>CM069914.1:17288703-17723888 GCA_036172215.1 Camellia granthamiana
CTCTATAATATGTCTTATACGAAGCATTATTTCGATCTTGTTCTTCCTCTAGTAATGCTTCATATCGAGACACCTTATAGGTCAGTTCAACCAAATCCCTGAATTCAGTTGAGTCAAACTTCTTTCGAAGCCTGAACTCTAAACCGTTTTGAGCCAATCTTACAAATTCTGGCTCTGGAAGGATGACCCTACATTTATTTCGAGCCCTTTTAAATCTGGCAATAAACTGAGTGGCCTTTTCTTCAGGCCTTTGACTCAATCTTGCCAAGTCTGCCATAGAAACCTCTGGCTCCGTCTGGAAAAATTGGGCATGAAATGCCTCTTCCATTTGTTGCCAATTTTGAATGGAGCCAGGTGTAAGGTTGATATACCATACAAACGCTCCCCCAGTTAGAGAGTTTGGAAATAATCTCAATTTTATGTAGTCATGATTAGTGAATTCACCACACTGAGCAGCGAATCTAGCAATATGCTCTACTGTTGATTGATTTCCAGTTCCATAGAATGGGGTAAAATCTGGTATTCTGAACCCTCTTGGGTATTCATGTACCCTATCCACCCACTCTGGGTATGGTTTTCTGTATACAGGAGTCTGGACCCCCCGAGCCATTGGTCCACACATCTTCCTAACAATATCAGCAATTTGGTCCCTATGGACCATATTTTGGGCTTGCTAAACCACTACTGGAGGAGCAAACACAGGGTTTGGTGGACAAACTTGTGCCTGTGGTCCTCTTGGTCCATAAAGTGGTACATTTGGGGCTGGTTGCCCCTGTGGTGCAGGTTGCTGTTAGGGGTATGGGTAACCCCTTTGAGCCTATCCTGCGAAGGGACCTGTGAAAGGTGCTGGAACGGGTGTTGTGTCCCTTCCATTTACAGGAAAACCTTCCAACCCCCCGGGTATAAATTCGAATAAGGGATTATTATACCCCCTGGTGCCAGGTATGGCTTCGAACATGGGATTTGCCACCATTCTTATGCCAGTTTCTTGTACTTGGCCAGATCTACCAACTGGTGTGGCTTCACTGTTGAGTACTGTGGCATTTTGGCCTACTACAGGCCTTGAAATGGGTTCATACCAAGACTGAGGCGATGGTCTTTCATAATTCTGAGTACTAGTCTGACCATTAATTTGTCCATTAGCTTGCATAGGCTGTTTTTCTCTAGCCAATCTTTGCTGAGGGACATTTAAAATTTCTTCTGTATGTCTTGTATTTGTTGGTTGGTGGTTGTTCATTCGATCCAAAAAGGATGTTGCCCACCTTTCCATTGTGTTCATTAGCTGTTGTCCCATAGCATCTACCAAGCCATCCCATGGATTTGTTGGTTGAGAAGATGGAACGGTGGATGGTCCAATTCCTTGGTTTCGTCCAATATCATGAACATATGGTTCTTGTCCAGAAGTACTGGTCTGTTCGACCAAAGGTTCTGATAACATAGGAGTCTCCACAGGGTGTGTTACCACATTCTCCCCTGGATTAGGTATTTCTACCTCTCCTTCTACGCCCTCTTCCAAGCGTTCATTTTCTCCTTGTCGTCTCCGTCTAGCCATTTTAATTAGTCCCACCGGGCGTGCCAAAAATATATGTTGGCTTTTTGGCTTTTCGAAGGGTATATTTGTAAATGCGAGCGTGCCAGCAAGGATCAATCAGTCCTTACAAAAATTATAATTGCCAATCAATTATCAGGCGACTATGTTTTAGTTCTTTCAGCCTCAATGAAGAGGACTTTTACTGGCGGCTTGACTTTAGGAGAAATTAAAAGAAACAACAATTAATATGAAGAACAGTTGAAGTATTTCATTAACATAAATACTTACAATAGTCCAAACTCAGCCTCGAGGAGGTTTACAGCAACAGTCTACTTGAATCTACTTGAAATTACTCCTATGAATTGAAGTACAGTGCAAGTATTTAAAGAACAAGTATTTAAAGTACAGGAAAGGTAAAACTGGAAAGGAAAATATGAAGTAAAAACTGGTTTATATGATCTGAGTCTGGGGGTCTTTTCTGGGGACTTCCTTGCTATTTATACTTGTCAAGGATGACCTTCGAACTGTACTTCGAACCGTCGAACTGCTCCTCCATGATCGCTGATCATGCTGCCTTAGAAATAGTTCCACTACGCCATCACTTGCAATTGAACTTCCCTCCTGTATTTGAATTTGAATATAAGTAACCGTTGAGGCCACGTCACCTTGTATCTCATTACTGATCTAGTGCTACTCAGACCACTTGAGAACCAATATTTATTGCCACGTGTATGATTGAGATTGAAGGTTAAAATCATCTTCCCATAGTGCCCTCGTTCTGCCACGTGTTGAATTGTAACTGGCTTTTACAAAATATGTAGCCAACAACAGCTCATAGATTTGATTGTAGAAATGTTCAATTAGTGGATTTGCAAAATTGTAATTTGAGTTGTTTTGAATGAGAAGAGTGAGTCATTTGTGTTCCTTTTCGATTGACCCAATTGCACAAAATTTTGAAAAATAAAGGAATAACTTCATTGCAATGTTTTATTGATAATAATTTCAAACATAACAAACAAAAGCAAAGCTAACTAATTTTCATTTAATAAAAGTCTTGAAATGATAAAAAGGAAAAACATTGGGAATTAAACTCTAAACTAGGGGCACCGCGAATCGAGTCAGGATCACTCAGTCTCTACTATCTTGGAAGCTCTCTCTCCATGGGTTTTAAACCCACTGAATCTCATGCTTTAGCCATCGGATGTACCCGCAAGATAGTCTATAACTGAAGCCCTCTTTGGCTAACACAAATGTCTTGTCCCACTAGACTTTGATATTGGCCTTCAACTGAGAAACTCAGAAAGCAAAAAAAGATATGTATGAGGGGGAACCCAAGTGAGCCACCTGCTCACGCCCGAACTATCGCAAAATCTGGCATGGAAATTAGTAGGCCATGTGAGCCAACCTTATTACCTCTACACATGGAAAGTGGAGCATCTCTTAAGTGATAGCTGGAAGAATTAGCAAGGAACAACACCAAGCAATGTCTTTATAGGTCCGGGAACACATCCAGTCATGCCAACCTTTAACAATGTCCATTCTCACCAATTGGGCACGAGTATGACATGAAATCACCGAATAACGGGTGGGAGCTGCACATACCTTCAATTTTTCCATCAACCATATCTGGGAAAAAGAGAGACAAAAGAATAAAGAGGTGTGAGATGAAAAGAAAAAGTGAGTTTGGGGTGTGCAAAAATAGAAAAAAGAGATAAAATAATAGAGAGGTGAAAGGTGAGAAACCAAGTGAGTTGGGTTGTACCTGAAGTAGGAGCGAACTACTAGCAAAGTTCGTGGTCTTGCCTTCATATACCTCGTCCAAACCTATTAAAGTCTCTACCAAAGCTAGACCAATAAAATTGTTCCCATCGCTAACCTGCTTGGCCAAATCAACCAAGATAGGACCAATTACCTCGTTATTTGGTACCACTAAGAACCTGGCAAGCAAACAGATCCATGACGCAGTCCACCTGCACCCCTAAAAATTTTTGATCACTTCAATCCCACCTGTTGGTGAACTTGTCAATCAAAGTGATGATTGATAGCTCACCATTCCGAATACATATCTGGCCTGACAGTTTGGCAGTTTGGTTCAGCTGCCTCATGGGCATGACACGCGATGTTTTAAGAGCAGTGGGGTATTCCAGCGTTGGTATTTGAGTCTTATTTTTCGATTTTAGGTTCTTATGTTGTTTATTAAGCTTTTTCGAGTTATAATTTTTACTTTCTTTTTCCAAATTCTTGTACAAAGAATCATTGTCAAATTCAATGATCAAGCACATGATTAAATGGAATAAAAATTGGAAGATTAGACAAGAATTGGACTTCATTGCATACACTATAATTTTGAGCTGTACATTATATATATAAATAAAAATAAATAAATAAATAAAGATTTTACAGAAACATGGGCATCCCCCAGGCATCCTATACAATGGCTTTTCTAAAAACAAAGAAAAATACAAAAGAAAAAGCAAAAATCCTAAGCTAGGCAAAATGGTATCCGGTTAACCTCCTCGAGAACGATTCGTCGTGTCCTGAGAATGAACAAAGCCTAGGGCCTTGTCCCCCTCATCATTGTCACTACTATTACTGGGCTCATAGTCCTTATCAAAAGAACCTCCTCCAATTGCATGGGATGTAAATGCACCACCAACATGCCCAAATGGGCCAGCAATTTTTCATAATCAAACGAGACTCAGAAATAAAACAGAAAGAATAATTGAGGCCATTGAAAGGAATAAAAGGAAAAATACCTGAATCAGGGTCTAGGCACCCGTAGCATACTCCCGAATGAACACCATCATGCCAGCCATCATCCGTTAGCAATCCTTGACGTGCCCATGAGGAATCTATATCAGAAAAGGAGACAAGGATCAATATAGTTGAAAAACAAAGATAAGTGACAGAAAGAAGAAACCGAAAAGATGGGATAGAGAAGTACCTACTCGACCCCAGCATGCCACAATGGTCTTGGTGCAACTAACTAGTATCGAGGTCTGTAGCCTCTCACCACGCAGGCAAAGGCCAAAGGATTGAAGAGGATGAGGGTTTACAGAGAATTCATAGATATTTTGGGTAAGGAGTTGCATAGGTAAGGCATATCAGTTGGCAAAGCATTCGGTAAAAGGGAAGATTAGCAATGATCATGAGATAGTTTGGCCTCCCATGATTGTCATTTCGAACACGAGACTGGAGCATGCTGAAAATGACAAATGGATTGGCATGGGAAATTGCGTCAGGATCCTCTGGAGTAGAAACCCTACAGTGATCTCCTAGAGTGGAAGATCCAACGGTTGACAATAAAACTCACTAAAACGACGTCGTTTTGGTGAGTAAGTTGAAAAAAAAACAAAAAACAAAAAACAAAGAGAGAGGCAAGAAGAGAGAGAGAAGAAGATCCCCAAATTCTGCCTTGGCTGGGTTTTCAAATTTCTGAGTTTTTCTTCTCTCACCCCTTCATCTTCCCTCACCTCTTCTTCATTCTGTCTTCGGTGATCATCACCTATGTTCTTCACCGACGAGCAATTGATGAGTGGTCATATAAGGATTTGAGAAAAGTATTTTTTTTTTAATAATTTCTGCACTTGATGATGATTCAAATCCCCTCCTTCTTCTTCTCTAAAAACTACAAAGCAATCCTACAAAGAAATTCTTCTTCTTTGATTACACCCACATTAAACCCACTTTTGTGATTTTAATTTTTCTTTTGTTGATAAAATCGTTTATATATTTATTTGTTTTGATTTATATATATAGAGAGAGAGTTTTGCTTTGATCTGGGAATGATTCTCTGTGAGGAAAAATAACAAACACCAAAGGTACAAAATCAAAACAGTAAAGAACAAAAGACATAGACATGTAAGATTAATCTCAGATTTCCCAATAAACAAACAAGCAGAGCCTGAACCTTAATTATACAGAGCAATGCCACAAAGATCATATAGATATTTATTTGACTCCATTACTTGCTTCTTAACAAGGAGACAGTATCATCAAAGGAAGGCATTGTCTTGAATATTTTGAAATTGTTTTTTGGAATCTTCATCTTTATCTAAAAGGCTAAGTTTTGCTTCTTCCTTAGCAAAAATGCAGTCATCATCGTCTGTAATCGACTCCGGAAGGAAAACTCTCATGTATATTGTAGCTATCACCCAGATGAGATATTGACAGTATTAGAGGCAAGAGTTGTAGCCAATATAAATCGGCGGTGTCTGGTGGCGGCGGGGCGGCGAAGAGGAGAGGGAAGATGAAGGGGTGAGGGAAGTAAATCTCAGAAATTTGAAAACCCAGCCATGGCAGAGTTTGTGATCCTCTTCTCTCTCTCTTCTTGTCTCTCTCTCTTTGTTTTTGTTTTTTGTTTTTTTTTTTTTTGTTTTTTCAACTTACTCACCAAAACGCCGTCGTTTTGGTGAGTTTTATTTTCAGCCATTGGATCTTCCACTTTAGGAGATCACTGTAGGATTTCTACTCTAGAGGATCCTAATGCTGGGAAATTAGGAGCTTTTGATTACTTTAGTTCATATGATGCAAGGAAAGCCTACATGCCCCACATGTGTGGCTAGCCTATGGTACCTCCTGGACATCCTTAAGACACAGGTACATTCTAAACTCAGGCTCAAGCATTGGCACACCTTTCGAGACATATCATTTTAATTTTGAATTCAATCATCTATTGCATGGCGTTGCACAACACTGGCACATGAATCATTTGGCACCCACATGGAAAATGAACCCTTAACTTCCCCTTCCCCCCAAACTAGGTTGTTAATTGGAAAGGAAAAATATTTTCAAAATCACACTTGGCACTAGAAAATTGCATGGTCTGCGTTCCCACCACGGTAACTCAAAATTTGGAAAAATAGAAAACTTTTGGAAACCGCATTTTGGAAAACTTTTAAAATTGGCACCACTTGGAAAATCTTGGAAAATCTTGGAAACACTTGGAACTACTTGGCACCTAATAAAACCCCTATATCTCGTCGATACGAGCATAGAATGGCACCTAATAAACCCCCATGCCTCATCGATACGAGTATGGAATGACATTCAATAAACTCACATGTCTTATCTATACGAGCATGGAATCGCACCCAATAAACCATCATGCCTCGTCAATACAAGACCCAATAAACCCCCTATAGACACTCCATTTTGACTAGCCGTAAGACTTGGGCGCTTTCTGTTGATTACCCGATGATGACAATCAGAATATGTTTCTCACCGAATCCTCAACAAGAATAATAAAATTTGGTTTTCTCTCAAAAAACCTTACATCCCATTTTGGCCAAACTATTTTAGACCTTAAAACCCTCTTTTTAAAATATTTTTCTAAATGTTTCTACGATATTCTAAGGCTCCCATTTCGATTAAAATATTATACTTTTCAGTAAACCGAGTAAGAATAAAGGGAAAATAAATGGAAGAGAGGTGAACTCTTTGAAAAATATTTAAAAAATCTTCTTTATAGGTTTGCAATTGAAGGAAATAGGAGGGAAGGGAAGAAAACTGGTTTAGGAAAACGATGAGCATCAAATCATTAAGAAAGAAATGAACAGCTTTCACTAAATTAGACATATCTGTTTGTACACTTGGAATTTAGATATGAGGCTATCATCATTGGAAAGTAGACTTCTGGAGATTCAATTTAGACTTAAGAATCACCTAAAACCGAGTCTGGATAAGGGAGATATGCCTACTTGACCTGGCCTGAAACAACAGCTGACTTGTTTTTTTTTTTTTGGTTTTGGTTCGGTTGAGACACCCCATTGACCCATTTTCTGATCAATTCAAGTGCACCCACTCATCCTCCATTATCTTCACTCAACCTCCATCATCAAAAGAGGTTTTGGCCTTAAGGATGAATCAAAAACCACAAAGTCTTGATCATCATTATCATTCGTGTCATCCCCATCATCTTTGGGGGTGTTTGGTAGGGCTTATTTGAGCCAGCTTATGGCTTCTGGCTTTTAAAAAGTTATTTTGGACTGTTTGGTTAAACTTATTTCAAACAGCTTCTGATTCTAACAGCTTATTTTAAGTCAAAAAAGCTGATTCTGAGAAGCTGCTCACCCCTTGCTTCTGATTATCAGCTTCTGCTGTGGACATATTAATTCACGGTTATACTCTTAGATTTTTTTATTTTTTATTTTTTTAAAAATAGAAAAAGTCCCAAATGGACTATAAAATATTATTATTATTTTTTATGAAAAATGTAGATAAATAGTGAATAATAAAAAATAAAAATTAATTGAAAAAGCTACTTCACAGCTTATTTAACAAACACTACTCATCAACTTAAATCTATAATCCAACAGCTATACCAAACAGGTTAACAGCTTCTGATTAAAGTCATAATCTATAATCTGTTAAGCTATAAGCTATAATCTGTTTTAACAGCTACACCAAACAGCACCTTTGTCTTCTACCTTGTCCCCCATTCCTTGACTTGTTTATTCCTTCATGGTTTATACATTTAGATTGTATATTGAATAGGGGGATGATGGAATGAAAAAAAGATCATTCGAGAGAGTTAGAGAGAAAAAAGAGCATAGGAGGAAAAATTGTCTAAATTGCAACCTTGAGCTAAAACACTTCCAAGCTTCTATAGCTACTGAAATTCCTCATTTCCATACACCAAAACCACTACAAAAATTCAGATATAGCCAAAGATCAATTGCCTTGATCATAAGGAAGAGTGTTTAGTGATTGAAAGTGAGAAAAACTAGAGAGTTAGCCACTTTCCATACCATAAACTCCATAATTTCAAATTGAGGATTTGAGAACACACTTCCTACACTTGAGGGTGATCATGAGGGATTTTGTAAACTAAGGAGTTCATCCTTTTCTTGGAAGGTGAATTTCACAAACTTTTCATTTTCTTACATTTCTTACTTATTTTTCTCTTTTGCTTTGATTTGTTGTTATATTATATATTGTTGTAATCTAATTGAAAGTGGTGAGTTGAGACTCCCATATATATTGTTTTTAGTTCTATTTTTGTTGTGGAAATCTAAGAAAATAGAGTTTGGCCTAGCCTACCAGGCTACCCGGCCCGTTAGTTGGCCTGGTAGCCACCTAAAAGTACACCATTGCGCCCGCGACCTTCATGACCGTGCCTATGACCTCTAGGCAAAACTGGGCAGCCTTCCGACGTTGAGAAGATCAACCTCTGATGGTCTTTGAGGCGCTTGAAGCTGCTACTTTCTTATGTTTATTTTATTTTGATTGTTTATGAGGATTATTATATTGTGTTGTAATATTTATTCATCTCCCTCGGATTTGTAATATTTAAAGTGTTGTAATACTTCCCCATCCCCACTTCTTATCTATCCCATTCTTTAATCACTTTCCCTAACTGTAGATATGTATATATCTTGCATGCCATGTATATCCATGCTTTTACATACATAATTCATGCCTAGATCCGGCTAAATTTGCATCTTTGTGCTTTAATTGATTATTACATGATTTTGTGCGCTTCTTCATCCTCCCTGATACATTCTAATCCTTCGCCCTCTCTCTCTCTAAGCAATGATGCCAAGCTCAATCAAGGAGGTAGGAGACAAGGTTGATGGGGGTGACAAGGGTGGTTGTAATGGATGCTCTCTTTTGGGTAAGAGACAAACATCCTTTTGATAATAGAGGCTAAAGGATGATAATAGAGGGGGTGGGTGTGTATCTCATGCACTGAATGTATCAATAACAACTACAATGGCATGACCCACAAGCATTCAATAAGAATTCTACCAAAACTGCCTTACTTCTGGGAAAATTAGCTGGCCGGCCAATTTCTTGGCTGGACAACCAAAAAATTTGGTCGTGGCCTAACTAGTTTGCACAAAATAAGATTTTTTCCACAGAATTATCATCATTTCCTCTTATTTACACACTGTTCTTCGCTCAATTTTCTTAAAAAAGCCTTATTTTGAAGTTTAAAAACGAGCTTTGGAACACTACAAAAATATTCAGAACAAAGCGTGGAAAGAAAATTTTGAAAGAGAGTTTTGAACGAGACTTAAACACTTGGCCAAAACAAGCTTAAGATTAAGAATGAAGCACAAATTCCATATTTCTTATTGAGGATTATGCGAGAAACACATTCTTGTTTTCATCAAAGGTGCCTAAGTCTTAAGGTTGGTCAAAATGGGGTGTCTACACCGCCTCCTAGCCAAGATGCTCCAAGATTGAGTTATCAAAAATAAATCTGACACGATTAGATGTGCGTACGCATAACAATTGTACGCACTCACAACTAACATGCGCATGCACATTTTGCCTTGGTACACGTGCCATGCATTCATGCACAAGTGCAGAATCCCATGCTTTTGGCTTACTTATGTCCTAAGTAAGCCCGAATTTCCTTCTAATAAATGTTTTTGATAAAATCGGCCACTAATTTTGGAAAATATGTTTGATCAAAGCACAACCGGACTTCTCTATCTTTCTAGGGGTTAAAAAGTTGATTTTTGGCCAAAACGGGTTTATATAACAACTTCAAACAACTTTAATATCCCAAAGATAGAGTAGTCACTATTTCATCATCGGGAGGCTTGCAAATGTCCGAAATCTTAGGGCTAATCAAAACATGGTGTCTACAGTTGCCCTTCTTTGACAAAAACATAAGTAATCATGAAGTGATGTAGAGTTGTGGGCGTCGTGCCTTTTTTGAGTCTAAGGCATTGCTTTTCACATCAACTTTCTTTGACATAAAGATTCACCACTTAATTTTTAAAAGGGAATTAAGAAACCTTTAAAAATGAAAACTAAGTTAAGAGTAAGTCCATTACAACTTAGGCACTTGTTCCAAAGTCCAACCCCTTGAAATCTTTGCGCCTCCCGAAGAATCGCAATAAAACACCAACATTATGGGCGTCGGTTGGATGTGCGCACGCACGAAAATGCATATGTCGTTGCCTTTGCGATGCACATCCTTCATGTCTTTTTGTATTTTGGGCATATCTTTCTCATTCGATATCAGATTGAGGTGAATTAAGCACGATAGACAGCTAATTCAAAGACCTACAATTTTGTGTGAAATAGATGTTTCCAAATTTCAACTCTTTGTAGGTTAAAATAGGCCCTCAATACGAACCAACAAATGGTAATTTTAGTAAAAAATAGTTTTTGTCACGAAAATGGCAATACAACAACTCTAACAACTTCAAGAATCTCTAAGGTTAAAATATGACACCTTTCATCAGTGGGAAGCATTTCAAGTGCCTAAGTCTTAATGGTCAGTCAAAATGAGGTGTCTATAGTTGCCTCTTTATGACATAACTCGAGTAATCATACATAACGGGAGTGAATGTCAAAGCTCCAAGATCAACCCATTTGACAAGGCCATAAGACTTAAGGTAGTTCCATACATTCATGAAAGTGATCGTACTCGCAGGTTGCCTATGTATCCTTAATGCAAGGAATTAGATCAGTGTAGTTCTAGGGCTGCTATGCAATAGTTCATTTGTGAGTAAGTGTGTGCGACAAACACTAAAACATTTTCCAAGCATGCAATAGTCAAAAAGAATAATAGACAATACCTTCCATGCTCACCTTGCCATGCCGAAATGATTTTAGTCCAATCATTTTCCAAGTTCTCCATGTGTGTCTATTCTGTGAATATATACGGAAAACAAATGCGAAACAACAATACACAGCGTAGTGCAGTTAGAAATATGCCAAATTGTGTCAGTTTCATGAGTTAAGAAGGATCATAACATTACCAAATACGTACTACGACATGCATTGATTTAATCATTTACCAAGTACGACAGTTTTGTGGTGGTGGTAACGGTGTTGATTTATTGGACCTTCGCAGTTGTGCTACCACTAGTGGGAGGATTACAACTACGAACAAAGGTCTTCCGGATAGGTTCCTTTTCATCAATGATAATGCCTTGTTTAATGGCATCTTCAATCTAAACTCTCATTTCATACAACTCCTTAAAGGAGAAAAGTAGAAGGACTATCATTTTCTGCAGCATTTTTCCATGCAGGTTCCTCACAACCATGCAAATTTGATTTTTCTCAAGGGGCCTATTGGTCATCATGGCCGATTTGGCTCTCCATCTAGTTATGAATTCCACGAAACTTTCCTTGGTCTCCTGGGGAGTAGCTGTGGCTTGCTTTTTGTGCTCCTTTCGAATACGACTAGCCTCACAGTTGAAACTCCTGTGGTTCTGAATCTGTGACGCCCCAAATTTTTTTTTGAAACGTCATAAGATTTAAATAACAATAACTTGCTAGATAAAGTTTTAACTACTAATTAGGAACTTTTAAGTTCTTACATAGTCAAAGTCCAACAACAAAATAAAACTACAAGTTCACACACAACGTCACAACATAGTTAAATCCTAATACAAGGGATAACAGGATTTTATTTTGATAAAATCTTGACTCTAAGTCAGCCAAGGTTCGATATTGGCAGCAGCTCCAATTTCAACCTCAGTCCCTTCTTCGACATAATCTGGCATGAAACGCCAGGGCAACAAAATATATGCCATGAGTTTTGCAACACAGTAAGAAAACATAACCAACCTACCATTCTTTTTAAGAGAAAAATAATAAGATTCTAAACATGAGATAACAATATAATTGTACACATAAATTACAACCATTAGAATAATTTTAGTAATTTTAATAAATTAGGTGACACTCGAAATCTCATCAAAGAGATTTAACTTACCAACCACTAAGCATGGCAACGGTTAATTTGAAACCCTCCCTTGGTCAAATATTTAAATGTTACCAATCGTAACTACCAGGGATGCCCACGTCCGGAGTTATATACCCAAGTAGTGGCATCCGTGGTCTGCCCCAAGGAAACGGTCTGCCAGGGGTAAGTAACCTCCCTGTGTGCCACCTGCACATCCACCCTTATTCCAAAACCGAATACCGAAAAGGGTTCAAATAAGTCCCGCGCCATCTTAGAGTTTCGCAACACAATTTACGTGAGAATTCTCAAAACCAGGGCTCACCCTAAACAACCAGTATTGACCGTCAACCCTTAATTTCGTACACTCTTTAAAACCAATACTCACCCTAAACAACTGGTATTAACCGTCAATTGTTAACTTTATATATACCATTATTCATTTAGATTAATTCATAGATCAAACCCATAATCTAAAAATTTATCATGAAACTAGACTTCTCAAGTCTCATCTTTTAGTTAGAAATTACCATATTTGGCTTAGTATAGGATTTTGAATAAATTTTCAAATACATAGTAAAGTCTGTCTCTCAGATTTAGTTAAAAATTTGTATAAACTCGTAGGAAGCTCAAAATTTGTTGCCAAAAATTTTTGGATAAACTAGACATCATTATCAACATCTTTGTAGAAGAGATCATCTCGAAATTTTGAGTATAAGATTATCTAAAAATTCGGGCAAACATGCTGGCAGATTCAAAACAGATTATTCTCAACACAGTTTCAGATTTAGTTAAAAATTTGTATAAATTCGTAGAAAGCTCAAAAATTGTTTCCAAAAATTTTTGGATAAACTAGACATCATTATCAACAACTTTGTAGAAGAAATCATCTTGAAATTTTGAGTATAAGATTATCCAAAAATTCGGGTAAACATGCTGGCAGATTCAAAACAGATTATTCTCAACACAGTTTCAGATTTAGTTAAACATTTGTATAAATTCGTAGAAAGCTCAAAAATTGTTTTCAAAAATTTCTGGATAAACTAGACATCATTATCAACAACTTTGTAGAAGAAATCATCTCGAAATTTTGAGTATAAGATTATCTAAAAATTCAGGCAAACATGCTGGCAGATTCAACACAGATTATTTTCAACACAGTTTAGACAATGTATCATATGTATATAATCTGAAAATTTCAATTATGTAAAAAAAAATGAGAGGATTGAGAGGGTTTTCTTACTTAGTTGTAGGGTTGAAATGGAATAATGAAATGGTAGGAAAATATGCAACCTCAACCTCCTCTTTTTCTTCCACAAGAATTCCCTCTATTTGGATGTATATGGTTTATGCTTAGCAGAAAATATGAACTTTCTGTGCATGTTACTAGGTGCATTATATAGACTCTCTCCGTGGCTAGCTCTCTCTCTCTCCGTCTCTCTCACACATTCTTTTCATTAATAAAACCATTCCCTTTCTCCAAGTTCTAAGAATTAGGCTTTCTCTAATTTCTTTGCTCACTTTCTCCAAATTCTATAGCTTTCCCTAAATCCTAAGAAAGATATTGGTTTATGGTTCCCATATCACCATGCAAACTGCCACGAAATTATTATTATTATTATTATTTTTATTTTTATTTATTTATTTTTTAACAATAATTATTGAACATCCTTAACATTTTTATTCTTAATAAGGTCTTTGTTAGTGATAGAATTGGGTTAATTTAAAACTATTTTTTTTTTTGTACTATTATATATTTTAGGTAGATTCTGAATACAATTAATTTATTTATTTATTTATTTTCTTTTAAGAATAATTTAAATATGGGTTTTCACAGAATCTGATTTCACAAGTGCAATATGAAATAGAAAAAACACAAAAAGAGTCCTAATCCGACAATTGTTTTGGAAAATCGATTTTGAATCAAATGCCAGAAATGGATTGCTTTGCTAGATTTTAGAGTCGCCACCTAAGTATTTTTAGAAAATCTAAGAAACCTAAGACTCGTGCCAAAGGCCACTTATCCGTCATCACCAAAGTGTCTTGGCTCGGGAACTTAGATACGAGAGGGGTAGATAATAAATTGAGCACCCCACTCGCCCGATCAAAGATCGGCTTGTACTAATCATGATGTGATTTTTATTTACATTATATGCTCTTGTTCTGATTATTAGGCTATTTTACTATGTGACGCACATAAGTATAGACTAATTTGCAAAAATTGGAACATTGGATTTTGTGTTTGTTTGAAAATTGTTTTTGATACTCGTCACTTGAAAAGGTGAGTTTGTACGTACATTAATCAACTTATCCCAATTTAAGCAATTAGCATTCATCCACGGGCATTCCAAAAGGTATATCATTTAAGCAATTAGTCTCATGGAAAGAATGCTCGACATGGTAACAATCACACACAATGCAAGATGCTAAAGCAATAAACGCTCACCTAGTACTCCAAGGCAAGCCAAACAAAGCAAAATAATTAGAAATTATGCATGTTCCTAAAAGATGCAATGTGACTAATGCAACGCACACATCTATGCAATTTTTATAGGCTTGGCTATAAGCATGGTATATGATCCAATTCAAGGCATGCGATAGATCACGTTTTTCAAGCAATGAATTCGATTTTGACATTGGTTAGTATGATGAGCCGAACCCAAATGTTCATGAAACAAGTGTATGCAAACATGGGAATGCTAAGTAAATATGATGCTCTATGCTACCATCATAAGCGGGTAAATAAAAGGGAGAAAGAAATGGAGGTTGGAAGACATACATCATTATTACATATTTGCCCTCGCATATAAGGGTCCAAATAAGTGTCCAAATGTCCGAAATAAACTAATTATTACAACACCCAACGAACAAATTGAACTAAACTAACTATTTATTACATATCCGAATGAATTCTAAATCAACTATCTATCTAGCTTTAGGTAGATCAAAGGTTTAATGATAATACTAAGCATAATAACAACACATGAAATTGCAACGATAATAATAATATTTACAACAACAATAATTTAATTATAACAATAATGAGAGCATTAATTTACAACATTTGATAAAACCAAGAAGTACAAGTATATCATGCACGTGACGATTTTCAGAAACAACTCTGTCTGCCTTCCTTGGAATTTGTCCTGTTTCACCTTCAGTCACTGCCCTCTATTTCTGCAAAATACTTTATTCACCAAACATTGGAGGCCGGCCAGCCCCTAATGAAGCCCAGCTGGGCCCAAATAGAGCCGACCGTGCCCTAATTTCATGTAAAACTCAGTTTTTGTGCTTTGAGGTGAAAACAGTGCACATAGAATTTTTCTTAGCCTTGTTTTTTCCTTCTACCCTTCTCTACCATGGAAAGCCTCAAGAGAAGGACGAAACCGCTTTCAAAACCATCAATGAGCAAGTTGATTGCTTGATGATTTCGGGCACGAGTTGGACAAAAATCGATAAATGCAATGAACAATACCTACCCCTCCCTCTTATCATGGAGTGAGCTCAAAGAAGAAAGTAGAGACAGTTCAAGGTTCATCAAAACATCATGAATCGACGTATGACGACCATTGACTCAATGGACTTGGCATAACGTCCAACCGAGCCTAGGCAATACGACTCATCTTCTTTATGTTGGTTGGTTCATTTTAAGCCAATTTTCTTTGCCCTTTCCATTCTTTAATCCATTTATCCACAGTAAGTCCGCTAAATGAGAGGAACGTCAAGTGAGAGGTACTCCTAAATATAAAGGAGAGACCATGCCTTTGACAATGAACCTCCGTAGAAATTAAGCCATTGAGCATAGGTCTCTAGCTCATATTTTGAATAACCATTGATCGGTTGAAATAACTCTCAAACAAGAGAAGAAAAGAAGAAAATGGGGAGGTTACAGACATGATTATGAGATTGATTCTTGATTAACCATAGAAAAGCCATTAAAGCATGTATAACACAACATAACAAGCTAGATGTGAAGACTTACAATGCAACAAGCTTGGTATTCAAGCTTATACTAATTAAATAAATTACAACAGCCCTAAAATAGCCTCTAATATGCTAAAACAGTGACTAAAAATCATGTTAGAGAGCATAAAAAGGTAGGAAAGAATAAGACAAAGCAAAGCTAGTAGACAAAAGCAAGGAGAGGTGGCTAACCTGTCCATTTTTGAGACCTCAAACCATGTTTTTTAGCCTTTTCCAAGCTCTAAAAATCAATTTAAAAGGCAAAGAAGAAAGTGTAAAAACAAGGGCTTGAGCTATGAAATAAGGTGTAAGAGAAGGTGTTAACCTTCTCTACCCTTTGGTAGCTATCCAAACCCAAGTTCAAACACTTGAAATGGACTCAAGACAGCACAAAAACACAAGAAGTAACTAATAAGAGATAGAAAAAGAAGTAAAAGAGAAGGTGATAAGCTTATACCTCTCAAAGAAGCAAGCTCTGTTTTTAATACAAACTTGGTTCAAGTACACTCTCAAGCTTGAATTGTGATGCACAAGCCTCAACCAAGGCTCTAAGGTTATGATCTGAGGTGGTATATGGTGTATGGATATTAGTCAAGAGAGATAGGTTTGCTCAAAGGTGACTTGTATAGGAAAAATGAGCTTTCTCTTGTGTGTATAGGCTCTTTAGAAATTGTTCAACCCTCAAAACAAAGATATAACCTCGTTTTTATAGAATTTGAGCAAAACAAGTTGAAAATATCTTCAAAAAAAGACCGCTAGCGGGCCCTCACCCAGAATAGTGTGTATCGCCAGCAAGGCATGACTAGGCCCAAATAGCCACGGCCGGCTCTTAATGGGGCACAGCCGAGCCCTAATGTGCTGTCCCATTCCCTTGTTTCAAGCTCAGTGTAAGGTGACACAATGTTCAAAAATGAACCTTTGAGGTAAGAATAAGGCAAGTAAGAAGGTTTTGGTATTATTTTGGGACTCAACCTTGGATTCCCTCACCAAGAACTCAAATCACACATTGCAGTTTTCATTATCGAGTGCGTTGGACCAAGCGCCTAAGTCTTACATGTGGTCAAAAATGGGGTGTCTATAGTAGTCTCTAACTCTCGAGTGGTTACCTTGATCTGAGTGTTATAGGAATACTGAGTAATGAAGACTTCAGCTAACTCCTCTCAATTTT
Organism: Camellia granthamiana; assembly: GCA_036172215.1. Classification (NCBI taxonomy): domain Eukaryota; kingdom Viridiplantae; phylum Streptophyta; class Magnoliopsida; order Ericales; family Theaceae; genus Camellia; species Camellia granthamiana. Next base: position 17,306,017 of record CM069914.1, read on the forward strand.
GCTTTACTTTGTCCTCCAATTTAGCATACCAGGTAATAGCCACTTCCAACAAAGTCCTTCTAAATAGAGACAATTTCTGGAGACGAATCAGGCCCATGGGTTTCAAAACATGTGAGAACAAGCAGATATGCACCATAGGGTTCCCAGACCTATCAAACCGGTACACATGTGGCATTTTGAATCTCTCTGGTAATCTCACAGTCGCCTCTATATGCCTATCTTTAATGTCTGGAATAGAATTGATCCATTGGAATTTCTTGAACATCTTCTCCAATTTGGCTACTTTTAGCGTAACTGGGTCAAATTCAGTGAGGTCAAGGCAGAAGAGCCCTTCAACAGGTTGTGCTGGAGCTTTGAAGACTAGGGTTTGAGGTGGCTCCTCTTGCTGACTAAGTCCTAGGAAATTCTTGACCGATAAAGGTGAGTTTGGAAGTGGATGATTGATGGACAACAGATGTACAAGAACTACCCAGCTGATTGTTGTATCCCAGCGATGGCATCCCCTTAGCGGTCACTGTGTGGTTAATATTGTCTATGGTTCATTGAAGATTGGCAGTCATCTCTACCGAATCTGGTAGATTCTGAGCCATTACAAAAATTGGTGAACGGACAATTGGGCTATTGTGCAGGGATCTGAGAGGTGACTGATGCAGACTTTAATCTAGCTGGATTTGTATAATTCTTCTTTTGTTGACGACTGATGGAAGAGACACCAACACTAACTGACCTTGAATTAGATCTATAGTTTTGTAGAGCATACCAGCATGAGTCCACAGATTTTGAGGGGTGTTAGAATTTTCTAAAGCTATGATGAATTAACTACCTAGCAAAACAAAGAAACAAAACATACATCAGGCACAATCTAGCAGCATTTCAGCTTAATTATCATATCTGTACCACTGATCACTGTGTGCTCTACTGATATGTTCTCAACTCAACCACTAATATATCTGAACTGCTAATATAAACTGAAGAACCCCTGTATAGATCTCCACACACATAGCACATAGCTGGTAAGGCGAACAGAACACCCTTATAGGGGTTTTTAGGTTACCCTGTCCTAGCTTTGGGTCGATCTGGGGCTCCACTATTCAAACAAGCGATATCATCACATCTTAGACACGGGAAAACATCATGTCCTAATTTTGGGAGTTGCTAGAGCATCTGTGCATGTAGTAGGTCAGTCTGGTCAAAAGAGGTGCCTTAGCAAGACACCGATATACCTACCCTACCCAACACCTATAAGTGAAGAAAGGATCAAGTAGTACGTTGGTGATCCAGATCAGAGGCTTGTATTTCCATCATAGTAGAGCCCATGACTAGCAAACCATCCGAGGTGTTAGATGGCAAATGTATGCATGCAATGCAATGCAACAAACATATATATGAAAATAAAATCCACACCATGAAGGTCAAGTCAAGTTTTCTTAATGTCCCTAGTAGAGTTGCCAAAACTTATGGAATGCATTTGGGGTTACCAAGAACACCCTATAATTCAGACTCCCAATCTCTCGGCAACTTTTGTAGAAAATCCATTTTTATTGCAAACCTTTTCCAAAAATAGACTACATCACTAGATCTCAAGGTCGCCACCTAATCTTTTAGGAAAATTAGGAAACTTGTGACTCATGCCAAAGGCCACTGTCTATTATAACCAAAGTGTTTCGGTTTGTGAACTTAGGTATGAGAGGGGAAGGTCATTAATTGAACACCCCCACTCACCCAATCAAAAGATCGGCCTCTACTAAGTCATGGTGTGGTTTTTATAGTCAATATATGCTCATGTTCTGATTATTATTAATGCTAACATTGCTATCTAGGGAATCAAGTATAAATTGTATCATCAATTTTGGTTATGCGTTGATTTTATGCATTTTGAAAAGTTTTTTTGTACAAACTCAAGAGCATAAGAATCAATTACATTCCAACACAATCAACACAACCTTCATCCACTAGCATTCATACAGATATTTCATTTAAACATTTAACCTCATGGCATAGCAATGGATATGATGAATAACATACACATACAACATGCTAAAACAAGGAAATGTTCACCTAGTACTCCGTGTTAATGCCAAAAGAATGTATTAGAATATATGTATGATTCTATATACAAATAACTAATGCAATACACATACTAAATGCATCTAGAGCAAGGTTTCAAAATGCGGTGCTACGTAACAGTTGCAGCCGTTACGTAACGGTTACGGTCGTAGGCACTACGTGTTACCTCCGCTTTTACGGTGTGATTGAGATTCACAGGTGTGTCGGCCGTAGCGGCCGTAACGGTGCCATAACGACCGTAACGACCTGTTACATAATAGTTCGGAACTATTTCTTTCAAAAAAAGTCAAAAAAAAAAAAAAAAGCTAGAAATAGGGGAAATAGGTCTAGGTTGAACGCCTCAACTGCGCATCTTGTGCACTGAACATTTTTTTCCAGGAAGACGACGCCTAACTGGATTACCAAAAAAATTAAAGGAAAAATGGGAAACAAAGGAAACTTGGCTTAAATGCTTCGAATCAAAGATACATACCGAGAGATACAATTCTTTCGCTCATACGATTGAAGTACAATTCGAAATTTGAAGAAATCTGGGCTGCGATCTTCAATGTTTAGGGTTTAGCTGGTATCTTTCGTCCTTTCTCTCTACCGTGTTCTCTGTCTCTCTATTTTTTTTCTCTCTCATTAGGTTCTCTCTCTCTCTCTCTCTCTCTCTCTCTCTCTCTCTCTATATATATATATATATATCTTTGGTATAGAGGAGTGAGGCTCTTTGACTTCTTGACAATGACTAGTCTTTATCATAATATAATGGCACTTATGTATTTATTATTTAAAGCTCTCTCTGTTGCTCTTTCCAACTTCCACCAAAACCTTCATAATTTAATAAAAGAGAATGTGTTTAAAATTTCAATGACACTTTTTAAGATCATTTTTTTTACAGGTTATTATTTTAAAAATTATTTATGTTATAATTAATTAATTTTATGTTTTATAAAAGTTTAAAAAAAAAAAAAAAAAAAAACTCAAAAAGCTTATTTTTTTTAAAACTATTTGTGTCAGTTTTTGTTGATTAGTTTATTTTATTTTTATTTACAAGTTTTTCAAAAAGAGAATGAATATTCAAGTGATCCAAACTCATTTTTTTTCTTTATAATTTATTTTTTTATTTTTATATGATTACATTGGCATGTATAATTTATTTTTTAAAACTATTTAAGTTAAAATTTGCATATACTTCCACAAGTATAATAATTAAAAATAATAATTTTATACATCTAAGTCCAATAAAAATTTTTTTGCCACAAGCATAATATGGATTTATGACATATAAAGTCATTAATTATTAAAATAAAATGTAAAAAATTTAGTTTATAGTGATTTAAAAATATGAAATATATTGGATCGTACTTAAAAAATTACAATAATTTATCAATATTTATTTTAAAACCCAATAAATATGATTATGGAAAAAAAATATGCGTATCGGTAAATTTTTTTTTAAATTGTGCGAAAAATAAAAAAATTCACGGTTTCGGTTACCACAAACGTTACGCTACGGCTTTTACACCCCGCAACCGCAACCGCAATCGCAACTGCGCCACTGCCACTGTTACGACGACCACAACCGCTTTTCAAAACCTTGATCTAGAGGGTCCGGCTACTAACATATGACATATGTATCGTCTCAAGATATGAAGTAGCGCACATAGTCAATTTTGGAAAGGATAAAACCCACGAATGCAAATCAACCGAACCCGAGTGAATGAAAGATGGATGCAATACATGAGTATGATAAATAAAACATGATGCTATGTATATTTAGAAGGCATATAAATAAAAGGGATAGAAAGATGTGGGGTTGAGAGATTATTACAACAATTCAAATGAGAAGGGGAGAAGAAGAAATTATTACAATAATTGAATGAATAAATGAAAAGAATAGACATGGGGTTGGAGAAATTATTACAACAATGAATAGATTTAGCTAAATTACTGTTGAATCTAACCAATCATATTAAATAAACAAAGGAACTCAATCAGTAGCTCCAGAACCACCCGGAAGAGCACTCCCTAGAAATTGTCTGCTCTGTTCTTAGGCAAAATCATCTGGTCAAACACAAAATAGGACAATCAACTACTAATATGACAGACGAAACACTTCCTTCGGGAAAACTTAATTTGGTGCAGAGGGATCCAGAACAGAAACCGAGCACATCTTCTAAAGAGTGCTCATCCATTCTACTTCTCCTACTTACAAAGACTACTTACGGAAGGTAGGTAGGCCTTAAATCTCAACAATAGGATAGAATAGATCTGTACAACAGATATTTTGTAACAATTCCTTGAAATAAACGAATTAACACAAGATCAAATTCACGCCTAAGAAATAGATAGGAACCTACATCATCTATTTGTAAATAAGGGCAAGTCAATACCCAAATCCATGCTATTAATTGGTGAGAGTATATTAATGCACATCATTTCTTAGTAGAAGCTTTACTTTTAAAACAAGGGATTCATCAAAAGCTATTGAGAATTCATCTTCTATTCATGGAACAAGAATGTTTCCACCCCTTTCCATGTTCATGAATGATTGAGGAAAGAGATTTCAACACTCTTGACATAGAATCTCTTATTTTACTTCCAAAAAAACAATCAATGAAATGGAAAATCACAACTCTCTCAACATCAAATCCCAACAATCATTTAAGTAATCTTATGAAACAACCACTATTACTCGTTAATGTTAAGCATAGGTTGAAACACATGGATTAACATAATCATATGATGAGATATGTGAGGAGAAGATGTGCAACAAGAACGAAATCTATTCTACATATCAAACTTGTGAATGGATTTTTACCCCTAATCACATCCACAAGGTTCCAAAATGCATAACAACAATGGATGTAAGAAATTCTAGCTATGGAAAGCAAGAAAATGGAGATAAACTATTGAAAAAAAAAAAAAAAAACCTATCAACTCAATGAATTGATGGCTACTTTATACTCCCAACCACATCCATGAGGACTTATTACATAATCATAGCAAGTATAGAACAAAAATAAAGCTAAGAATAGAAGGATAAGAAGGAGAAAGATGATGAATAATGCAATAAACTCACCTCTTGAAGAGGGTGAGTTCTTTGGTTTTCTAAACCCTTTCTTGGTATCCTCAAGATCCTCTAGAGGTGTCTTAGAGTGTCTAAGGTCCTCAACAATAAGTTTAGAAGTAATTTTTAATGGTGTTTGGATGATGGAAAGTGGAAGCAAGTAGGTTGAAGGTGATGAAGGAAGAGGGATCTCTCTAACCTTGTTATAGGCCTTGGGCAAAATGTTCAACCCTTTGAAATGAGTTTTCATCCTCTACTTATAGAGTTTTGGACGTTAATATCTGAGATATTTATAGAAAGTGTGCAAAACAAGCTAAAATTCCCAAAAATTCTTTGTATCTGGATAATTCAGCCGGTTGTACCCTTTGGTGTCCAGCCGAATGTATTTTGAGCCGACTATGATAGTTGTCTGGCTAGTCAGAAAATACATCATTGGATCAACAAGGTAAAGTTAGCACAAATCGAAAGGAAAAATAGGTATTTCAGAGGATTTCACCACTTCTACTCATTCCTCCTATATCCCTTGCTCGGTCTATTTAAAAGTATACTATATTTTGATTTTGAAAAGATGAGCCTCAAGACATTGTGGAAGTGTTTGGAACTGCGTAACCAAATATATTTTGAAAGATGTTTTCCACTGGTTAAAAAGTATTTTGGCCAAAACAAGTGTTTGGTTGGTTTCAAAGCTTGACTTCTGGGCTTCTTGCTGAGGGATTCATAAGATTAACACATCTCGGCTTTCATCATTGGGTACCCAAGAAAGAGCACCCAAGTCTTAAGGTTGGTAAAAAATGGAGTGTCTACATCCACCTGGGTACTGCCTCCCGACCCCTGCGAGATTACTGGGCAGCTCGATCCCCGTATTTAATCAGCAAAGTGGTAAACAAGGAATACTCAAGTCAAGATACGGAATGTCAGCACAAACTCTTCTACACAAGCACAACTTGGGTTGGATTCGCATCTAAACTCTCATAACTCACAGATATAATAGAGTAAATAAAAATACAACTGAGTGGAATTTTTTACCAACGGGATTGCTAATTAAAAAAACCTAACAAAGAGAATAAGTATAAATTTATATCATTTTTTATTTTATCTTAGGTTTCAAATTATTTTATTCAAACTTGGAATGTGTCTCATGTATTTCAAAGTAATAAAAAGTGTACGAAGAGTTTTGTGTACCTTCTTAGAAGTGTTCGTACTTCATTCACTAGATCACTTCTCTCTCTCTTTCTCTCTTTCTCTCTTTCTCTCGGTTCTTTTTTTATTAGGGCAAACTTCACTTTACCTCTTGTGGTTTGGGCCATGTACAATTTACCTCCCTAACGTTTGGAAATGACCACATAACCCCCACATGGTTTGTGGACTGAAATGCATTGTTAAACATTCCATCCAACTTAACTGCAAGTGTGAAACACGTGATAGACATAAGGGTTATATACTCATTTTTAAATTTCAATGAGCTAAATAGCACATGGCATAAAGTACATAGGATTAACGTGCACTTTGCCTTCCAATCAAATGACGAAAACATCTGTAGTTCACATACTTAAGTTATTTATATACATGAGTATTTTAGTTTTTTTTTATTAAATTATTAATGGGTCTAACGGTGCACTTCAAACCACAAATCATATAGGGGTTATGTGGTCATTTACAAACTTTAGGGGATAAACTGTACATGATCCAAATCACAAGCAGGTAAAGTAAAATTTTGCCCCTTTTTATTATGAGTCCCAAAACACTAGATATCATGTATTCATCTACTGCGCATCAATAAGTAGGGTTTGAAATCAAATGCTTCATTTGTAACTACCTTAGTAAGTAAGATTCAATGACTAACTCATTCTCCAATGATGCTTCTTACCATCTTCTTCATTTACAGCTTTAAAAATTTTCTTTTCCATTTTTAGCCAAGTTTCTAAAGTTTAGCCAAAACTTTTTTCACTAACTTTAACTCAAATTGATTTATGCATAGCCAACTAATCACCATAAACTTCTCTGAAGTATTGAATGATGACAATTCATGCATTCATAACTTCATTGTGTAACTGTTACGATATAATTTTAGGTTTATATATATAGACACACATTAGAAGAAAAGAGAGAGAGAGAGAGAGAGTGTGTGTGTTTAATCCATACTCTCCTAATATGATAAACATGTTTTGTTACGGAACAATACTATGTACCTCGAATTTGATCTTGCCTCAAATGGCTCGAATTTTGTTTTGTCAGTAGTTCGACTGGTCATCCGGTTGGTCGTCTGGTAAAAAGGCTGACAGCCGCGGTCGACAAGATAACAACCGTGGTAAATAAGTGCTTCACCCGATCGTCCGGCCAGTCAACCGGTGAACACAAATTCAAGCCATTCGAGACAGCTCAATTCGAGGCACCAAGAATTTCTGTTTGTTACAGGACTAACCCTAATAATTTTACATTTTGATATTATTTACATCAGAAATACTCTTAAATAATTTGTACCTTACAGTAACCATAAAAGCCATCCCCACTATTTAATGGATGTCTCAATCAAAATAACAAAATTAGAGAAATCTCATTCATTCATAAAAAAAAAAATATAGGACTCGAGTGAAAAAGAGGGGAAAGTGAATTTTTTTTCTTTTTTTTTTTTCAAGAGAAAAAACGAGAGACTGTGCAGTTATTAGAAAGAATGAATTGCAATTTTTTAAGTTTGTATGATCTTATGGATTTGTTTCTTTGTTTTTATTTTTTTAATCTTCAAAGAAAGCATGAAATTTATTTGGCATACTATAAAAACATTGCAAATTTTTGACAAAAATGAAAAAATTGAGATTTTTTTATCATTTTTTTAAAAAATATAAATTAAAAAAAAATCAAACGATTAAAATTTCTCTAACTTTAAATTTAAGGCAATTTATAATGACTTTCCCTGAAAATTGAAGAAAATACAGGAAGTTTTATAGTTTTAATATAATTATATTAATCTCTTTTTAATAAAGTTAAAAGAGTCGGAACTAATGCAAATGGTGTGAAGATGGAAAGATAAACAAAGTAAATATATATGTATATATATATCAGTGTAAAGAGATGACAATATTATTTTTTATTCATATAACTAGCGAATTATTAATGAAATTAGGCTAAATATTATTTTAATTAAATCTTAAAGAAACTCAATATAATTCAGCCAAAATTGTAAGACTTAATATATGTTTTTTCTTTTTTTTAAAAAATAATATTAGTGACGTGGTATTACTGTTACACTGAACTTTTACTCCAAGAAAGGTAAGGTAATTTACTCTTAAATTTATGTATACTTGCGATTCATATTGTGGCCCCAAGATGTTTTAAAAAGATATGTTTGTTTGGTGGGATTGAGGCGTAGAATAGGATTTCATATCTAATAAGGATTTGTTTATATGGAATCCCTCTAAATTACTGAGAAGTATCACACTTTGACTTTGTAAGCTAAAAAAGCGTACAAATGGACCACTTCACTTTGACCCACTAAACTATAAATGCATACAAATGGACCTCCTAAACTATTTGTATATTTCACTTTGATCCTTTTGTTACTGCACGATGAGTTAAATAAAACTTTTGACATTTTTGAGAGGAAAATACCGTTTAGCACTCTATAGATTTACAATTCCATTACTATTGTTTTCTAATTTTTTTCAAATATAAAACGTTCATCTATTATTATTATTATTATTTTATTATTTTTTAAATACTCTTTGTAAATATATTTTCTATAGCGATCCCGGTTTTTCCCCTGTCATTTACTATATTCCGAACTCGAGTTCCGTGGTTGGATGTTGTTGTCTGTATCTCATTTCCATCCTTTGATTCTTTATAATTGAGTTTTGGGATGTGTTGGGTGAGTTTGGAACAGGTTGGTTGTGAGTTAGAACAAATGGTTGCTGCCCAGGATTTGGCTTTTTTGCTCGAGTAAGGCTTTTTGCGCTCAAGCGAGCCTTGGGTGTTTGCTTCTTCGCTCAAGCGAAGAATTCTGCGCTCGAGCAAGTATTGTGGGTCTTCAAGTTTCTTTTTCAGACGCAGCTTCCACTCGAGTAAGCTTTCTTGCGCTCGAGTAAGCCTTGTGTTTTGTGTCTCTTCGCTTGAGCGAGCAGTATTGCGCTCAAGCGTGCGCCTGCGTCTCTTTTAGACCTGAAGGATGGCATTCTTTGCTCGAGCGTGCGTCTACGTTGGTTTAGACCTAAAGCTTCTCATTGTTCGCTCGAGCGAGGTCCTTTTGTGTCTGGTCGCTCGAGCGACCACTCCTTCGCTCGAGTGAGCCCTGTTTATATCAGATCACAGCAGCGTGATTTTACATCACTTTTTCATCCCTTTTTCACTCCAAACCCTAAAATCGATAGCCTCTCTCTCTACACGCACACTCTCTTTACAAATACTTCATGTTCTAGGGGTTTTTTTATCCTAGTTCCTTTGTAAGAAAGCTAAAGCATTGCGTGGGCTTTGTTTTGATCCGAAGAAATTCAAGTTTGGAACATCTTGAGTTTTTCTCTCCTTCTCCTTTGAGCTTCTTCATTTGAGGTAGGGACAATCTACTCATTTTTATGAGCTTTAACATAAATGTTAGCCATTTTGTATAAATGGTGTGATTTAGAAATTTTGGAAAGTTAGGGTTTTGAGATTTGAAATGTTTGAAATGGGGGTTTTCTATCTTTGGACTTCATTGTGTGTGTGAGGTCTTGAAAATGGGGATATTTGGGTAGAATGGATGAAATTTGGTCTGAGGATCAATGTTTAAGAAAAGGGGGAAAATGCCCTAATCGAATTCAAATAATTAATTTGTATAATTAATTTGGTAAATTGTGGGAATGTGAAATTGGGTTGAGAATCTTGAAATTTGGGGAAATTGTGATTGAATGGTGTAGTTGAATTGATAAATCACTCATCAATGAAAAATGTAATAAATTATCTGTTTGATAGATTTATTTATCTGTTTAGAAATAACTATTTTGGGCTATCGGTGGAAGATAGTCTTGATTGTTGTAGACACTGCATGATGATTAGGTAAATTGAAACTAATCAATGGGATTATGTCATTGAATGTAACAGTGGAATTAACACATTGAATATGTGAATTGTTGGGTCATTGTATATGACTATGTGTTTAAATACATTATATATGTATATTGTGTGGGAGGAAATAGAGGATGTACTCCATTTGTTTGGGAGGAGATAGGGGATGGACTCCATTGATAATTAAGTTGGCCGGAGTGTCTAGGGTGAAAGTCCCGAAATCTTTTATATATTTAGGTGCCGGTTCCTTCAGACGTAGTTCCGTAAAATGACAAGAAAATGAAAGTGTTGAATGTTGTTGATTATTGAAGTGTTGATATATGAGCTGTAGTCTCATTTTAAATTGTTTGGATAATATTGAATAATGCAAGTGGATTGATTTAGATACATGAAACGAAGCGGTTTGTAAGTGTTGATTGGTTATGGAAAGAACGTAAGTTGGCTTATAAGTGTTAAAAATTTAACAAATGCTAATGTTTTAGTTAATTCTCATATACTGTTTAGCATATCTCTACTGGACTGTGGCTCACCCTACTTGAGACACCATTTTCAGGTACAAGTAATATGCCGCCTCTACGGACATAGCTTGGGAGGTTTAGTGGCTGAAGGCTTCTTTTTGTTGTTACCTTTTTGTGTTACGTGTAATTCAAGCGAAGGGCTTTATATGTAACAGAGTTAGAACTCTTCTTTAGTGTCACCAAGCATTTTCTTGGGAGGTTGTATGCCGATGGGCATCTATTTTTGTTGTCAAGCATGTAACATCTTTTGTAAAGAGCACTCTGATGTATAGAATATAATACTTCTTCTATGTTTTATGGATCTTACGAATGAATGAATTATGTCTTATTTTGAGGGCGTTACATTTTCTAGAAATAATATTCAAGAAAATAATAATAGAACAAAAAAAAACTCATAATATAATATATATATATATATAATAAATTAGTGTCGAAGGGTATTTTCGTATAAAAAATGTCCAAAGTTTGGTTTAACTGACGATATAGTAACGGAAGGGATCAAAGTGATACTTCTTAATAGTTTAGAGATCTATTTATATGCTTTTATAGTTTATGAGATCAAATTGATATTCTCAATAATTTGGGGTCTCCATCTAAATAACTCATATATCAATTAGTCCGTTGTTTGATTTAAAAATTGAGGGTAAGACTAATAGTTATATGTGGGACAAATCTATTCTAAGTAAGGAGGAGAGAGGGGCATAAAAAGGCTGGACAAGGATTGAGAGAAATATGAGATGTACAATTTGATGCAAATTAATGTCATATATATTAAAAATATTACGTAAAATCAGTTAGTGTTATATATATATATATAAATGTTATATAAATTAATTTTATATAATGTAAATATTTAATAATTGTCTAAGATTATTTTTCAATAAACTAATGTGTTAAAATGCCCAAATTCATCATCCACTATTTATTTTTAATTTTATTCTCAAGCCATACCAAACCGCATTGTGCATATTACTTTTATAAGCTGCTAGTCATTATGGTTTTAGTTACAAAATATTAAAAATAGTTAATGGAAGAGATATTTATTCATAAATTTTTCTTCACTTGCTTATGTTTCAGTTATTTTAAATTATTTTCTTATGTTCTAATAAATCCTATGAGTGAAATAGTTACCAAAATACTTATAATAATAATAGGATAAAGCATACATCAATATTCACATTGATGGTGTGAATGTTCTATGATATGAACATTCACACTGTCAAATTGACACTATCAAATTTATTTAATGTGAATGTTCACATCATGGAACATTCAAAATAGTCCAAAATAATGTACACTAAGTTACTAAGATTTCAAAAATATTTATAAGGGTAAAATTATCCATAAATTACCTTAATATATGGGAATTAAGATTTGATAAATCAAATGTTCAAAATAATTAGATTTATTAAAATTCAAAAATATTTGATGAATTAATTAGAATACAAATACTTAAAAGATGATTTTCTAATAAACTTCCCTTAAATATATAGTAAGATGTAAGCAAGAAAAAGGGAATCAGCAAAAGTCTTTTGAAAACACCAACTAATTATTACAGGGGATTTTGCTGATTAAAAGGGGATTACACCAAACTACTCCAATATATTTGCTAAATACATTTGGTGACTACAAAATACTAGCATATCACCTGTGCTATACACGAGATTAAATAATTATTGATAAATTTATTTTTAAATTAATTAAAAATAATTTCAGAAAAAAATTATATTAAGCAAGCTTTAATTTTATTTTATTTTAACAAAAAGAGTGTTTGAAATTAGCTTTTTAAGTGACTTTTTGGATTTTTTAAGAGATAAAATAAAGTTAATGTATTTAGGAATGAATTTTTTAATTATATAGAAAAATGCAAATATTTTTGTTTGTTACTTAAATTTCCCATTTTATCCTTCCAAATGTGTAAACACCTATGCACTCACTCACAAGAATTGTTTAGTCTTTTCAAACTGGGAAAAAGATTTTCTAACTTTTTTTTAAAAAACAATTTTTTTTTTTTTTTTTTTTTTTTGGTGATAAATGCCAAACATATTTTAGAACTATTTAATTTCTTGAATTTTAATAAAAATAATAACATCCAAAACATGGCATGAATTATACAAATTTTATTTTATTTTATTTTTTGTTGCTACTAATGTTTTTTCCTAAGTATTATAAGCATATGAACCTGTGCTATTCACATGCTAAACAAATAATTATAAATAATTATAAAATTAAATAGTAACTTAAAATTTATTTAAAAAGTATAGAAAAATCATTCAAAATGAATTAAATTTTAATCATTTTATAAGAATATATATTGTAGTTGTTATGTCATTAATTGTGTATTTTAAGTTCACAATAAGAAATGGATGCCATAATTTAATTGGTAAAGATGAAAAAAAATAGAATAAATTAAAAAAAAATTATATTCACAATGAAATAAAAATACATTTCATTTTATATTTTTTTTAGTTTTAGTTTATTCTATGTTAAAATTTCTCATAAAACTTAAACATACATTTTAGAAATAAAGCAATATATATATTTTGATAAAATCGCTAAAATCGGTTAAAAGACTAACCAATTTACACAAAAATTAATTAATTAAAACTCTTAAATTTTATTTTATTTTAAAATTTAAATTGTTTTCAACTAAAACTTGCACAACATTACAATATTAAATAGGATGTGATGTCCCGGGTCTTAGACTTGACCAGCATTGCGCACTCAGATGGTTTGTTTTATTTTCAGCATTTTGATTATCGTATTGGGTTGTTGAGATTTCAATTCGGCTTTTACTTAACCTCTCTTAACGTTTTTGGGTTAAAATTCTAAGTTTTGGGCGTTGGAACTTGTATCGGGGGCGAAATCAAATTTTTGGCTTTGGCTGGCAGAACTGCTCGTGCGGATTTGGTAACCACTCGAGTGAAATCACTCAGGGATTTTTGAAAATTCTAGATAAAAAAATCGATCGTGCGGATTTGAAAACCGCTTGAGCGAATTTGGTAGAAATTCTAGGTTTTTTTGTGGCTCAAACTGCTCGTAAGAGGAGTGTGAATCCGCTCGTGCAAATTTAGATTTCTGCTGATGCAGAATTCGAACCACTTGTGTGGTTTTCAATGCGGCTGTCTCAAATTTTGAGCTCTTTTCCTCAAATCTGATGCCAAAAACGTGTTTTACACACTTTCATATGTCTCTCTCTATATATATATATTCATCTTTTCTCCTACATCTCTCTACAACCCAACCAAACTCAAACTTCTCTCTGAGATTAATGTAACGCCCCGAAATAAATAACAATAACCCATTTGTTAATAGTGCTACAATTAATCAACAATCTCATACCTTCCATTTATTTTACCTCTGATGATTACAAAAGATGACATATGCAATATATATTCACAAATTCTAGATTCTGAATCTATAACATATGGCATGGATACAAAAGTAAAAAGGAAAATAAAACCAAATAATAAAATGCCCTAATGGCTACAAATTTTCAAGACAATTAGGAATGACAACGGGTCGGGGCGGGGCTGGGGATCACACTCCCGTTCCCAATCCCCGATGGTAAAAATTTCCCCGTCCCCGTCCCCGGCCCCAATTCTCGACAGAGAACCTATCACCGTCCCTGCCCCTACCCCCTAACAGGGATCGGGTTTTCCTGACCCCGAAAATTGCTTGCCGTGAGATCTTTTCTGCATATGTAGCTTTCAAAGTGGCAGTAGCCATTAGAGAGTGATACATAGCTCGGATCTAGAGATAGAAAGATAAGAGAGATTAGAGAGGAGGATGATGAAGATTCGTGTAATAACCCCGATCCCTGATTAATGTTAATCCATGGTTAATGATGTCTAATTGGTAATTAAGGTGAAATTCTGAATTAAATTGCATGTGTGTGTTGCATTAATTGTGTCTATATCTGTTTAGCGTAGGAAGATCTATTCATGATTTTCTTTCGGTTTGCGAATTGAAGGCCTTATCGGCATCCGAATCAAAAATTGACTTGATTTACGTGTTAATTAGGATTTTTAGAATTTTATGGCAGACTTAATTAAAATTCGATTCGGAACGATTAAATTAGAGTAATTAATGCCCAATTAAGCCTAGCTAATGTTATTTTGATCTAAGCCTATATAAAGCACCTTTTTAATTCCCCACTTATTTTTTTTCTTCATCTTACATGCATCTTTGAGCTCTCTAAGACCCAAAAACGTGAGAGGGAGAGAGAGTAGGAGGATTTAGTTCTAAGTTTGAGAATTTGGTGAGTCTTAAGCTCAATTAAGTGGAATTGTTGACATTTGAAGAGGATTTGAGAGTCTCAACTTCAACACTAGTGAATTCAAGCCTCTAGGTAAGGAATCAAACTCTTAGTTGTGTAATTGAGTTAGACCTTACAAGATTTCAAACAAATTAGATGAGTTTATGTAGGATTTGAGTTAGTGTTAGAGAGAATTGGGCCATACCATGCATGCATGTCCATTTATTCACAAAATGAGCTTGGTTTCAAAATATTCTTCCATGCATGTGTTCATCTCATCTATGTTTTGAGAATTCGTCATGTTTTATACCAAATTGCCAAATTTGATCATGTTTTGAAGTGTTTGAGTTCAAGAGAATTCATGCATGTTATGCTCTTGAAACATTCATAGGTTTGAGTTGAAATTTTGTACAATTGGCATATCATTGGGCCATGATTTCTTGAAATGATCCTTAAAACATGTTGTTTTATAAGTTTCCCAAAGTTTTGGCCCCAAAATGTTGAGTTTGAGGTGTTTGGGTTTGAGCTTGAAGCTTGGAGATCAAATTTGGAAATTCCAGATTTTGCATCCACACTCGAGCATGGGAGTTCACACTCGAGCGAGCACTCTGAGTGCGTGCACTTCCGCTCGGCGACCAGAAGCTCGCTCGAACGTGAAATGCATGTACCCAGAAATTCATATGTTTTACAGCACGCTCGAGCGAGGGAAGTCACGCTCGAGCGAGGGTTTGAGTCTCACGCTCGAGCGGGGATCGAGCGTGAAAAACATGCAACCAGTACTTTTTCCAAAGTTTACAGCCCACTCGAGCGAACCTTCACATTTTTCATGTCCGCTCGAGCGAGGAAAGCCACGCTCGAGCGTGGACCCTATTTTCAGCAAGTTTTGGAAAATGTTTTCTAGTGTATTTTTGCATCCTCATTTCATCCTAGGTATCCCTAGGTTATGATTAAGACTCCATAATGAGGTTAAAGGTTAGAAACACACTAAGAACAAATTAAGTAAGTTATGTGCAATTCGAATGTGTATTTCAGGTGTGTGTTTGTTATGTGTTATTGTAGGTCACGTGCCGTAGACCGTTTGATTAGTCTGCTCTGTCTGTCTGTACTCGAAGCCAATTGTGAGTAATAACTTAGTAAAGCTATGTTCAACTTTATTTACTTTCTGTGTGATAAAATAAGATCTCTTTTCTGAAATGCCATGTTCTGTACAATGAATGATTGTCTAATTTCTGACAATGTATTCGTGGCATCCTTAGCATCATGTGATATCTGTTAGCTGTTACCTGGTATCGGAGGTTCCATTATGGAACTTAATATGTCTACACTCTGTTACCCGTACTGAAGGCTCCATCATGGGGCTCAGCATATCTATTCTCTGTTACCCGAATCCGGAGGTTCTTTTATGGAACTGGTTATTTATAACCACCATATGTTCTGCATCTGTTTTGTATCTATTCTATTAGCGCTAATGGATATACCACGTATGATTAAGCATGAACTCTGATTTCTGTATATGATTCGAACAAGAATACGAGCGTAAATATGAATCTAACTCCTGTTTATGAATCTGAATTGTGGTTTCTGAATCTGCATGGACTTCATTCATTAAACCCTTTACTCCGTTATTATTCACTGGGCTTCTGCTCACTATTTATATTATGTATGTAGGTGGGCAAACACGTGACCAGGCCCAGAGTTGACGGCCTATGTTTCGGTTTTGTTAGCCAACCTTTGTACCTCCCGAGGAGGTTTCGAATGAAGTCAAGCTTTGTGGCTGATTTTGTAATCATATTAGACTATGTTTGTGTGTTATGATGTGGGTGAGACTTTTGGCTTATACGCGTAAGTGTGATATGTAAATATTATATCTTTTGACTTCGCTTAAGTCTATAAAAGTTTTGAACTCTTCTATATGTTATCACAGCTCATTGGATCTCGTATGTTTTGTATAATTGCTTCCGCAGCCCCTATCTATATGTTAATCTGTCAAGATGCCTTTGGTAATCCAAGGATTACTGGCCGGTTACGACACTAAACCTATAGGGGCGGGTTTGGGTCGTAACAATTCGGGTACCTGAACATCTCATTCAAAGCTTGCAGTTTCACCATTAAAGGTAGCAAATCCCCAATTTTAACTTTACCATTCTGATTCTTTATTGAAATAAACTACAAATTAAACAAAAACAATAACACAATTAATATAATTGCTCTGCCACAGAAACCATCAACTAACTTCCTCAAATCAAATCAACAATAGAATTCAAGTATACTCTAATAATACCTTGGATTTGAGGCTGCAAAGTTCAACCTATGTGAACTAGCTTTAAAGCCATTGATCAGAAACAAGAACACCCACAAAACTAGACATATTCTTCTGCACACAGATCACAAACTTGGGAGAGAAAATAAATCTCTAGCTTTCTTTATTTCCCAAAAATTCATTTCATTCTCAATAAAAATCTATAAACCCAAATTCAGTAACGAATATAAAGAAGAGAGAGGAGAGAGAAGAGAGCAGATCTGTTTCACCTAGGGTTTCGACCTAAGGTTTCAACTCAAATCAAAGGAGGTAGAGGTGGTGGTAGATCGGCGGCGGCTAAGGTTTTGACCTACGGTTTCAACTCAGATCGGAGGTAAAGATAGAGGTAGAGGTAGTGGTAAATCGGTGACGGAGGAGATTGAGAGGTAATGGAGCCGTGTGAGTGAGTGAGAGAGAGAGAGACGAGTGATGAGGCGGTAAGGCGGCAACATCCTCCTCCTCTCTAATCTGAGGTAGAATGTGAATAAGAAGGGGGAGATGAGAGAGACTGAGAGAAGAGAAGTAAGTGAATAGTAATGGATCTAAACATATATACATATATACGGAGATGGTTCGGGGATAGATTCGGGGCAGAAGTAGAAACAGGGGCAGGGACGGGGACGGGGACGGGGACAGGACAGAGGCAGAGGTGGAGACGGGGCCAAGGCCGAGGGAACCTATCACCGTCCTCGGCCCGAAAACCATCGGGGATCCATTTTTCAATACCAGCCCCGGCCTTATGAGGGTAATTTTCAGGAAAACCCGGCTTATCGGGGTAAGGTAGTCTGGGTCCCCATCGGGCCAGGTTTAAATTACCGTTCCTAAAGACAATACTTGGTTACAAGAAAATAAGTTTAAACTCAATACATGTAAAGCCCAAGGCTTAATCAAAAATAATTATACAAAGAAACCAAAAAGGAACCTTAAGCTCCGAGTCCTCCCAAGCTATGTTCTTGACAAAGGCATATATCATTAGTGCTTGAAAGTTGTTTTCCACATAGGGTGAGCTAAAGCCCAGTAGAGAGACTCTAATACAATATATGAATCTTAGTAAAATTATAAAGTGAATGCAAAATGCATGCCATTTTCCAAACATTTCTTGTTTTTCATCTCAAAACAATATAATGCCAGATTATATATCAATTCATTAAAATAATCCTTTTGTACAGAAACAGGGCAGTCAATACAACACACTGAGAATCTCTAGGTACGTGTCTGCCAGTAGGCTATACAAGCACTACCAAAGCCATTTACCGGTACTAATCGAAAGGATCGGCACCTAACCGCGCGGGTTTCTGGACTTTCACCAAGGACACACAGGCCAACATAATAAAACCACAACCACACTCCCTAACCAGATTCACCAAGGTATTCACACAGTTTTCTCAAAAATCACATTTGCAATGTTCAATGTATAATGATACATAATGCACAATGGATGAGAAATTAGTTTTAATTCAACTCTAATTCTCATGTAATGTCTACAACAATCAAGACTATTTTCCACTGATAACCCAAAACAGATATTTCTATTCAATAGATAAATTCCAATTAAAGAAAAATACATTTCCATCAATTACAATGAGAGTGATATTATATATCCAACTCCACCATCATCATCATAACCATTATTCCAATTTCACAATATCCAACATCATTTTCCATTTCCCTTTCAAAATTCCCAATATCCATAATTAGGGCTAAAATCACCTTTTCTTTCAAAATCAATTTTAGGAAAAGATTTCCATCATTTCAACACAACTCATCCATAACCATATTCCTATAACCATATTCAAGAGTCAATTTGGAAAATCCCTCTTTTCATTTCATACCAAACCCTAGGTTTTACCAAAAAATTCCAAATAAATAACCCTTTTTAAAGAGCAAATAACTAAGCTAAAAATCATATAAAAGTGTCAAAGAAATCCCTACCTCAAAGTAGCAAACACGAAGAAAAGATGGGTAGAGCTTGATAGAGCCGAAAACACCAGATGCTCCGATTAAAACGAAGCCCTTAACGTGCTCAACGTTTTCCTCCAAAGGACCAGGGTGAGAAAACACACAAATTGAGAGTATTTGGTGCAAGAGTTCAAGAACTAGAGAGAGAGAAAGTAGATCTAGGGCTTTGGAATGTTCAGAGAGAGAATGAGATGAAAAAGTGACTGAAAATGGCTTCCTCTCGAACTAATATACGCACAGACCGCTCGAGCGAAGGAATGGTTGCTCGAGCGAAGGAATGGTTGCTCAAGCGACAGACACAATAAATGACACTGCTTGAGCGACCAAAACCACTACTCGAGCACACAATGACCCTGTCCTAGTAGTTTAAACCTGTAAAAGATCACTCGAGCATAAGAAGGACCGCTCGAGTGAAGATATCAAACTCTCAGTAGTTTTGCAGACTGTAAAAGATAGCTCGAGCACAGGAATGGTTGCTCAAGTGAACAAGTAAAATTCTGGGCAACAACTCTTTGAAAAACTAACTCTCTAACCAGTTTCAAACACAACCAAAACTTCCAATAGATAAACTCAACAAATAATAAGGTGGAAATGAGCTGAACAACAATTAAATACATGGGTTTTCGAATCCAAAAACAACAAATGGGTCGGGTCTAAACCAAAATCGTTATAATTTAGCAAAAACTATCTAGATTTTGATAGGGCTTTTTACACCAAATTGAAGAGGGCAAAAAGGGCTACATTTTCACCGATCGAATCAAGATTTCGTCAACGTTGGATTTTAGAGTTCTTCTCTCCTTCCTCTCCCAAACTTGAGGTAGGGATATTCTTAGAGTTATATTTATATTTTTGCAAGTCTATACTTGTTTGGAACCTTTCTCTCATATTTGAACTATGATTTTGGGTTCTTGAACTCTAGATGATTTTAAAAGTGGATTGTCTCTATATTTCCCCCAAACTTTGAGAGTATAAGCTATGTTGTTAAGTGTGAGTGTTGTCTTGGAAAAATCCTTTCGAAAATGGGGAAAAATCTAATTTTGGTGGAAATCCTAGAAAAATTGGAGATTTTGGGAAAGATATTGAGTTATTATGAAATTCATGCTTGATAAATTATTATGGTGAATAATTGATGGAGGGAATTCTATAATTGTATATAATGAAGGATTCCATGAAAAAATGAGAAATGATTGATTTTGAAGCTTGATGAATAGCTTATTGTTGGTTTATCCTGAAAAGACCAAATTGAAAGTGGTGATTAACATGTGGAGAATGCATGTAATATGGTATTGTTATTTATCCCTCGGATGATATATTGTGAAATCATATTGAAAAAAGATGTGAAAATTTTAATCACAATGGAAGATTGTGTGGTGGAATTGAAAATAGAACTATTATAATGCATTGTTACATGTTGCATTGCCATTTCATTTCATCTTCGTTATCATTGATTTCAAATTTGCATTTTGAAAATTATTGTTTTGAGAAAGGAATTGTTTTGTGAAACAAGATCATTTTGAATTGTTTTGGGGTAAATACGTTGGTAAGTCTAGATAGGGGGTGTAGTTTGGTACTGGTTAAGTTGGCCTAAGTATCCATGGTGAAATATTGAAAACAAGCACGGAGGAGGTATCACGTGCCTTCCTTTTAGAAACCGATAAAGTGGCGATTGATAGTGCTTGATATGCCTACTTACAGACACCAACCTAGGGATTACCTGAGTTGTATTTACCACCCGCTGAATTATATTGAAATTATTGAATTGTTGTGTTTTCAAATTTGCATCGTGCACAAGATTTCCAAAAGATAAAGAAATATATTTTGAGCAAACATGACATATACATTCATTGTAGGAGACTATATAAATCGTAAATACTTTGTTAAGATCTTCCTATTAGGCTTCGTGCTCACCCTAGTGGATTTTGTGCAGAAAAAGATATGGTGATTTTGTCGAGTTAAAGGCGAGTGTAGCTAGTTTTTCGTACTCTTTGGAAGGGTTTAGTCTTCTCAGGTATGATAGCCCTACAGTTCGGACTTCGGTGGTTCTGAATCTAGTTTCACAAGTGTAATGTGAAATAGAAAACAAATGACAATTCAAATCCAGCAAATCCTAGAAAATCCGTTTATCATCAGAGATGCAAAAAATGGACTGCATTATCAGATTTCAGAGTCGCCACCTAAATAATTTTTGGAAATTTAGGAAACCCTTGACTTGTGCCAAAGGACACTTATCCATCGTAACCAAAGTTGTCTCGATTTGGGAACTTAGGTATAAGAGGGGAAAGCCGTGAATTAAGCATCCCCCTCACCTGATCAAAGATCGGCCTTTACTAATCATGATGTGATTTTTATCAATATTATATGCTTTTGTTCTGATTTTATTATACTAACTTACTATATGAGACACACAAGTATATAATGTTTCTCTTGCTTTGGAAATGACTTGATTTTATGAGATTTTTGTTAAAAGAGTTTTGAGTGTACACAACTCAAAAGGAAAAAGATGAGGTCGTATATACATTGATCAAAATCATCTTCAACGCAAGTAAAATAACCTTCATCTACATGCATTCAAACAGTTCATTTCGAGTAAACATGTAGCCTCATGGTAAGATGCTAAGCATGATAACAATCACACACATGAATATACTAAAGCAAAAAAAATACTCACTTAGTACTCCGAGATAAGCCAAAGAAAAGGAAAGCAACTAGAAAAATGCATGACCCTATCAACGCACATGACTAATGCAACACATGCAAGAATGCAACTATTAGGTTCAGCTTTATTATGTCATATGGATTAACTCAAAGCATGTGGTAGTGCACGTATTTAAGCAAGTAGGAAATGACAATGATAGTAAAAAATGATGAACCAAATCTTAATGTATGCAAAAGTGGATGCAAAGCATGACAATGATATGAAACGAAAATATGGTACAATCCACGGTAAGCATATAAATAAAAAGGAGAAAGAAATGGGGTTGGAAGATATATATCACATATTACAAATTTGTCCTTGCACAAGAGGGTCCAAATGGCTTAATTAACTAATTATTACAAACACAAATGAATGAACAAATTAATTATTACAAGTTCGAATGAAAGCAACTAATTAATTACATAATATGAATCTCGAAGCTAATCAAATGGACTTGAATGAGTGGCGAGTCACATATGCACAAGCGAGAACATCCTCCGGAAACCTCTCTGTTTGTTGCCAAAAGCTGCTCTGTTTACAGTCAGAAAATAGTTCTGTTTTGTTCTAAAAAATATGTTCTGTTTTGCTAGAAAAAACCACTTTCGTACAACATGCTTGGTCGGCTGGCCTGATAAGATGGTTAGCCGTATAGAGTAATGGCCGGTTGGCCACTGTTTTTGAAGAATACCCTGCTACAGTAGAACTGGAACAGAGCAAGACAGAGGGTTTTCAAAAGCTGTTCAACCTTTATGCTCCCTCTTATCATGCAGATTGTCAATGAGGGAGTAGATTTGCTTCCCAAATCATCAATCATTGCAAATTTGTTGCATGATGATCATAAGAGCAAAAGGAAAAGACTTGGCTAAACACAAAACAAAGCTATTCTCCTTACCTCGTTCGTATCATGAAATTTGTCCAGGAAGAGGTAGGCATGCTTCACTCACAAATCATCAAGTCACAAGATAGTGCGTGATGATCATAGAGCAACCAAAATAAAAAAGAAGTAACAACTCAAAAAGTGTTGTCAACTCATCTCCTTACTCATGGAATAATGATGAAACATCCCTTTCCATGCTTTAAATTGGAACTAGGAGAGAGTTTTTAACACTTCACGATAAAGAGCTCTTTATGAGCAACAAAGCAAGTAAGGAAAAAAAGACAAAAAGTAAGCTATCTATCAAAGCTTAAACACACAATTTGTCAAAGTTGTTGACAACTCCTCTTTTTCATGGAACAAGGATGAGACATTTATTTCCATGTTTCGAAAAATGATCGATAAGAGAGTTTTTCAAGACTTTGACCACAAAAGCTACTATCTAGCCTCAAGGTGGACAACAATAATATGAAAGTAAGAAATTTACACTAGTTAAGCAAACTTGTGGTGGGGTGGCTAAGTCTAAACTCTATTCCTCCCATGACCATATGGTTCCAAGTTGCATAAGGAAAGCAAAAACAATCAACTCAACGAATTGGCCGCTATATCCTTAACATGCCAAATCCGAGAGGACTTACAACAACACAAATATGATATTCAAAACATAGGAAGTAAGAGCACAAGTAGCGGGGAGGACTAAGACCGTTTGATAAGCCCATATTCAATTCATATCACACAAAAATAACCTAAAAACAGTGCTAAAAAGGTACTAAAATTTACCAAATAAAGTGGAAAAAAAAAAATTGAAAGAGAACAAAATGGTGCACAACTAGTGAGCTAGCCAATGAAAGGGTGGCTAGCTCACTTACTTTTAACAACGCTTTAATTACATTTTAAGCTTAAAAAACAACTCTGAAATCAGTATGAAAGTACAAGAAAAAAAAAAGAGAAAAGATGGTTAAAGAGTTCAAAGATCACCTCTTGAAAGAGAGGATGTTCTTCTTAGTTCACAAACCACAAGCTAAACACTCTCAAGGAGCTAAAATTATGTTCAAGAATCTCAGCAAAGGCTTCAAGTTTAAGCTTGTAAAGTGTATGTATTGTGTATCTATATAGGCTCTTGCGGAATTTTTCTAACTCCAAACCATGAAAGGGGATGTTGTATTTACAAAAAAACAACTTCTCACGTCGGAAATATCTGTAAAGAATACAGCTGGTCCAAAGTATGTGCATGGGAGTAGCTGGCAACTACCAAAATATTTGTTATGCTGAACAAGGCCCGGCGGCCATGAGGGTGTACGGCCGGTCCGGTCAAAATGGCATGCTGGCTATCTATTGGCCAACTGTTCTCTGAGTGGTCAGGCTAGAAAAAATAAGGTTTTTGTCCAAAAGGGGTGCAAGGTTTAGGTTTTAAAGCTTGAAACCAAATATTTTTGCTGAAGATTTGGAACAGTTGCATAGCGTAACGTTTCATCATTGAGTGTTCAGAGTGAAGCGCCCAAGTCTTAAGAGTGGTTAAAATGGGGTGTCCACAGCATGGAGTGTATTTTGAGGGCATAAGGCTCTTTTGTTTTGTTGTTGTTTTGTTGTTATTTTGGCAAGCCGAGAGCTTTAAATGTATGGATTTCGATAACTATTTTGTGTCGGGCATAAGCCTTGAAACTTGTAGCCCATAAGGGCATTAAGCCTGTGTTTGGGAAGAGCTCTTCAGGCTCAAATAGCCACTACAGGCCAAAAGAGGCTCAAATAGCCAAATGAAGACAAAAAAGGGAGTTCTGCTTGGCAACCATCCATAGCCAGCTAAATTTACGAAACTACCCCCACTTGATTTGTAGAGGCATCGCCTCAGGTGCTGAAAAGTAAAAAAAAAAAAAAAAAACTTTTCCCTTTTTATAACCTTTTCCCAGGAAAAGACAAAGAAAGTAGAAAAAAAAAATTAAAAACATTTTTTTTGTTTTTTGTTAAAATATTTTATACAAATAAATGAAAACTCTATTTATAAAAATATTTTTAAATATTTTAATTTTTTTGTTATGTATTTGGTTATGATTTGAATGTAGAGTTGTGAAAGTAGTATGGAGTTTCGAATTATATGTTTCGTTATGAGTTTTAAAAATAATTTATTAATTGAGTTTTATTTTATGTGTTTGGTTACGATTTGAGTGCAGAGTTGTTTTCAAATTGAAAATATTAACATTTTAAATTATTTAAATTTTTTGAATATTTAAATTATTTAATTTTTTTTGTTAAAATAATTTTTTGAATATTTAAATTATTTAAATTTTTACGATTTAAATGTTTTGAATATTTATTTTAATTTTTTACTTATTAAATTTTTTAGATTATTTACATTATTTAAATATTTAAAATAAAATTATAAGTAAAATAAAAATTACAACCCAAATTAAAATAAAAATTAAATTAAATATTTAAAATAAAATTAAAATTAAATTACTTAAAATACACAGGACAATAATATAAAGCCTCACTTTTTTATCATTTTACATAAAATGAAAAAAAAAATTAATGTATAGAAATAAAAAAAATGACAAAAACGTAAATTAAAAAAAAAAGACCAAAATACGGCTTATCCAAACAAAAATTAATAACATTTTAAATTACTTAAATTTTTTGAATATTTAAATTATTTACATTTTTTTGTTAAAATAATTTTTTGAATATTTAAATTATTTAAATTTTTCCGATTTAAATTTTTTGAATATTTATTTTAAATTTTTGCTTATTAAATTATTTAGATTATTTACATACTTAAAATAAAATTAAAATTAAAATTACACAAAAAACGTAAATTAAAGAAAAAGAACTAATTAAAGTATAAAAAAATAAAATAAACAAAAACATAAATTTTAAAAAAAAAAGTTAAGCAAAATACGCTAAATCCAAACCCAAAATAAAAAATAAATATTTTACCAAAATACGCCAAAATAAAATCCAAAATAAAAAATAAAAATTTCAACAAAATACGCCAAATTCAAACCCAAAATAAATATATATATATATATATATTACCAAAATAAGCCAAAATCCAAACCCAAAATAATAAAATAATAAAATAATAAAAGTTAAAAAAATACGCCAAATCCAAAAATAAATAAATAGAAAAATTATTTTACCAAAATAAGCCAAAATAAAACCCAAAATAAAAAAATAAAATAAAATAAAATTTAAACAAAATACGCCAAATCCAAACCCAAAATAAAATAAATAAATAAATATTTTACCAAAATAAAATAAAACCCAAAATAAAAAAAATAAAAAAAAATTAATCGAGAAATACGCCAAAGCGAAAAATAAAATAAAAATATAAATAAATAAATAAATAAATTTTTTTAAAAAATTAAGCAAAAAACGCCACATCCAAACCCAAAATTAAAATAAATAAATAAATTAAGCAAAATATGGGAAATCCAAACCCAAAATAAAAATAAAAAACAACAAAAGCAAAAAAGGGTAGTTTGGTAATTTAACAGGATGACACCTCACCAAAAAGCCAAAAAGCTAAAAAAGCCAAAAAGTCCTTCCCAAACCAAGCTTTTGAGCCCAGGCTCATATAGCCAAAAAAGCCAAAAAGCCAAAAAGCCAACCCACTTCCCAAACGGAGGCTAAATTGTATTCAACTTGATATGTCACATGCTATAGATTCATATTCTATGAAATATTGAATGTATAATTGTATGTAGAATACATTTGTTAATCTCTATAGTATAATGAATATAAATGTTAGAGATTTGATGATGATGTTAACGATGAGGCATTATATCTCATATACATTTATGCAATGGAAGTTATTAAGTTGGAAACAAGATCATGTTGTTAGAATATGTTTGAGTTTTCTTATGTTAATTATTTGGCGGCGTTATATAGGAGCATAAGATTCGCTTTATATAAGTGAAATCACTTACTTTTTCCTTCTTTTCTTGATGTGAAATTGCGTAAAATAAAAGTTAACAATTATTTGGGCAATCTTACCCGTTTAATATTTAATTTGGTCAATCTTTAATTTATTTCAAATTAAACAAATCTAACCAATATATTTTGATAAAACCGCTAAAATTGCGATTTAGCCAGCGAATTAGTCAAATAAAAAATGGTTCAACCTATCGGCTAGGTCAAAAGACTAACCAATTTATACAAAAATTAATTAATTAAAACTTTTAAATTTTATTTTAATTTTAAAATATAAACTGTCTTGAACTGAAATATGCACAACACTACAATATTAAATGAGAATATAAAGTTTATATAGTGAAACAACTTTTTTTTTTTCTTCTTTTCTCGATGTGGGATTATAAATAAAATTTAATAATTGTTTGAGCGGGAAATTCATTTTTAATCAAGCAATTTCAGTCATTCAATTTTTAATCAGGATATCGAATCAAACAAATCTAACCAATAAATTTTGATAAAACTACTAAAATCGTGGTTAAATAGTGAATTAGTCAAACTAAAAATGATTTAGTCTAATCGGCTAGGTCAAAAGACCAACCAATTTACACAAAAATCAATTAATTAAAACTTTTAAATTTTATTTTAAAATTTAAACGGTCTTAAACTGAAACCTGTACAATACCATAACATTAAATGAAAGTATAAGATTCAATTTATATAAGTGAAACAACTTACTTTTTGTTTCTTTTCTTGAAGTGGGATTGTAAAATAAAAGTTAATAATTGTTCAGGCGGAAAGTTTATTTTTAATTAAGCAATCTTAGCCGTTTAATCTTTAATTAGGTCAATCTTCAGTTTATTTCGAATCAAACAAATCTAACCAATATATTTTGATAAAACCGCTAAAATCACGATTAAACTAAGGAATCATTCAAATAAAAAAGGTTCAACTTAATCAGTTAGGTCAAAAAACCAATCGGTTTACACAAAAATTAATTAATTAAAATTTTAAATTTTATTTTATTAAAATTTAAACTGTCTTGAACAGAAACATGTACAATACTATAATATTAAATGGGAGCATAAGATTCATTTTATGTAAGTGACACAATTCACTTTTTTCTTCTTTTTTTGATTGCGATTGTAAAATAAAAGTTAAATAGAAGCTAGCCAATGAAAATTTTATTAATTGTTTAAAATTAAAAAAATTTTAAAAATTAGAATGAGATATTAAAACTAAGGCTTCTTACCAAAAATTCCATTTTACTTATATAATATACAGATTTGCTAAATATATTATATATTTGAGACACCAACCAAACATATTTGGTAACTGTTACGTGGGAGGCTACTATATTATTATTTGGGCATTTATTCATAAATCTATTTTTTCTTATTGATATTTTACTTAGTTCAAATTATTTTTTATATTTCAATAAATCTTATGAGTAACATAATTACTAAAATATCTCTAATGATAATAGGTTGAATGGTGCATTAATATTCACATTGATAATGCAAATGTTTCGTGATGTGAACATTCACGTTGTCAAATATGAATGTCCACACCACTAAATCGCTAAAGGTTCAAAAAAATATTTGTAAAGGTAAAATTATTTATAAAATATCTTAAATATGATAATTAAGATTTGGTACATCAATATCCAAATAATAAGACTTATTAAAATAAAAGAATATGTTATGGACTAATTGGGATACAAGTACTTAAAAGGGGATTTCATAATAAATTTTTCATTATTTAAATATTGCTTCATTAATAAAATTTAATTTTTTGCTAATTAATAAAAAAATTAGTAATGTTTAAAATATGTTACAAGTCCCATTCGGAAAAATAAAGAAAGAAAATTTAGAAATCGGATTACCATTACTTACAAATCTTTGGAAAGACGCATATTTGGTTTGATTTTCAAAAACGTGTTCAGTATTTTTTATTTTTTTATTTTTTTTGTAGAAAGTTAAAAATTAATTTAGTGAAAGAAATTAAAAAAAATCAAAAATATTTATTATTTTTACATAATTTTATCTTTAGGAAGGTCACAAATAATTTTTAAAAATTTAAAAATATTTTTTGATATTTATTTTTATCAAGTTAATTTCTATTTTTTCAAAAATTTCCTGAAATTTTGTCCTGAAAAACAACGAAACAAGGCCTTAATGTCCAAAAGTTCCTTTTTGCATTTTCAACAAACACTATATTTGAAAAGAAGAAATTAGCCTTTTGAACATCTTTTTTAATAATTTGTCAACTAAAAATGAAATTCATATTTTTTTTTAGATTGAAAATGAAATATATTATAATAATTATTTTTAGACATCTAATTTTATAACAAAACAAACATAAGGGTATTTTGGAAAGATGGTAAAAAGTTAAATTTTGACTTTTTATTAAGTTTTTTGGCTTTTTTAAAAAATAATTTGGAAAATTGGTAAAAAATTACTTTTAGCTTTTGTTTGTTAATATTTACTTATCATGTCACATCACAATACAATGATCAAATTACCCCTATCCAATTTAATAAATTTACATTTTTACCTATGTATAACCCTAAATAACATAAAGAGTGTAATTGTAATTTCATACATAATTTTTTTTTTTTTTTTTTTTTAGATAGGCATACATAGCTTTTTTGAACTTCCCAAATCACTTCTTCCTAAAAAAGTTAATTTAGCTTTTTACCCCAAGCTGCAAAAACGCAGCGTTCTGCTGGTGTTCCCAAAAAGGCCACATACGATGCAAATCACTTTGCTTAGCTTTAATTTTCTAAATTTAATTTTTTAAAATTGAATTATTTATTTATTTATTTTTTTTTAGTGAATTTTTTTAATATTTTAAACAAATTTTTTACATTTTAGATACACCGAACCTAGATATACCTAAAAAGTAAAATATTTTAAAAAATCAATAAATATACGAAAATGGGAAAATATACTAAATTTTATTTTTATTTTTTTATATTTTTAGTATTTAGTAATTTTTTTAAATATTCTTTTCACAAATATTATACTTTTCAATTGTACCCACATTAAGTCTATCTAAAAAGTATTAAAAAAAATTACTAAAAATATAAAATAAAAAAATGAAAAATTGAATTTTCAAAAAAAAACAAGATGAATCATAATCCAATCAAACAATTCTGGTCAATAAATTGTAATTAACTTTCATTTAGTCGGTCCAAACAAATGAAGGCAGAATGGAAAAGGTAATGCAGCAGATACCAACTCGTATTCATTACCACCAGCGTCTGCGCGTAACGCTTCAGGGAAAATAGTCGTCGCAAGGTCCACAGTACGACACGTTAGCAAATTTCCAAATGAGGAACCAACTGAAGTTTCGTACTATCTCAAATGCACGTCCTTTCACCACTATTTACACTCTTACCACATGCCCAACTTCGAGCAAATTATCTACTACAACCCACTCACACCGTATCATGAAAAAAAATCATATCAACACTACACACCCACAAAAGCCGTCTGTTTATGTGGACCCCACATGAAATATTAATTTCTAAACCCTGGATGTGATGTGATCAGAGAATATGGGCCGTTGATTTTCACATCAAATAAATTCATCATGGAGATGGGGTCTCAAGGAGAGTTATGCTAAGAGTATCTTTAATGGCGTAGCAATTTTTTATTTATTTATTAAAGTATAGTTTGAGATATTTTAAATAAGTATATTTTTTGATTTTTTATAAAAATATATGTAAAAAAATAGAGAGGAAATGTTAATTGATGTGACTCAAAAAATATAAAAAGATGAACTTATTTAGTCTATGCTAACACAAGTCCTTTAAGTACAAATTTCTTTTGATATCAAGTGTTTCAAGAAATGATTTTGAAGTTTTATCAAACTATTGGTCGATTGGGTAGACGATTTGTCGATCGACCTGGTAGTGTAATGTTTTTTACAAATTTTTGCTTTCAGATGGTCATCCGGGGGACGACCAGAAAGATATTAGGAGGACATTAGACAATGATAATTAATAATGATTTGATGAAAGGCACATTGATTTTCAGTTTGATGAAAGAAAAGTGAAATTCTCAATTTGATAACTATTTGATAAAATCGTTGGAGTAAGAAAAATAGTTATTATTCATCAAATTTAAATTTGGTGAAATGTTTAAGTAACCATTAAAGATGGTCTAAGACCATCTCCAACGGTGAACCAAACTTTGTATCAGATTTGAAATTTGATGAAAAAGTTACTTTTTGAAGCTTCAATGGTTTCACCAAATTGGTATTAAAATGAGAATGGAACAAAAAATTCATCAAAGTGAGAACATGCTCCAAATTTCACCATTTCACTGTGCGTTACCGTTGCCGGTTGACCAACCGGTCAACCAACCGGTTGTCCGGCCGGTTGACCAACCGGTCGACCGGTTCCCTTTCAAATATGTAAGTTCAAACCGGTCAAAAAAGTTTAAACAGGTTAAAAAAAAAAAAATTTTGCCTTACCAGTCGACCGGCCGGTCAACCAACTGGTCGACCACTTCACTTTTGATGCATGGTTTGAGCAAACCGTATCAGATTGAGAAAATTATTTTTTTTTTACTAAAATTTGGTGAAAATTTTGATTCACCGTTAGAGATGCTCTAAGGAATCAAATTATCTATCAAATTTTTTTACCAAATGTCCAATATGAATATAAATATAGATTTATGTAGTTTTTGTAGCCTCCGTTTGGGAAGTGGGTTGGCTTTTTGACTTTTTGGCTTTTTTGGCTATTTTAGCCTGGGCTTAAAAGTTTGGTTTGTGAAGGGCTTTTTGGCTTTTTAGCTTTTTTGACTTTTTTTGTGAGAGGGGAGTGTAATGATTATGGGTTGGATGTGATGTTTTGTTTTTTGTGGCTAAAAAAGCCTATTTTGTCTTTTGTGGCTAAAATAGCCAAAAAATCTGACTTTTTGGCTTCCCAAACGGAGATGTAGTCATATAAACAATTGAAAAATACTTGAGAACCCCTTTTGTTAGAGACTCCATAACTCCCTCCGGATCTCAACATATATAATACCTATTTATATATATATATATATAAAACCCAACCCGCAAGGGTGGCCTAGTGGGTGAGGGCGGAAACCTGGGGTCTGGGAGTTTGCTCCTCCTGGAGGTCTCAAGTTCGACCCACCCCCCGCTCGGCTGCTGTGCGGGCCACTGGGGGTTATGCCCGGTCGTTACCTCCAGGCCCTTAGGATTAGTCCCATGCTTCGGCTGTGGGGATACCTGAGTTATCAAAAAAATATATATATATATAAAACCCACACTATCAATAATTAAAATTAAAAGGGGTTATAAAGTCTAAAAAAAAGGTCCCAATGATTATTGTAAACAATTTAATAAATTATTTCTGTGGCATTTCCCATCTCTATTCTCAAAGTGGGTCCACAGTCCCTCCGGAGCCTCGTCAATCGTACCCCAAATCTTCTTGTATTTAATGCACCGCCCTCTCTCTTTCTCTCTAACCTTTTGTATTTCTCTCTCTAAAACCTCGTCCCTGTCAGTCTGATCAGTCCCTCTCCACTCTCTCTCTCTCTCTAAACCTCTCAGAGCTCTCTCTCTAACTTCGAGGAGAGTTCAAAACCCTAGGGAGTCAGAGTCGAAAATCTCAAATCATTCGCAGCTTTGTTCTAATTCTCTTTCACTGCGAATCTCGTGCTTTTTGCGGTGCTTTCTGGTAACGTTTCTCGACCTTGGCTGTTTCAAAATCACTGTTTGGTTCTCGGGAAAGCTGCATTTGCTTATTTTCTCGCTCATTTTCTGTTGAGTTTCAGAGAATCTTGATATATTCTTAATGTTCACTCTCTTTTGTCCAATTTCCTGTATACTGCATTTCCTTAACTTTAATCACTCTGTTTTGGTTCTTTGGTTAGCTTTCTCTAATGATTCATTTTAAGTGTTTATTTGTGAATGTATGTTTTGGTTCTCAACCATTTAGTGTTTGAAGAAGTACTTATGTTGTTTCTAAATTGTGTTTTCAAGTCTGGAGAAACAATTATCGTAATTTGATTTATCTTATTGGAAATTAGACCTTTTTTTGTTCTTGTTCTTGTTCTAATTCTCTTTCGATTTTTATTTTGTGGGTTTGCTTGTGAACGCTCTTTCAATGTTCTAATTTAAGGTATTTACTTCTGTTTTGTTCTTCTGCTATCCTTTTTTTTTAAAATTTTTTTTAATTGTTTTTTTGTCTAAGCTTGTGTTCGGATGATCATTGGAAATCCAATTGGTTTATTGCGTTTCATGTACTTTTGAGAACAAATTCTTTCTCACAAGAGAGTGGTCATTTGAGAAATGTTATGCAATGATTGAAAAGATTATGAGACGGCAACATCTTATGTAATCTTGTATCGGCTGATCTCCATGTTCTTCAATGGCCCCATTCTGGATAATGATTTCTTAGCTTCAAGTCCTCTATGGACAGTTCCAATAAATTTCATTCTTCAACAAAATTCCAATTTTTTATTTATTTCATCTATTCCATGACTGGAACAGGGGGGATACACATCACACCAGGAGTTTGAATCAAAAGAGAGATTTCATGAAATGGTAACATGTCAGGTCCCACAAGGCCCAGATGTGTC
Organism: Camellia granthamiana; assembly: GCA_036172215.1. Taxonomy (NCBI): domain Eukaryota; kingdom Viridiplantae; phylum Streptophyta; class Magnoliopsida; order Ericales; family Theaceae; genus Camellia; species Camellia granthamiana. The sequence continues at coordinate 17,339,278 of CM069914.1, forward strand.
CTAACCCTGTAATTGTTCTTTTACTTTTAGATTATTTTCAATTTTTTCCAAATCTCTTTGAGGAAAATTTGCATAATCTTCCAGTAAGGTTTACACTTTGCGGGTCACCTTTTCTTTTCATACAGGGCCGGCCATGAGGCAAGGCAAGCAAGGCCGCCGCATAGGGCCCCGAATTCTGTCTAAAAAACAGGCCCTCCAAATAATTTTCAATCTTAAGTTATGTTTGGTTCATTGAAATGCTGGCCATGAGGCAAGGCAAGCAAGGCCCCTGCCTCGGGCCCCCCAATTCTGTCTAAAAAACAAGCCCTCCAAATAATTTTCGATCTTGAGTTATGTTTGGATCATTGAAATAAAGCGGAATGAAACATTCATTCCTTCATAATGTTCATCCTTACATTTGATTTACTAAAAAATAATCAAAAAATATTTTAAAAAATTATCATTCACCATTGTAAGGAAATAATTATTCTGTAAAGAGACTAAGAAATAGTCATTTCATTCAATTTCATTTCATTTCAGTGAATCAAATAGTACATTATAGTTTAAAAACAAAGTTTTACAATTTGTTTTAAACAGTTGAATTGGTGAATTATTTAAAATTATCGGATGGTTGTTTGCCAAATGTATGATTATTTATAGAATATTGTTTGACTATACCGGTTACAATGGTCTTTAGAGAAATAAGGTTTTTTTTTTCTTTTTTAAGTTGAAATTTATCCAATTTTACAATTCAATCTACTATGTCACGAAAAAGTGTGAATAAGCTAATAATGTTAACAATCAAAAATATTCAAAATTTATCTCAATATTAAAATATGTACGAAAGTCGGGCTCCATTTTTTGAGTTTGCCTTGAGCTCTAAAAAAGTCAGGGCCGACTCTGTTTTCATAAATTTACAGATTGCTGTGTATGTTGACCCAGAGATGTATGGTTGTAAAATATGACAAGTCTAGGTTATAGACCCTTAACCGTGATGATTAAAATTGATAATTGATAATTTAGTGCAATTTCCAGTATCAGTGTTCAACAGTCTTTACAGTATTCATTCATCTTTCAGATTGATGAATTTATATGAAGATATATATTCCAATTCACTTTTCTTTTTTCCTTTTTTTCCTTTTTTTCTTTTTTGGTTACATAAGTTACCTTCGTTTTTCACTGTCAGAAAAGATTAATATTTGACCATCTTTATTTTCTGTTGATTTCATGGAAGAATTACAATGCTGTCATTGTTTGCTTTTCAGGGTAAATTTTTCCAAGTTATGGATTGGGCTGTTTGGGATGGAACACATGGTCAAGGTTTCCTTCCCTGTTCTCTAATTGAATGTCTTTTGCTTTTGTTATGCCTTTAACATTCCCCCCCCCCCAAAAAAAAAAAAAAAAGGGAGTGCAATAATCTTAGTGCTATAAATTGATGCATAAATATTATTGCTTTCATCTATAAACCTGGTTGTCGGTTAAAATGGTCGTTCTCAGTTGCACAAGAAAGCAGTTATATGGGACGTGAATGGCAGTTTGACTTTTACTTTGGTTATGGGTTTGGTAATGTGATGTCCCTTAGCTTTTGAACTTTGCAATTGTAATTGGTTATGTAACTTATTGTGACTAATGTAGGCTCCTATCTTAAATATTTACTTTCCTATTGTAGATGTGATAGAAGAAAATGCTTTGAACGAGAAATCTTGTATCCAAGTGCTAAGGATATTGATAACAAAAGCAAATAATGAAATTCTTGAACTTGAAGAAGATTTAGTCACCCTTCAAAGCCAACTAGCCTGGACTGATGAATCATGGTCTGAAATATGCTCTGCTTCTTTGAGAGAGAAAATCGACTGTCTCGATATTTCAATACAGAGCTTGAAGAACACAAATGTACAAGATGAGCATGATTCTGGGGGTTGTTTACTATTGCACAGAGAACCGGCTGAGAGAATGCATGAAATAGTAAAGGCTATGCTCGAGAAATACTTTCACCAGAAAGATGAGCTGGTTCACTCTTGAATTTTTCACATTTTTCTTCTGGCTTTCTGTTGATTTTAGTCAGTTATTTTTTTTGGGCTCTGCCATTCAATTTTTTTATCAGGTTGATGTTATGCATAAGCAGAGTCACCCCCTCTTTTTCCCTTGATAATTTTACTAACTAAAAGAAAACGAAGGAACAAGGTTGAGAACATGCTAGGCATATTCACACACAAAAGCACCAAATCAAAGAAAAGTTATCAATGGATACAACAATTAAGCCGTTGTTGATACCCTATGAAGCATAGACACGGACACGAGACACAAACACGGACACATTGATAGAACAAGTCCCAAAAAAGTAGGACATATACACGGTTCACACACGTCACAAATAATTATGTGCATAACATATGCAAAATTAAATAATTAATTTATACTAAATAAATCTCGTATCGAATTCTCTGACATGAATTTATAGACTAATGGACCATTGTAGTTAAAAATCAAACAAATTATAGTATACATATCCCATCTTCCTAAGCTATCTTCTAATACATTTACATATCTTTTTCGTTTTTCACTTATTTTTATGTGAAATTCTACTGGATGATCATTCTTAATAATTATACATTTTTAAAGATGTAAGATATTATGTCTAATTCTCAAACTTTGAAAATCATGTGTTAGCAAATGTTCAAAGTGTTGGTCTCATGTTTATGTTTTAGTGATAGCCATGGCCTAGAAGTGATGGACTCGTCACAAAAACGAGTGTCAGACATGTGTTTGAAATTAAGATTTTTATTTTTAATTATGGACACAAAAAAAGAGTATCAGACACATGTCTGAGTGTCGGTGTCCAACATAGACACATCACTTGCTTATAAGTCTCTGTGCTTCCTATTCGATATTGAAACCTTTGAAGGGGCTGTGAAGGTTTTATATATTTTCGAAGTGTAGAAGTTATTAGGCATCTCAGAAAATGAAATCATAAAGAAGAAAAGAAGAGAAGATTCTGGAAAATGTTTGTGTTTATTCCATTCTTGCTCAATTGATACAAACACACAACCTCTCTATTTATGCACCTGCCAATTCCACCTCAGTACATTCCCTAACTAACTACTGTTACAAACACACAGCTGACAAACCTCACTCACTAACATGCTCAACACTCTGTATAACTGACCTACAAACTACCCTGTATGTCGAACTTAACTAACTTTCTCAACCTTCTCTCTTACACAGTGAAGTGGTCTACCATCAGTTTCTAATCCCTCTATGTTTTCCACGTTGGAGTATTTTACTGTAACAAACTTTATCATGTCCTAGTTGGCCAACAAAAAAGTAATGTAATGTGTTGGACTCAAGTCATTACTATAAGGTCATTTCCTCTTCTTGCAATTTTTGCTTCCTGGGGAACTATATATTTTGCACAATAAAAGTTAAGGTAGCTCATACTGGTTACATGATTTAGTAAGCATAACACTTATTGCATAAACTGTTATTGAAGAAGTATCTAGCTTCTTAGGCCTGGTACTCTTTAACATTTTGTTGTAATCCCTTATAATATAGAATCAGTAGAGTGAAATTTGAGCATGTCCAGTTGATGGTCAATAACAGGTCATGTGACCTGCAGTGAAGTACACAAATGAGTAGGAAAAAAGGCTACTAAGGAGTAATAATGACAGTAAACACAAGTGCACTACTTCACCACACGTCCCCCTGCACCCCCAAAAAATGCTAGTGACTCCCCCTTACTCATGCTTTTCCCCGTTTACAGAGGATGCTTGGGAGGGGTCGACTGGGCACATACTAATGAAGAGAGATCACCACAAATCCCAGCTTCTCTTCATTGATTGAAATCATCCCTGTTAAGGTTTTATCTAACTGATAGAGGGTGAAACTGGAAACTCTTATGACCTGTCACCCCCATGCAGATGTGAATTATAGTGCAACAGTATAAATAGCCACCCTTTGTCAATCACCCTCCAAACTTTGGATAAATGATGTGTCAAAGAAATTATTGTTCTGGTTGGCCTTCAATCTTTTTGACTTCTATTTTGAAAATTTTGGGTGAGTATTTACAGTGAATAAAATTGCCTTCTGTTTATCAAGCATACGTAAATACTTCACTGTTGTATAAGTTATTTTGAAGAATGCATTTGAGAAAATAATGCTTGATAAACTAAATGATTTCTTTTATTTTTCCATGGCAATCGGATAGTCCATTGATGTAATTGTCAAAGAATCAAGCTCGGCTGGTTTGCAACATGGAAGTGACCTTATGGTGCAAAAGAAAAGGTTGGGCTGCTCTGCTTCAGAGCCTATCATAAAGGAGGAATTCGAAGAGGCCAATATTATTCTCGCACAAAGACATGTGATCTTCAATTCATCTTTGAAGTCTCAGTGGGAAAAAACATGTTTTCCGAAAACTCTTAAGGTCCTTGGTGCTTTATTGCCTATTGCTTATTGCTTTGTTTTGTTAGTAAATAATTCTTGTGCTAATTTGAACTGAAAGTTAAAAGATATTCAAGTTGAAGCAACCCTGGGTTTTACTTTTCGCATGAAATGTTGACATGTTACATCTCAACTATGAAATCATGTCTTCATGTCAAAATGCCTGCCTCAGATATCGGATATTTTTACTTATTTGAGTACTAAAACCTTTGTGGTGCTCATATTATCTTCTGTAAATGTGAGTGGTTGTCAACTTGTCATACTTGTGACCATTATGAACTCTCTGTGTGTGTCACTGTCATGTCATGTATGTGTACGTATGGCCCCAACTTCTCTTGCAAACACGTATACAAACAGAGATAAACTAGCTTGGAAAATCTAAGGACATGCACAGTTGAACTGTCACTAAGCTTCATTATCAAACAATGTTGGAAGCACAATTGCTCCGTTCATACTTTACAACTACCCTTAAAAGTTTAAAAGTACAAACATATTGATCTTGATTTTGACTTGTCTATTTCTCTTCAGTGCACTAGAAATCGTTATTTTCTATGGTGTCTGACTTCTTACTTTTTCCCTTTGAGGTTGTTGGTCCTGAAGTCTGATACCCTTTGTGGAGAAATAAACCCATGTACCAGTGAAAACAATACCCAAAAGAAATATTCACACACAAAAGGGAGAATACTCTTGAATCTTCACACACACACAAAGGGGAGAATGCCACCCTTTGAGGTTTTTTCCTTTTTTTTTGGTTTTGTGTGGTGTGTGTTTGGTAACAATACCAGTGTATTGTCTATTTGAACACAGGGCAGACTGTTTCAGATTAATATGTGTTGCATATTGTTCTTGACCAGTTTGTTCACCGTTCAAACACAGTAACCGACTGTTTGAACACATATCTTGGTGATTTTATATTCTGTATTTACTTAGGTTTTTATCTTTTATAGTCCTAAGAGGACTTGCTAGATCTATTATGAGTGTGAGTTTTGGAATAGGTTGGTTTGGTATAGCTCATATTGCATATAGATTTAGGTCATGTGCATTGATCGCCGTTTGGAGCATGATGAGGTTCATGTGGTGGATGCAAATAGTGAATGTGCAAAGATTATTCCATGGAATTGCTCTTAGTGTTAGTAGGTAGGATCTCAGTATCTAATGTTTTAAGTTGTACTTGAACTTTGGATACTAGTGGATGCCCTAGGTTCATGGTTTTTTACCGTGTTTGGATTTTCCGTGTTAAAACCTTGTCTCTTTTGTGATCACTCTATGTTATTCTACACATATTTTTTAAAGTATCTTATTCTACATAGTTAGATTGGTTAATCAACATTGATAAATATGATTTCATCTGCTTGGATTAAAACATTCACGTTCAATTGATTTAACTGAAGAATTACATAAGCTATTTGCACTACTCTGACCGGAAATTTATTTTTCAAAACCTGCCTCAGCTGTAAAAACCTAACTCAAATTTCGAAAAATTCCTATTTTTACTTGGATTTGATAGCAATTATGACCAATTTATACTGCTTAATTTTCACGTTGGGCTCCATTGCATACTTATTATTATTGTTATTTATTTTTTGGTTCAATGCGGGACTCATAAAAACATTGTCAAGAGAAGGGCAAGCGTCCATTGTTTTTGGCTAAAGTGTGGGTATGATAGAATCTGGGGTAGAATTCAGGAGGTGGAGGTCTCTAGAAAGACACTTTAGTGTTAGTTTTACAGAATGAGTTTGAGATGGAATGAGGTAATGTAAATTACACTTGCAAAAAATTAAGTTAATTTGGTAATTTGGGATTAAAAAACTTTCAGGTGATTGCTCTTCTCTAAATTCTGACTTCTGTTTAAATGGGAGGATGCTATGAAAATAAGAACTGTAATGTTCAGCAACCAATGCTAAAAAAGACACCAAAAAAAAATTAAAAAAATAAATCGAAAAACAAATAAAATGAAAAGAGAAGATTAGAAACACTAATGAAACCTTATGTATTTTGTACATAAAGGTAATAGCGTGTGCATAAATATATATAAATTTCTTCTGTTACCACATTCTTGCTGTTGTATGAGCACTTTTTCCATATCTGTTGGTGATACTTGAACACAAATAAATGTTTAGAGTTGAGGTCATCTCTTTGCTTTATATATGAAAAATTCGTCCTTTCTGCATGTTTCTAGGGTGTACCTCCATAAAAATAGAAACGCACTTTGTTACTTGATTTAATTTCTTTTGTAATAAACAGCATGCAAATTCTTTCATCAAAACTTCTAGCCTAGATTCTCCAACAACTGCAGCTGGCCTCACCAATGGGAAGAAAATATTGAACAAGTTGGATTCAGTAAGCAATACAAAATTGGAAGCAAGTAAATATGATATGACTGCGGCAGACTACTGCATGACCCAGAAGTCATCTCCAAAGACTCCAGTGAAGAGAAGAAATCAAGAACCAGTTAAGTATCAGGCAGCTCATTATTGCTTTTTTCTGATAGTAATTCATTTTGCAAGTTGAAATTAACAGCTCAAAAATGGAAAAGCTGTCTTGGGCATGAGCCTGAAGATTCTTTAGTTAACACGCTGCCACGTTTCACCTGTGTGAACGTGTCTGAATTAAAAAGAGGAAATCTAGATTTAAATTGAAAAACTGCCTGTGTTATGCTCTAGGCTCTTTGGTTGACAATTCTGCAGCCTTGCACTTAAGTGATTGTGTCCAGTTTATGAATTAAAAAGAGAATCTAGATTTCATTGTCTACCACCTTTCAAACTAGCATATCTCTTCATTTTATTTTTTATGTTTTTATTTGAACAGTATTGTGTTATATCACAGTATATACTGACTCGTTGGTCTTCCTTCTGAAATAGAAAAGTAACTTATTGGCTGAAGATGCTAGCTAACTTAGCTCCTAAGGCATGTTGGTGGTAGTATCACATGATTGATTTCAATTCTCCTAAGGAGCTTGAACAATCCCTTCATTACCCAGCTCTGCTTGCCTATATCAAAGAAAGTATAAAATAAAATCTCTCATTGGAATTTTTGGGTGTTTGTAGTTGTGTTTCTACTTTTTAAAACAATCTCTGGACTCAGATGTGAATGCTTGGGCATGCCAAGACTGAGTCCAGTCCAACAAGATTGATATCTAACTTCTAAATAGGAGACTCTGTGGTCAAGTGGAGAGAACCACCTGGTTCTTTGCTTGCCTCAATGAAGAGGACTTAAAATGTGTTAGAATGGAAAGGGAACAAAGACAAATGCTATAAATAGATGAAAATCGAATTACATTCAGAATGATCACGAATGCGTTCAAAATCGAAATGCAGTCTGAAATATGCAGTTGTCTTAAATGCTTTCTCATAATATTATACTGTCCTCCCCTTAATTGAATTTAATCCACGGGATGTTTAGAGTCGTGATTATAGTTTTTAACCTTTGTCATTCCAATCTTATTTTTTATTTGATGATAAATTCATTCTAACCTCTTTCTTTATTGCTTCAATTCCTTAATTTAAGAACTTTATGTTTTTTTTACAGCTCTGTAGGCTTTTTAGTGACAGGAATGGGTAAAATAAAAGTAAACCTCCTGATTCTATGGTTTGAAATTGTTAATATTTCCTGTGAGTCTGATAGTAACTATAATACCTGCAACTGTGACCTTTTTGGTGCTCCTTGTTACAGGATCTTGGAGCTGTCTGTGAGTTGATGGAATATTTGTGGAAAAATAAGTATGGCAACGGTGATTCTCCCAGTAGAATATGCAAATAACAGACATGTATTTGAAATATTCATTTGGGAGCAGCCATCGTTTACTTTTTCTCAAGGAGGAATTATCTTATGAAAAAAACCTTCCAATAAAAATGTTTATCTACAGCTTTACTCTACTTTCCATTATGCCTCCTACTTTTTCCCAAATATAGGTTTTTTCATCAACCACGGAATGTCTCTTATTACATGAACACAGTTCTGTTTATTTTCTTGGCTATAATTTATAGTTATTCTTTGGCAAAAAGCAAACTTGAATAACTGATATGGTGCATTCTTCTTTTATTATCATGAGTGAACAGCCTGTCAACAGCATTGTTCCAGAAGAAGATTTATCTTTGAAACCTAAAAAGAAGGATGTAGCAGAGAAGAGCAAGGTAAACGCAGCTTCTCTTCTCCTTTACAACGCTTAGAATGGCAACATTGGTTTGGAACCTTAGGTTAAGTGAATGATAGACATTTACGATGCACGGACATGGACACAAACACGGACATAGACTTGAGAATGGACACAACAGGGAAATGGAAAAATAAAATTATATTTTTACTTTTATTTTTCTATGTATATGAATATAAATTTAGGCCACAGACATCAATGTAGAGACATCATTGTATATGTGTGTTTTTATATTTTTTCTAGTTTCCCCTCTTTATTTCCATATATTTTATTTTGATCCCAAATCAACTTTCTAAAATCATAAAATAAAACAAAACCCATAAAGGTGTCCCAAGGCGTGTCCAAACATAGGACACGCATGTTCATGAATGGCGTGTTTGGTTGAAGGATTTGGAAAGGGATTTGGAAAGGGAAATGGAAAAGGTAGGTGAAATGTGAATAAAACATACTTATATTTCACATAGTTTCACACACCTTTTCCCTTTCCCTTTCCAAATCCCTCCCCAAATACCCCAACCAAACACAGCAGAAGTGTATCCAAAGTGTCCCCAAAGTGTCCTGCAAAAAAAATAATAATTAAAAATTTTGACAAGCCACATACCATGTCCGAAACATGGACGCACATGTCCGTGGTGTGTCGGTGTCTAATATGTGTCAGACAAGAACATGACACCCATTTTGAAGTGTTTGTGCTTCCTAGATAGACATAATAGGCTTCAGTGTATCCTTGCCACAGATATGCTTGCTTGCCTGAGGTTATATATGTTCTTATTTCTTTCCTCTTGCACTGAATAGCGCGAGTGCACCATTACCAAAGATTCCAGCTCGGATGCTTTGGGACAAGAAACTGATGACTGTAGTCAAAAGAAAGGGTTGAGCAAGTCTGGTTTGATGATTAATGGAAAGAATGGACTCAAAACACACAATTCTGCTTCAAAGGAAAGAAGTGAAGTATTGAATTCATCATTGAAGCCTGCACGGAAACCAAGAACAGCTATGCTACATGTACTGTTTTCCTCTCCTTGAATATAATTTGAACATAATAACTATGTACTTTAGGGTCAGCTCTAAGGGAAGCAGTCTTTTGTTAGGAGCACAAATAATATGACGCAGCGACTTCGAATGCTGAGTTTGTATGATTTCAGTTTACATCCTTCCTTGCATTAATCTGTATACTAATCTTCTCTTACACTGAAACAGCCTGCTAGTGCTTCCGGTTCAGATGCATCAAAACGTGTAATTGATCCCAAAGGGAAGAACAAGTTGTGCAGAATTGATTCAAAAGTTCATGGGCATAAAGAAATCAAAGAACACAATTCTATGGACCAAAGCGTAATCTCAAAATCATGTTTGCAACATGGAGGAAAGCAATCAAATATTTCAGAAACAATTGAGGTACAACCGTACAAATAGCTCTTTGACTGCTTTAAATCAAACATGGAAGTACTGTTTCCGAAAATTACGGGACCTGTTTGGTTGTGTTATTGTTTTCTGTTTTCATTCTTCAGAAAACATATAATTTCACATGCACAGACAGACACATGGATTGCATGTTGAATTCCAGTTTACCATACATCATAAGCTTCTAATCGGTAATCAAGATTCACAAATATAGTATCACAACCTCAGATTTAACGGGCTCTACATTGGATACACTGTAGAAGATTTTGGAGGATATGATGATTTTAAACTGTCAGAATTCACCATGTCTTTCAGATGTTTATTTGCAAGTTTATGCCAGCTTGCAGATCATATTGTAGAGTTCAGATCTAGTGCTTTACAAGAAGTATCTGAAGAGTCTGAAGTGAACCCAACACTAAGCAAAGCCCCGGATTCTCCTCTGACCAACATGATCGACCCTCTTCTCTCATCATTTAAGACAGAAAAGAAAAGAACAAAAATTCCATGGCGAATGAAAGGTCCAGAAGCTGGTCTGACTGATACCGAGCAGAATGCAGCAGACTCACTTATTGAGTTGATGTATCAGAAAAGAAAACATATAACCAAGCAACATCCAAGGGAAGAACAAAAGCAAAAAGCTAAATTAGCTGTTAATGACAATGAGTCCAATTCAAGCTTGCATCCGAAGCCACAAAAGCAGAGGGCAAAAAGAGAGCAGCAGCAGAAAGCTACGCCAGACTTGCATGCAGATATCAATGTAGATTCAACTTTGCAGTCTCAAAAGAAAAGGAATTGTCAAAGCTCGCCAGCCCTTGGGGAGACTAAAAAGTTCAAGGGCCTTCAAATTACTCTAGCACAATTTCGTGCTGATACAGCTGAATATACAAGTGTGGAAGACGACCTTTGCACCGCTAAGTGCTCATCCACTGGTGATAATAATTACAAGACTCGAAAATGTCTTCCTTCTCCTACACTCCCTCATCCGGCACCAAGTGGATTGGAAAAGCATTTGACATTAGTTGATCTAAGAGCCATTGCAAAGACAGAAAAGGTGAAAGGATATTGCAAGCTCACAAAAGCCAAGCTCCGTGAAGTACTCAGTCTGAAGCTAATGGATAGAGGTGGTTGTACATAATAGCAATCCATCAAGTCCTCTCATTACTCATCAGGTAATTTCTAGTAATCTTTTTACTTTAGGGACCATTTTTGGATGTGCCATGCAGGAAAAGAGGAGAAAAGGAGCCATCTTGGCATAGGGTAAAGCTTTAGGTTTCCAATATCTCAGTGTTTACAATCATTTCTCAACATGACTGCCCCTCTTTTGTAATGACCCATGTACAGAAAAGAAAATGTCAGGCGAGTTTCAAACTTAGCTTTTTTTGTACACAAACATGTGGTAGGTTTTTTCATTACAAGTAAATGATGGGATCTGGTGGAAATTAATGAAAGTAAGGCTTTTTATGGAGACAGTGCGTCGGTTTGGAATTCTTTGGCCCAAGTGTGGTTACGGTCAAAACAAGTCATGTGTATGGCTGGGCCTGCAAATGGAGCTGTTTGCGAGCTCGACTCAACTATGTTCGTTAAATAGATAAATGAGCTGAAGCATGATTTTTAGGCTCATTTTGTAAACGAGTCCAGCTTAAGCTTGAACAAGCTTAGCCGTCAAACTCGACTCGTTTGTTTTTATTTAAATTATAAAATAAATATACTATTTATATATTAGATAATACAAAAATATGTATAAATAATAGCGTAAATATATGGTTTATGTGTTAAATAAATAACATTTTTATTCAAATAATATATAAATAATAGTAAAAATAATTTATTATCAAGCTCAAGCTTGATTAATATTAATGAGTCGAATTTGAGCTGAATAATTAAGCTCGATAAACAAACGAGTCAAGCTTGAGCCCTATAAAGCTCAGCTCAATTCAGTTCGTTTATAACCTATATATGGCTATTTTAGGTTCTTACATTATGCATTAATAGATGCACATCTTATATCTCAACTCTTCCATGGCAATCTTTTTTGTATTTATTTATTTTTTCATCTGATATGCTAAGTTTGGATCTTAGATTTATGAAGAGAAAGAATGACAAATCCGTACATTAAATAGTGACTAACACAATTACTACCTTACCTACAAGGAAAGTTACACATGAAATGATTAGTATGGGTATCAGCAATAACATAAAGAATCCTCTGACTTCAAGATTTTCCCTTTTTGGTTGATGACTCCCAAGATTTTCTGCTCAGTTACTTCAAGAATCAACCTGAGGAACCAAAGAATTCCAGGAAGCACAATCAGAATTAACACAGGTTTCACCGTTTCATTAGCATGGTGCGCACACGCATAAAATATGAAACATTAAACCAAAAATGTTACTGAACAAAGTATTCATCTATGGTGTGTTTGGATCTTAGATATGTGAAGGAAATAAAAGGCAAGGGATGTGTAAAACCAAAATTAAACCAAACCAAGCCTTAAGTCCCATAAAAGGTAAAGGATATGTGAAGAAAAAAAATATTTACACTGAGTATCTGATACGTGTCAAAAAGTGTTCAGTGAGTGTTGGTATTTGACACACATATCACCTATTTAAAAGTATATGTAGTTCTTAAACAAGCATACAAGACCATTCTCAGCAGATTAGAATATCTACAATTACCACTATAAAAGTGTATGATAATATAATTTCATTTAAAATAAGCCACATCATTATGAATATAAATCTATTTGTATAGCATTTCTCTTATACCATATGATCCATTTATTCATCTATGTAGCATTTCCATCGTATAGTAGTATGCGATCATGTCAACACTAATGCACCTAATACCATATAAGCTACATTGTTAAGTAGCGTCGTCAATACATAAATGGGTGGAGGAGCCAGTTTTGCATACCTATCTTAAGAAATCAGCAGTAGCACTTAGTGTCCTAAACCATGAAAACCCAAAGGCAACTAAGGTATGAACAGTTAATTTGAAGGTCTTTGGTGCTCGCCAAATTAATGACCAATATATCACAGTGTCAACTTTGTGACAAGAAGCCTGGAACTTCTAATCCATGAAGATGTGTTGACATGTCCGGGTTGTATCTCTCTCACCTATTCGTTTCCATAGATATCTATGTCGTATGGACTTTTCTAAATTTGTGAAGTATCTGTGTTGAACACTTGACAATTGCATTAAGGTATGGTTACATATACATCCAACAAAATATGTTCGAGCTTACTATGAAACTATGCAAAAGACTTGAATTATCAACCATGTAATAAGAAATGCTAGGGAAATCATAATACCTCACTTGGATGCCAACTTTCTATCACCCTCCTTTAATGCCTTTATGAGATGGGTAATTTGATATTTGAGTTTCACATTTTCTGCATAAAAGCTTCTCAACCTCTTCTGAAGCCCGCTAGTCACAAGCAATAAAACTTTAATGCTCCATTCTTATTTTTCCCTTCTTTTCATAATAATTCTAGCTCTTCATTACAACATGAGATTAGTGAAGAAAATAAATGAGTGCAACCTTCTCTTTTTCCCAAAACTTGCTAAGCTTCTACACCTTCTAGCTTTGACTGTAGATCACTAATTCTCTTCAGCAATTCCTCATTTCCAGCATCTAGAAGGAAGGAAGAAAGAAAGAAAGAAAAAGAAGGCTAAAACAAGAAAATGAGATGGCAATAGAAAAAACATTGGACAATATACGAGGCTTTAGGCTCCTGCTAAAACGAAGTTTGGGGAAGGCAAGATGCCTTACCCCGATTTCTGGATAAGTTGTTTACATCGAAAAAAATATCGGATGAAGTAAAAATAATTAGAAAAAATTGCTCTCAACCCTACCTTTCTTATTAGCAAGGGAAGCTTCAAGTCTTGCCATGCAGTCCTCCAGTCCAAATATATGCTAGTTAGTGAAATTATGGTAATAAGAGAAGATGAAAGTTGTTAAGTTTTTATTTATCAAAAAAAAAAAAAAAAAATTTGTCCAAGTTTTTCATCAATTTAGAAAATGTAAAGCACCCTGATAACATATGAGGTCGTCTTCGTTTATTTCAGCAACAAGAGCTTGTATATGATGAAAAATGAAAATCAAGGAAAATGTCTCCATGATCAACAAAATATGAGCTTATTTGGACAAAAAATATTTTCTACTTTTTAAAGGTGATAATAAAGTCTCACTAATGCCACCACCATCCTACCAAAACCTCTCTACCACCACCACCACCACCACCACCACCACAACCACAAGCACATCAATTTCAGTGTCGCAATCAAGCACAAGAAAATATTTTCTACAAAAAAACATTAATTCAAAAATTGCTTTCTATACTGTTTTTGCCAAAACAAATGAAGCGTTTAGCATGAAAGCAATATGCTTGTTCTATGCATAAGTTTCAAGCTCTACTAACTCAAAAAGGTAATTTTTAAACAAACCAAAAGAATGAAAATATGCATTTGAAACCATTAGCATTCATAAATAAAAATGTATATGATTGGGGGTAATATTTTCACAAGCTGATTGTAAAAGGCCAAAGTTTTCATACAGCAAACAATACCTATACTTTATGAACTCTATGCTGCAACCCTGACGTGCCAACAGGAAAGGTATCTGAAAATTCAATTACACATTTCAAGATGCAGCAAAACTTCATGCATGCTTGCTATGGAACTTTAGATGAACCCAAATGCAGTTTACTTTTACTTTGGAGGGATTCAAAGCGAGCCCATTTTCCGCTGTTAGAAGCACCTCCTTACCCGACGGTAAAAATTTAGAAATTAAACTTACTCCGAAATCATGTTTTCTTAGATGCAACTCCAATATTGCTCATAAATCATGGGATAAACTTATGGTATGCGATAAAAGAGTAACAAAAGTTGCCTAGATTGACGGCGGAGAATAGAAGTTTATGAAGCTTCATGGCAGTGTTTGAAATTTTTACATTTTAACAAGAAGGCACTATTAATTTCTTTAACCAAGCCATACTTCCAAGACCCGAAAAGCTAGCCTACAAGTATAACACACTCTTCCGCAAGTAATTAGGAAGGACCATTCATTTGTCAACTAATTCATTGCAGAGAAGGTGAACTTGACATGTAGACCTTGGCCATATTCTAGACCTAGGTTTTAAAAACGGTCATTACTTTCTTACAAGGTTTTAAAAAGCGACCGCAACCGTTACGTAACGCCATTACGTAACGGTTGTGGTAGTTACCGCCATCCGTTACGGCCGCTTTTGCAGTGTGATTGAGATTCACAGGTGTGTCGGCAGTAACGACTGCTATAGTGGTCGTAACGGTGCTGTAACGGCCTGTTATGCACCGTTACGTAACGGTTCCGCATTGCTTCTTTTGAAAAAAAAAATAATAATAAAAAAAAAAAAAGAGAAGAAGTTGAAAATAGGGAAAGAAAGATAGAGAGAGAAGAGAGAAGACGGAGGAACAAGAGATAGACAGAGAAAAGAGGGAAGATGAAGAACATGTTATTAATTTATTGAAACTGTAACACCTATGCTATTCTATTCAGCTGCTATCACTCAACCATTTTGTTTGTGTATATCTATCTATATATTGTTTAATAATAATAATAATAATAATAATAATAATAATAATAATAAGTGTGATCATTATCTATTTGACCTAATTAAAATATATATATATATAAGCTTTTATTTATTCTCTTACTTTTGTCATTGTTTATCTTATGTCTAATAGTTAGTGATTGATTTTTTTTATATAATATAAAGTCATTAATTATTAAAATAAAATGTAAAAAACTTAGTTTATAGTAATTTAAAAATATGAAATATATTGTATCAAACTTAAAAATTTATAAAAATTGATCAATATTTATTTTAAAATCCAATAAATATGATCATGAAAAAAAAGTGTGCGTATCGGTAAGTTTTTTTCAAATTGTGCGGAAAAAAAAAAAATTCACGGTTTCGGTTACCACAACCGTTAGGCTACGGCATTTACACCCCACAACCGCAACCACGCCACCGCCACCGTTACAGCGACTGCAACCGCTTTTCAGAACCTTGCTTTCATGTAATGGTTATAGGTTATCTCCGCTACCCATTACAGCTGCAATGTCGGTTTTTAAAATCTTGTGTGACAACCATACATCATAGTTGGCTCTTGGCTGTACAAAAGCTCAATTTTTAATTTTTTTCCCCCTTTCAACTTTTCGATCTAATACATTAACACACTGTTGATCTTCGAAAAAACTAGATGTACAGGATTAAAAGAAGTAATCAGAAAATCCAACCTACATTTTCATTGAATACAACTTCTTTAAATATACAAATAGTTAACTACCTATAAACTAGGGATGAAACTCGGGCGAGTTCGGTCAGGTTGGGAGGTTATTCAAGCCCAGCCCAAGTTGTGCAGAGATTTGCCTAGGCCCGAATTGTAACCTAAGATTTCCTGCCCAAGCCCGACCCGAGTTAAACCTGAATTGTCCGAGTTGGCCGAATTGTAAATGATTTTATTTTTTTTTTGTAGCTACATTATTTAATTATTAAAACAACAATGATTCATCCCCCCTTTTCCCCCCACCCCCTTTGACCCCCTCTCTCTCATTGGTTACTTTTTCTTTTTCTTTTTCTTTTTTTTCCTGCTCCTCCAATCACCCCCCGCCACGTGGCAAAGGGGGTCCCAAGCATTATTCTTATTAAAATTTGATTCTATTTACATTTTTTTTAATATAGAAAATCATTAATACTATCAAAACAAATAATTTATATAATGTAAGAGAGATGCCGCTATAGTAGTCTTCATAATTTATGAGTGAAAATAAAAAAAGTAAGATTTTATGTTATTTGTATATATAATATGTATTCAATATGATTTAATAATCTAAATTACTTTAATATCATGTAATGACCAATAATTTATATGTATATTTAATATTTTTATATATCTATATATGTATAATTCGGGCTTCAAGTTTCTCGGGTTGTTTGACGTTTTTGTCCAAGCCCGTCCAAATTTAATTCGGGCTTCTGAATTTTTACCTAAGCCCGTACCAAATTTGAAAATATATTGTCCAAGCCCTAAAAAAATTCAAGCTGGGCTCGGGTTGCTCAGGTTGAGCCCGCCCAATTGTACCCCTACTATAAACCTACTAACCCCACATCACATATAACCCCATTAACCCACTAATGCCAAGACTCCTAATTACTAACTAACTAATAATAACCAACATAAATAAAAGATAATATGAACGTATCATTTAATTTTATCAAATTTACCAACTTTAGATATGTTATTATAGTTTTTTTTAAAAATAATTAATTACTTGATTTTTTTTCTTTCAAAAAATAGTCCTCAAACGTGTCTCCAGAGTGTCCTCTGCATGTCGCCATAGTGTCCTCAACGTGTTCACAGCGTGTCCCAACGTGTCCCAGCGTGTCTGACATATGTCTAGAGTATGTTTGTGTTTGACACATGTCGAACACTTGTACGTGACCTTAGTGTCCATGCTTCATAGATTAACAACCAACAATAATAGAAGATTCAATCAAATATTCAAAGAAATTTAAAGAACAACAATAAAAAAATAAAAACAATTAAATAGTGATAACAATTGCCCTAAGCCACAATATCCAAATTTAAAAAACAAAATAAAATAACATTAGAAACAAATTAAAAAGTAGAAACAGTGTACTTTCTCTTTTTTTTTCTAAATTAATACATGAGTGAGTACCCCTTATAGCAAGGATGACACAATGGAATGAATCAAAGACAAAGCAACCCCAACAAAATATGCAGAGATAGAAATAGACCTAAGAGCACTGACCTTTGGGGGGTAAAAAATTGGATAGTTATTTGGCGTATCAGTCCCGTACCTCTCACTCTCACATATCCCTTCCGGAGCCAAAATTTTAAATAAATAAATAACTAAAAATTGGCCAAAAATTTAGAAACAAACATTTCAAGATTCATATGTGAATTCAATTACAATGTAAATGGCCTCCTGTTTGAGGTAAAATAGCAACAAGGGAGATGGTCAATACATTTCCACAAGCACAATTGTATCCATCAGAACCTATCCAATTTAATCTTTTAGCAACAGATAGAGGTAAGTAGTACCCAAGAGAAGCACATGGCTCCTTACTCATGCCCACGAGTACAAACCATGACAATTGGCATTATAACTAAACAATGAAAATGTTACATGTGCTCCTCACATATTCAAATGGTCCCTTGCTAAGAAGCACGGACACTTCATCTACATTTTTTTGTCAATCAATAAATGATCAATTGATTCATTTTTGTAGCACACCAATTGGGTGTGCACACCTTGTAGTGTGTTCATATGCATACATGTATTCTATTATATAAAGCCTACAGCCAATGAAGCTTTGTCACAACTGTTTCATTTCCAAATTACCTTGCAACTACCTCAGTTTTTATCTCAAATTTCAAATTTTTTTTACTTTTTCAATTTTCTTTTTATCTTCATGTACTTTTTTTTTTCAATCAATAATTGATCAACTGATTGGTTTTTGTGGCACATCTATCAAGTGTGCACACCTTCTAATATGTTTATATGCATAAATGTTTACGTCCGTGTATGATTTGTCAATGTTTTAAGAATTTTACAAGAAACTAAAGGTTTTTTTTTTTTTTTGGTCAATATATAAGAATTCAAAAGATGAGGGGGAAGGCAACTAACCCCAATTCCAACTTTCAATTAATTGATAACTGGGGAGAAAGGTTCATGGCTGGAGTCAAAATTCAACCAACTCTAACTCCAATTGCCAAAGCATACCACCATAAAAAATCTATGAACCCAAAGGTAGGATTTGGTTCACTACAATGGAGTGAAATAGATCATTTTATCAAAATGTCTATTCCCATATTTGGTAAACTAAAAAAATTAATGAAAAATTGATTACAAATGGAATCATTATTCACCGTTATGAATGAATAATCATTCTATTCCATTCCAACTAATTGCACTGAACCAAATAGTGCATAAGTTTCACATGTCAGAGTTGCAAGTAATAATAGATCAAACATATACGGAACAATGATACAAACATGGAGTTCTTCATCAATTAAAGATAAAAGAACCAAAAAAAGCTAGACCACTAGATTAAGTTAAAACCAAAATGCATCAAAAGAGCAAAGAACCCTAGACCTTGAAATTATTAAACCCCCACTCAAGATTACATTTGTAATATATAAATGTAATTTGGAGTAAGTGGATTGTCTCTAACCTCTGCTTCGGAAGCTCTTCGGTTAAAGGGTTTCAAGACCTCCTAAAGATCATTTGATTTGACGCCGCCATTTTCACAATATCCATTATTTCATACTTTCTGAGTTATAACTAAAAAAAATCATAACTAAACAATACATGAGACATAACAAAAAATCTCATCAATCATAACTAAAAAGAAAATTTATCATAACTAGAGAAAAAATGGTATAACTTAAGGGTGCATATGATAGGAATGTGTATAATAGAATATCCCTTAATTTAATAATCATAACTTTTTGTTTGTCTTCGAAAAAATTAAGTGCACTTGGTTCATAAATTCAAATTTAAATTCTTTTTGTTCAAAAATCCACGCGCTAAACAATTATGTCCATAAGGACATGCTTGTGCAAAATAACCAAACTATCCCTAAATATATATATATATACACAACTCTGTTCTCTTTTCTCAAATCCATTGCCCAAACGATTTCTCTCTCTCTCTCTCTCTCTCTCTGTCTCTCTCTCTCTCCTCATCTTCTCTCTCTTCTATCACCACAACGGAAACCCCTCTGATACCACCACCCAACAACAACGGCTCATGGCGTTGTTCCACCCGTCACAATTTGCACCATCGACTTCATTCTCGACTGAAATCGCTCTCCTCCACAGACAGTAGATGTAGGGCAAAAGGTACCACATTGAAGCCGCTTAAATTACATTTAGTCTTTGAATTTTGTTTATTTGGTGAAGATGATGTGTTTTGTGCACTTGTATAGATTTGGCAGGCAACATGCAAATTCAGACGAAAAGCGGCACAAAAATAGATTCTCCGTGCAAGCAGTGAAATTTCACAGCATACCATCTCGCCGCACGTGCGACCAGACTTCACCGCAAGTGTGGCCCATCATCGCTCGAGCGAAAATTGTGGGCACTCGAGTGGCCCACCGAGGAACACGTGCGAGGAATTTTGAGTTTGTTCTACTGAGAACAAAAAGAGAAAGAATGGACTGCACTAGGGGTCCGAAATATTTCAAAAGAGAAAAGGGGCTAGAGTTTGGAAATAAGGGTTCTCAAGCTTCAAGAACATCTTTCATGGGAGTTTCTTCTTCTTCTACCTCTTCCCACTCTTCCATGAGTGGCTAGGCTTCTATTTCTAGGGTTTTGATGAAACCCTAACCAAGTAAGTAGGGTTTTCTTTTTGGTTTTGATTATGTAATGGTTTGAACAAGTTGTATGGTATTCAATAAGTGTTTAAATATATTTTTCATTATTTCTTTCAAGTATTCTGCTTTCTATGATTCTTAAATGCTTTCCATGCAATGGTTTTCTTTGCTTTCATATTCAAGGTATGAGACGAGTCATACTACAAGGAACAAGTCGTATTGCTACCCTAGTTTAGAGCGAACGACTCGTGTTACTTGAGATGGTTCATGCCTATACATGGAACGAGATAATTCTCTTGATCAATACTTTGAACTTGTAGTTGTGAAGTAGTATTTGGTTCAAATCATAACATAATTGATTTTCAAATTGAGACCTTATTGTAGCTTGAATTTTCGTGCTTCTTTCGGATACGATTGCCCTATAGTTCAGACTCTCGCGGTTCTGAATTTGATCTCACAAGAGCAATGTGAAATAGATAAGCACAGAAGAGTCTAAATCCGGCAAATCTTTTAGAAAATCTATTTTGAATCAAAATGCCAAAAATAGACTGCTTTGCCAAATATAGAGTTACCACCTAAATATTTTTGAAAAATTTAGGAAACCCGAGACTCGTGCTAAAGGCCACTTATCCGTCATCACCAAAGTGTCTCTGCTCGGGAACTTAGGTACGAGAGGGGAAGGTCATGAATTGAGCACCCCACTTACCCGATCAAAGATTGGCCTCTACTAATCATAATGTGATTCTTATTTACGTTATATGCTCCTATTTCGGTTATTAGGCTATTGTTACTATGTGATGCGCACGCAAGTATAGACTAATTTGCAAAAATTGGAACACTTTGATTTATGTTTGTTTTGAAAAGTGTTTGAATATGTACCACTTGAAAAAGTGATCTCATATATATATTACTCAAATTATTCCAATTCAAGCAATTGGCCTTCATCCACAGGCATTGAGGCAAGTATATATATTGCGCCTCATAGCAAGCATGCTAGACATGGCAACAATCACACATATGTGATATGCTAAAGCAAAAAAATGCTCACCTCGTACTCCAAGGCAAGCCAAAAGAAACAAAAGAGTTAGAAAACATGCATGCCCCTAACTAATGCAATATGACTAATGCTAATGCAACATATGCAATGATGCAATTAATAGACTCGGCTACTAATTATGACATGTGAATCAATTTGAAAGCATACGATTTAAATATGTATTCAACGAAGTAATAAACGGCAATACTTGTTAGAATGATGAACCAAGACTCGATGCATGCAAGACAAGTGGATGCAAATGTGGGAAATGCTAAAAGAAACATGATGTTCTAAACTACCCATCATAAGCAAGTAAATAAAAGGGAGGAAGACGTGGGGTTGGAAGACATACACATTATTACATGTTTGCCCTCGCATAGGAGGGTCCGAATGAATGGACTAGCTAATTGCTACGAATTAACTAACTATTACAAACCAAATGAAATAAATTAACTACACTAGCTAATTAACTAATTATTACAACAACAAATTTAACTAACTATTCTAGCTAATTAATTAAATACAACACATAACTAGCTATTCTAGCTAATTAACTAATTAGTTACAAGTCCACAACTTTAATTACAACATACTACTATTACAACATTATTTCACGGATCCTAAGAATCGAGGGATGGTTCATGCATGGATGCGGATTTCCACCCGAAAAAGCCCTCGTTTTGCTACCAGAATGCCTCTATTGCACAGTTAGAAAATTGTACTGTTTTTCCACCTCAACCTCTGCTCTGTTGGAATGCTTGGCTGGAAAAAGCGGCTAGCAACCCAGGAGTAGTGGCCTGCAGCCTAGTAAAAGTGGCTTATCGGCCACTAATGTTGGTTCTTTCCTGCTGCAACAGAGAACAAACAGAGCATTCTCAAGGGATGTTTGTCCACCATGTCTCTTCTTATCATCAAATAGCTCAAAAGAGGGGTTGGCTTGATTCGCAAGCCATCAATCGGCGCAATTTCATTGCATGATGACTTATGAACCAAGGGGATACAATTTTGATAAATGCACAATAAAAGACTCTCAGAACCTCTTCCCTACTAACAAGTATGAAATGACCCAAGTCTCCATGTGTTCAATTAACGTTCGATTGAACACCAAATCATTTTATTATCTTGCTTCATTTTAACCCCAATTTATTACTCCATTTTAATTACCTTTCCATTCCTTAATTCATTTAGTCCAAAAATGAAGATTAAGTCCTCTAAAGGAGGGAAGTGTCAAACCAAGTGTTGTTTTAGACATGAGAGAGACACCATGCCAGTGGTAATGAACCCCCAAAGGGATTAAACCATTAAACACAATATCTCTATCTCAAACTTAAATAAGAAACTGGTTTGAAATAACTCTCAAAGCAAAGGAAAAGCCAAGAAATGAGGGAGGTTGCAGAGATACTTAGAGGTCAATATTAAGTATAGAAAGTAAGAAATAAATGCTATCAACTCAAATAGGTTGGTGGCTAAGACCTAAACCACCAAGCCTATGAGGACCATTACACTACAAGCATGCAATACAAAGCATAAATGACATGAAAAACTCAAAACAGTCCTAAAATAGGCTAAAACAGTGCGGGAATTCATATGGAAAAGCTTGAAAAAGTTAGCTACAATATTGAGGAATTAGAGCTGGTAAACAAGCAGAGAGGAGGCTAACCCCTCCATTTTTGGGACCTCAAAACATGATTTTTAGCCTCTGAAAAACTCTGAAATTTAGTAGTAAAAAGTTGGAAAAAAGTTGAGGAAGAGATGGGAAACACAAGTGTAAAGGCTTAGAAGACAAGGTTCAAAAAAGGGCGATTAACCACTCTACCTTAATAGCCTTAAATCACAAGCTTCAACCCATAAAAACAGTGTAAAAATAATTCAAAAACAGCAAGAAAAGATAGAAAAAAAGTAGTGCAAAGATGCTCAAAATTATACCTCTTGAAGCAAGGCAATTCTTTTGTTAACAAACCCACAAGTTCTCACTCTCAAGGGCTGAAATTTGGACTCGAGAAGAGCTCCAATATTGGTTTAGGAAGTGTTTGGGTAAGGTGTGTGTGTTGCAAGATAGAGATAGAGAGAGAATTTCAAGTTTTGGGGCTTTTAGAATTTTTTGTAAAAATCAAGAGGGTTGGCCTTGTATTTATAGAAAAACAGCCTCTCAGGTTGGAAATATCTGTGTAGGAATAGCTGGAGCTTGTGAGGGACAGTTGGCAAAAAATTTCTGCGTTTTACACAAGTGGGCGGCAGGCCACAAAAATCTACTTTTAGGCCCGATTTTAAACGGGCATATCTCTCTCATCCGGACTTAGTTTTAGGTCATTCTTGAGTCTAAATTGAAGCCCTAAAAGTCTATTTCCAATGGTGGTGGCCTCACATTTAAATTCTAAGTGTGAAAAGATATATGCCTATTTTAGTGAAGGTTGCTCATTTTTATCTTAACCGGATTGATGCCTAATTTCAAACAGTCATATCTCCCTCATCTAAACTCGTCTTTAGGAGATTCTTGAGTCTAAATTGAAGCCCCGGAAGTCCAATTTCCAATGGTGGTAGCCTCACATCTAAAGTCTAAGTGTGCAAAGAGATATTCCTATTTTAGTAAAGGCTACTCATTTTTTCCTCAACGGATTGATACTAACTTCTTCCCTAACTAGTTTTCTTCCCTCTCCTCCAATTTTATTCAACTCTAAACCTATACATGAGAGGTTTTAAATATTTTTCAAAGAGTTCACCTCTCTTTCGTTTATTTCCACTTTGTCCTTACTCGGTTTATCGAAAAACGCAATATTTTGAACGAAATGCAAGGCTCAAAACATTGTAGAAACATTTGAAACAATATTTTGAAAAAGAGAGTTTTAAGGTCTAAAATAGTTTTGATCAAAAAAATGGGGTGTAAGGTTGGGATTTAGAAGCTCTTCTTGCTCAAGAAATCGAACGTTTGTACAGCATAACTTTCATCATCTGGTGATCAACCTCAGGCGCCTAAGTCTTAAGGGCAGTCAAAAATGGGGTGTCTACACTTATTTATGTAACTAGTGGTAAATTCATTACCCTAGGTTTTTCCCAAAATCATAACTTCATCTTTACTTTCAATTGCTAGTTTAATCTCTTTATTTCTTTTAATTATCATTAGTTTGTAAGCAATCATCTCTTTGATCAAAATTAATTTAGGAATTTTAACAATTAAATTAGTTTAATTTCATATTTGTCCCTGTGGATCAATACCTGGACTTACCATTATTCTAAGGAATTTGGTATAGTTTAGTATTTATTTTTGGTGTGTAAAACAACCCATCAACGGCCGTCTCAACCGCCGACGATCTGAGATCGGATATTTGAAACAGATCTGAGTGTTGAAGTATGTTTCAGATCAAGAACAATAGATGCTCACCTAGTTGTGGTAAAACCTCAAATCTAAATTTTGCACTGTTGAACAAAAAATCAAGAATATATGGATTTTTTCAGTCTTAAAGTATGTTTTGATTGTAAGCAAGAGATAGATATGTGTTAAGAATGGTTTAGGTTTTCATTGTTTCTCGAACGGTCAATGCTCTTGCAGAGATCACTCGTGACAAGCCATGCTGATTTGTTTTTGATGTTTTGGAAATATTGTTTTCATATATATTTTTTCTTTCTTATTTTTCAATCACTAAATAGTCTCATGCTACTATAAAATATTTGTATTTTGACTTTGAAATCTGCTTTTGAAATGATCTCAAATCATTTTCTATGTCTAGAAATCTCTACAATTTCACATATGCATGTATATAGAGATATGTGTTTATATATATATATATACAGAGAGAGAGAGAGAGAGTTGGAATTTGTGAAAACCATTTAGGTTGTTCATTGCAAATTCTTGTCTCTTAAATCTATTTTTCAATTGATTTCCAACAATAAAACAAAATAATGAAATTGTTTCAACAGGTCAAGTTTGTGTTGAACGGGAAAAAAAATTAAATTGCTATTTTAATAGATAAAAAAAATTTGTACAAATAAAATTTGGACAGATAAAATTTGGACAAATAAAATTTGAACAGCTAAACAAATTTGTATGCAGATAAAAAAATTTGGACAGATAGGAAAAAAAATTAAACAAATAAGAAGACAAATTGAACAGATAGATATAAATTTAAATAGATAGGTTCGAAAAAACTGAACACAAAAAATTTCAACATATAAGTTAAGGGGTAAAATTGAAAACAAAATATTTTCTAAAATAAGAAAATGACTTTTCACCAAATTATTTTACAAAAGATGGACCTTTCACTAATAAAAAATATTCACTAGACCTAATACCTTAGACAATGACTATATTGGACTTTTCAACAATTTTCTCAAAAATAAATAAATAAAATTTGAATATAGACCAAATATTATGAAATAAAAGTACTATACGCCCCAAAATCATAACGACTAACCACCTCTTGACGTACAATAGAAAAGTGAAAACTTACTAAATATTAACTGTTCATTAATTTTCTTTGACTTTATCATTAACTCTCTAGAAAGGTTTACAAATGATGCCACATGCATTTATACATTTACAAACCCTAGATCTTGAATCTATAGCATGTGACATGTATCAATACAAGGAAATAAAAAGGAATACATATGGTTCATGCCTTAGTGGCTACATATTTCCAAGTCGATGCTTAATTATAACAAAAGTGGGTCAAACCCAAAAATAAGAAAAAGTTCGATGCTTGTACAACAAATATTTACAACAAAAGAAAAACAAAACGAGCGTTCAGCTCCACGATTGTCCCAAGCTAAGTCCTTGGTGGAAAGACATACTATCAATACATGAAAGTTGATTTCCACATAAGATGAAATAAAACCCAGTAGAGAATACTTGAATACAGTATATGAAGCTTAACAAAATCATTTAGTGAATGCATATGCATGCCATTTACCAAAACATTATACTTTCTCTTTAGAAACAATGCAATGCCATGGTTATATATCAATTCGTAAAACAATACTTTTTAAATCAGAAAATAGGACAGTGGATACACAACATTGGGAATTTCTAGGAATGTGTCTACCAATAAGTTATACAAGCACTACCAAAGCCATTAACTATGCGGGTCTCTAGACTTTCACCAAGGACACACAGACCAATATAGAAATACCAAAATCACACCCCCTAACTAGATTCACCAAGGTATTTACCATTTTTCTCAAAACGATACATTTTTAATGTATAAATATGAAATAATGTTTAATGCAAGATGTATTAGTTGGTTTCAATTAACCTAATCCTCATACAATTTCTAGAATAATCAAAGTGATCCTCTACTGATAGCCCAAAACATATATCTCTATTCAAAAAATAAATCTCCAACAACAATTTCAATTTCATAATCTCAAAATATGAGTGATAATATATATCCAACTCCACTCTCATCATCAACAGATATATTCATTTTATCTTTTCAAAACTTAGCATCCTTCTTTTTCATTAACAAGTCAAACACTAATGATTTCCAACAAAACATCTTTAACCTTCAAAAACACATTTAAAGGAGAAATTTCCAATATTCCAACATAACTTAACAACATTCTAATTTCCACAACATTTCCTGAACCCATTTGAAAATCCCTTTTTTACATTTCCAAAACTAAATCCTAAATCAAACGCATAACTCCCAAATAAGGAACATATAACGAGGCTAAGAATCATACAATGATGTTGAAGAAATTCCTATCCCAAGAGTAGAAGAAGAAAAGAACAACACCGTAAACACCTCATTTTTGACCGCCTTTAAGACTTGGGTGCTTTATTCCAAACACCCGATGATGAAAGTTACACTATGCAATCTTTTGAATTCTCAGCGAAGAAATTCGGATTCAAGCTCTAATCCCAAACCTTGCAAATCATTTTGGCCAAATTATTTTAGACCTTAAAACCCTCTCTTTCAAAATATTTTTGAAAATGTTTCTACAATGTTCCGAGGCTCGCATTTCGTTAAAGTTGCACTTTTCTATAAACCAAGTAAGGACAAAGTGGAAATAAATGAAAGAGTGGTGAACTCTTTGAAAAATATTTTAAACATCTCATTTAGAGGTTTGGAGTTGAAGAATATTGGAGGAGAAGGAAGAAAACTAGTTGGGGAAGAAGTTAGGCATCCATCCGTTTAAGCCAAAACTGAGTAGTCTTCACTAAAATAGGCATATCTCTCTGACCACTTAGAATTTAGATGTGAGGCTTCCACCATTGGAAAGTAGACTTCCGGGGCTTCAATTTAGACTCAAGAATGACCTAAAACTGAGTCCGGGTGAAGGAGATATGCCCGTTTGAAGTCGAACCTGAAGTGCAGTCATTGAGACCCGGCCGGGTCTATGTATAACCAGCTGTGCTTCATCGAGGCCCGGCCGGGCCTTGATGAAAACTTTTCCCAATCACTTTTTTAGGCCCGTCCGTGTGTTTTGAGGGCCGACAGCGTGTTTGGAGGCCCTGTCGGGTCTCGATGGCGATAGGCAGACAGTTGGCGAGAATTTAATAAATATCTTTGTTTGAAGATATTTATGACCTTTTTGGCTCAAATTCTATAAATAGGACCTCCTAACTCAGAATTCAAGGTTAGAAAAACCTTCCAAGAGGCTTAGGCATTGAGAGAACATCCATCTTCCTCCTTGCTTCCTTTAACCCTCATATCACCTTTTTAACTATACATACACTATTGGAGCTTGTTCTTGAAGCTTTTTGTTAGAGTTTCAAACCATATTTCATAAACTTGAGGGTGTTTTGGAATCAAGTTTGTTTAACCAAAGCTTTCTCTCATCAAGAGATATAAGCTTGTCATCTTTTTCCTTGCTTTCATTTCCATATTTTTCTATCTTTCTCTTGTGTTTATACACTGTTTTGGGTCCATTCCAAGTGCTGAAACTTGGGGTTAAAGGGCTAACAAAGGTAGAGAGGTTTAACAACCTTTCTTACACCTTCTCCCATAGCTCATACCCCTTATTTTCCCACTTTTTTCTTTGGTTTACATGCTAATTTTCAGAGGTTCAAAGGGCTGAAAAATATGGTTTAAAAGTCTCAAAAGTGGAGAGGTTAGCCACCTCTCTTTTGTCATGCTTACTAGTTTTGTACCTCCTTACTTTTGGCATGTTTTATGCTCTTTTAAGATGATTCTAGCCACTATTTTGAGGCTATTTTTGGACTGTTTTTGGGCTATTTCAGAGGCTAAAATATATTTTAGAAGTCTCAAAAGTAGAGGGGTTAGCTACCGCTCCTTAGCTTTGTTTACTAGCTTTGTGCCTCCTTGCTTTTAGCTTTGTTTTGTGCTCTTTTGACATCATTTTAGCACTGTTTTTTGCATGTGTAGGGGCTGTTTTAGGGCTGTCCTGGCCTTTAAAATTGTTTCATGCTCTGATTAGTTTGTTTGTTGTCTCATTAGTTTGCATACATAGCTTGTATTGTGTTGTTTACTTCCGTCTCACTCTAACTAATCAATCAACCATTCATATCTTTTATTCTTGAGAATGGTTTCAACCAATTGAGGTTGTTCAATACATGTAAAGGAGACCTACACTTAATGGCTTAATCTCTTCAGAGATTCATCGTCAACGGTGTAGTCCCCTTCTCATGTCTTAAAAGAACCTCTTGTTTGACATCACTTCTTGTTTAGAGGACTTTAACATCACCATGGACAAATGGACAAAAGAATGGCAAGGCCTAATAAAATTGGTTTAAAATTTGGATTAACACACTTAAAGAAAATGGCTTAATAGCTTGAACTTGGCCGAACGTTATGCCAAATTTCTTGTGTCAAAAGTCGTCACATATTAATTCATAGCATTTTGATGATTCTTGAAGCGTTGCAACTTCCCTTTTTGAGTTCATACTATGACAAGAGGGAGGGGTGGTCTCATTTTTTGCATTTTATCGACTTTTGTCCAAAATTGAATCCGAGACATCAAGCAATCATATTGCTCATTAATGGTTTTGGAGTCAATCCCAACATTCTCTTGAAGTTTTCCATGATAGAGAAGGAAGGAAGGACAAACAAAGCTTGAAAATGCTCTATCTGTACTGATTTCACCTCAGAGCACAAAAATAGAGTTTGCACCAAATCAATGCATGACCGGCCCTCTGTAGACCCAGCCAACCATCAGTGATGCACGGCCGACCCTTGGCGTGTGGCCAACAATGCAATTTTACAGAAACAGAGGCAGTGGCTGAAGGTGAAACAGAGGCAGTTTGGGGCAGACAGAGCAGCTTTCAGGCGTTGCGCATGCAACCTCCATCCATCTTCCGTCATGCTCATATCAAATGGGTTTGGTTATTTAATTGTTTCATTAGCATAGCAAATTGTGTTATGATATTTAATTAGTCTAATTAGTTGATGTTGTAATATTTAATTAGCTTAGCCTAGTTAATTATTTTAATTAGTTTAGATAGTTAGTATTCATTTCAAGTGTTGTAATACATTAGTTAATTAGCTTAACTAGCTTAGCTTAGCTAGTTTGCTTATTCATTCGGACCCTCCTTCGCGAGGGAATAATGTTGTAATAAGTGTGCGTGCGTGTATGTATGTCTTCCAACCCCACATCTTTCTCCCTTTTATTTACCCGCTTTCGATAGTTAGATTAGGGACATGTTTCAATTAGCATACCTTATGCTTGCATCCATTCATTCGTATTGCATGCACCGAGGCTCGGCGCATCATTCAAACTGCATTGTTATTTCAATTTCTCTTTGAATACGTATTTAACCACATGTTATTTATATCGATCCATATGACATATTAGTAGCCGAGCCTATTAATTGCACTCTTTGCATATGTTGCATTAGACATCTTGCATAATTAGGAATCATGCATTTTTTTTCTAACTGATATCTTCTTAGCTTGGAGTACTTGGTGAGTTTTAATGCTTTAGCATACTTGCATGAGTGTGAGTGATTGCCATGACTAGCATGCTTGCCATGAGGCTAAATGCTTACTTGTTAAATTGCATGAATGCCTGTGAATGAAAGCTGTTTGTTTGAATTGGAATGATTCAACGAATGTAAGTTTTAAGCCCACTTTGTTGAGTGGCAAATCAGTTTTAAGCCCACTATGTTTGGTGGCAAATCCGCAAACTTTAAGCCCACTTGAGGTGGCAAATTTAAACCATTTTCGCAAACAAACATGAGTTGAATTGTTCCAAATTGAGCAAACTAGGCTATATTTGATTGTGCGCATCACATAGTAAAGTTAGCCTAATAATCAACAAGAACACATAATGTTTATAAAAAATCATATCATGATTAGTAGAGGCCGATCTTTGATCGAGCGAGCGGGAGTGCTCAATTCATGACCTTTCCCCCTCGTAGCCAAGTTCCTGAGCCGAGTAACTTTGGTGATGACGGATACGTGGCCTTCGGCACGAGCCAGGGTTCCTAAATTTCCCCAAAACAAAATATTTAGGTGGCGACTCTGTATCTGGCAAAGCAATCTAATTTTGGCATTATTTGATTTAAAATCGATTTTTCAAAAAGGTTTGCCGGATTTGGACTCTTTGGTGTTTATCAATTTCACATTGCACTTGTGAGATTAGATTCAGAATTGCGGGAGTTCGAACTTTGAGGCCTTTCTTTCAAACCTTCCGAAAGGGGGTGCAAAAAAGAGAGCCACAGTTTCCTAACTTCAGATAGAGTCAAAAAGGAAAACTTCACTGATTAAAACATTTACCTTTATGAGCTCTACACTTTTCTTTAAAGCACTAAGGCGGCGAGATCAACGGATTTGCGTGTATTTGAGGTGTTTAGACAAGAACTAGAGAGAGTGTGTGAAGAAATTTGGTAAAATTAACTTTTAGAGAGAGAGAGAGAGAGATCAAAAAGTGATTGAAAATATCTTTATCTCATACTGATGTACGCACAGACCACTCGAGCAACCAAAACACTGCTCGAGCGTCAGATACAAAGTACTGCTCAAAGCGAACAACTCAAGGCTCGAGCGCACAATAACACCCTCCTAGTAGTTTAGACCTGCAAAAGACTGTTCGAGTGATCAATCTATGGCTTGAGCAAAGAATACACCCCTTCTAGAAGTTCATACTGCAAACTCAGATACTGGAAGGAACCAAAGGCAACTCGAGTGAAATAAAGACCGCTTGAGCAAACCTGAAGAAAAACAGACATAAGTTTTTTTTGAAAACAAACTCCTAACCTATTCACAACACAACCGAAAGACTCCAAACAACCAATCCACACTACAACAAGACAACAAGGAGTAAAAACAATAACCATGATCACCGAATCCCGGTCAAAGAATACAAAAGGGTTAGGTTTAAACCCGAGTCGCTATAAATACTATGATTATCATATTAATCTAATTTTTTTTCATGAACAACATACATAGTGTACCCTACAAAATAAATAGGTCAAATCATTAAAATGAGACTCGTGATAAGAGCACACAAGCCCCTTAAATTCTCTCAAATTTTAATTTGAATTTGAGATAAATCCAATCGATTTAGAAAAATATACGACAAATTTACTTCCAAATTTTAGAATATTTACACTGACATCCCATCCATTGGGCAAATAGACTTAACAAATTATGTAAAATTATATTTGTATCCCAGAACCAATAAAAAAAAAGAAAAAAAAAAGTGGAAATTCTATTTGCACACTATACAAACTCTCAGTACACACCATAAATGGTATTCGGATATAAACTTCAAAACAAAAGTCAAATGTTCGGATTTAAAATTATGAACAAAAATTAGTTGTTCAAAAATACATTTTGTTCAATTGTTTATATCTAAACGACTGTTTTATGTTCATAAATATATGTCCAAACATTTTATTTTTGTTCAAAAATTTATATCCGAACACTATATATGATGTGTACTGAGAAATTGTATAGTTTGCAAATAGAATTACCTATAAAAAAAAAATGACAATATGACAATTATATCCCCAACCTGACTCAAACATCAACCTAGAGTTTCCTTACCAGTGCCTTATCTACAATCTACTACCAATTAGTGTATTTGTTGCCACTTTCTATTATTGCCTCTCTACCCCTATGATCCACTTGCTTTATCACTCTCTCTCATCATCTTTTTTTGCTCACTATCATCTATCATTCTATAAGAAAATACAAAATAAAGGTTGAATAGATTTGAGCAAGATAAATCAAAATTATTCATAAAGAAGAGTTGTAATAGCGATATTCGAGACAAAAGGGCCTATGTAGCAGTGTTAGAGGCAGAAAAGGACTACAGTTACGATGATAAAGGCATAAAAGGTTACGGGTGTAGTGATGGAGATATAGGAACTACAACAATAGCGATGGGTGGTGCGAGCGAATATGGTGATAAATGATAGGGGAATGATAATGTGGTGTTAGTGATGGTTGGTGGCTCTCTCTCTCTCTCTCTCTCTCTCTCAATTTAGGAGTGGTAGTAGTGTTGAATGTTGGGACCGAATTCCCAAGACCTAGTAATATCGCGTATAGATTAGACCAAATATTTTTTTACAGTGATCTATAAAACCCTACAAGGCGGAATTAGGATTTATACCTTCGAGATCTATCTGGTTTGATCTTATTTATATCATGATTAGAAGATTGTAGTTGATAAAATCCGAACTCGATTGCACTTTACGATCTTCTGCCATATTCCTTCCTTATGCTTAATCACGAACTGAGTGTGCACACTGAGTGTGAACTTCCTTATTGTCTCTCTAAACCCAAAAAATTATATTTGAGAGAGCTACAAGGACGCATATATATAGGCTACAACAAGGACCATTAGGAGTAGAGTATGATTAGGACTCCTTATGGAATTAGGAAAACTTAATTCAACCTGAATTATAATTCCTAATTTTATAAATTACAATTCATACCACTAAAGAATTAGAATTGCACTTCCATCTTTTAATCTCCAAATTACATTTCAAGCTCCATATTATTAAATGCTTATTTATCTCCCCACATTAAGATTACTAATACCCGTCAATTAAATAAATTATTGACAATTAAATTTAATCAACTTGTTAATATTTCCTTGAGACCTTCCAATTAACTTATTTGATATGTCGGATACAAAATCTACATGCAGCGTTTGATATAATCAAAACTTATAAGCTTCTTCAAGGGGTATTATCAATTCCTAAATCGGGATGCAAATTATGTCAATAATCAATATCCACCATATACATAAAGTGATCACCTAACTCACTGAGCTTATTGACCCAAAAAGAATCTCACTATTTCATGAATCAAAATGATCAACACTAAATGAACATGATATTAATTATTTTCAGATTAAGAGCATAAGAACTCATAATAACTATGGCATGTAAATTGTCTCATCTAATTAGTAGATGAACAATTATCCCAAGACAGTCTCGCTCAATATACACAAAGCGTACTAGCACAATAAGTTAAGATTTTATCGTTTCCTGTAGTCAAGACAGACCTAGTCAAACACCATGCTACAATCGGACCAATGGTATGTCCAAATCCATCTTAAACTGTGAACCATTTATATTCTACAAGAACTAGTGATCTAATCTTCGCAGAATAAAAGACACACATGCAAAATATTAGACAAATAATGCAAATATTACTCATAATGATTCTCATTATTAAAACTGGAATAATTGATATTATCTAAACCAAATACTAAATCCCATTACATTAAAACATCGCTTTTAGTATATTTTTCTAATAAAATATAAGAAAATGAGAAAGAAGAATAAGGAGAGAGAAAATGGTTGGGGTTCAAACTTAAAGGCAATTAGGAGCTAGGGTTTAAAGTAAAGGAACAAATTAGATTATGTGTGAGAAAAAAAAGGTTTGCATTAGGATTTGAAAGAGTGTTGGGAGAAGGAAAAAGAAATAGGGATGTTTAACAGCTAGATAATTTTGGTAGTGTAAAAATTAGTTTATAATATGGGTTAATGTATGTAACGCCCTGAAAATTCACACCAAGATACACAGTGATAACATAATCATTCAATCCAAAAGGTTATCTTTCTCATAGAACTAAGGGTTAAGTGATTACAATTTAGAAAATACATTCCCATAACGTCCGAAGCACGTGACCCAATTCAATGAACTAGATGACTTAACAAAACATAAGCCCCGAGGGCGTACAACATCACAAAATACATTTAGTAGTTCTGTTACAAAAATCCCAATATAAAAACAACAATCAAAATGTTCTTGCCTTCAATCTTTCCCCAAAAAGAAAATAGCGCTAGTGCTTAAACTAATCCTTCAATGAGTCTGAACTTCATCAGTTCCTGAAAAACATATTAGGGTTGAGCTAGATGCCCAGTAAGAATACATCTATCCAGGTATCTAATCCTTTGAACAAGATCATGGTATTATATGATAAACAATACAATAAATTTCATCTTCACAGGTAATCGTCAACAATTCACAACAAACCGTTATAATGCAGCACAAACAATTGCAATTCATGTCATCATGCACAACAATTAAGCACCCACAACCATGGAAATCAAGTCACACATTCCTCTGCACGGGTTCAATTGAGAACAACCTTTACTTTTACTTTTAGAAAAAAACCCCCACATTTACCGGCTATTATACGGCGGGAGGTGGGCACCCAAAGGAAAACCATCCGTTTTTCCACTTTCGCCGGCTATTATACGGTGGGACTATGTGGACACCCCAAAATATTTTCCCACATTTGTCCATCGATAAGCCTAGACAGGGCATTTGGGTACCTTTCTAAACTACCCGCGCGCGGGTACTAACACAACACCACATTTTCCAAACCAACTCACACTTGGACTCATGCATGCTCAACAATTATATCACATTTCAATCCCACAATTAAACATCAAACATCAAACATCACCATAGATAAACATCACATAAAATTCAAAGAATAATAATAACATTCAAGTCACTGTTCCTTTAACTACATTAATATCTACATTTTCATCTCACCCTTGTTCACCAAACTTCATGGATCAAGAGAAATTCCATTATATTGAGTATTTTCTATCCAACTTGGGAATTTAGGGTTTCATCTAATTTGGGGGTTTCTATTCCTTGTCACCAATCTAGTTTCTAACCACATTAACATTTATAATTCAAAGAAGGAATTGAGGGATTTTAAACAAAATGTTAAGCAAAGGAGTAAATATGTGAAATAAGGGTTTAATCTAACAAAATCTTCAATTAGTCCACAGTCACACCCAATACCATGAAATCTCTTCAATAATGAAGACATACAAGGGTAAAAGTATCCTTACCTCAACTATCAAGCCAAAATCCAAGCTCCTTCACGAATCTATCGCAAACCCACAATCCAATCGGTAGATAATGATAATCTTCAAGCGTTCTTCGCCCCTAGCAAACGATTTTGGGTGAATTTTAAAGGTATGAGAGATATTGGATGGTAGAAATTTAGGGTTTCATAGAGAAAGGGAGAGGAGATAAAGAATAGAAAAAGTGGTGTGTGAGAATGATCTAGAATCATTGTGTTTAAAAAGCTGATATCGTGACCCTCGCTCGAGCGTGACTTCCTACGCTCAAGCGACCAGACACAATCAAAAGGCCTCGCTCGAGTGATAACTTCTTCCTTCGAGCGAAGAAAGAGAAGCCTCAGAAATTTTGCAGCACTACAGTGAAACTTCTGGAAGCTAGCATTCCACGCTCGAGCGAGGCTCGAGCGAACACGCCTACAATTCAGCAAGATTTAGGGAGTAATGATTCTATGCTCGAGCGACGGTTCCCTCGCTCGAGCGACCCAAAAAAGCAAAATGTTACAATCTCTCCCCCTTAAGAAATTTCGCCCTCGAAATTAACCTCAGTCACCTACCTGATAAAACATATGACAATCTCAATAAATGCATATACATACATTCTAGTTTTCTATCATCTTCATTGAACCACTCATCAATCTTTAACAATTCTACTCGTGAACATCATATATATATACCTCCACTAGAACATAGGAGCTAACAACGGAAAACAATAGAGAATTTGACTTTTTTCCAATGCAACAACAACTTAAAGCAATATGAATACATTTGTAAATCCACTACAACATCCAATCTAGACATGATACCACCTCAAACTCAAGGTCAAAATAAAGGAAACATTAAGAATTTGTGGCTCATGATTAACTTCATTAGATACTTAAGAAAAGCAAGAAGTTTATACTTCACAAATTTGAGAATAATTCTGGATATTTTTCGCAGACTTCAACTTCTTGTTCCCATGTCGCTTCCTCCACGCCATGATGATGCCACAATACCTTGACTAGAGGGATTGTCTTACCTCTCAATACTTGTTCTCGTGTATCAAGGATTTGGATTGACTTCTCTTCGTAAGATACATCATCATTTACCTCAATTTCCATCCAATCTAACACATGAGAGGGGTTGGGTTCATATTTACGGAGCATAGACACATGAAACACATTATGGACTCTGAAAGTTAGGGCGGTAGTGCAAGATGGTAAGCCACCTCCCTAACCCGTTCGATGATATCAAAGGGGCCAATAAACCTTGATGATAACTTTCCACTTCGGCCAAACCTCATTAAGCCCTTTCTAGGGGAGATCTTCAAGAATACATGATCACCGATTTCGAAGGATAAGGGTTGTCTTCTCCTGTCTGCATAGCTCCTCTGCCGGCTTTGAGCGGTGACTAACCTTTTCCGAATGAGGGCAATTTTCTTGGTAGTTTCACAGACTAGATCCGAGCCTAACAAAGGTGAATCTCCCATTTCGGTCCAACACATCGGTGATCTGCACGGACGCCCATACAACGCCTCAAAAGGTGCCATCCCAATACTTGCTTGAAAGCTATTATTATACGCAAATTCAACCAAGGGCAAATGCTTCTCCCATGACCCTTTAAAATCTAATGCACAAGCTCTCAGCATATCTTCTAAAATTTGGATTACACGCTCGGATTGCCCATCGGTTTGTGGATGGTATGCGGTACTAAAGTTCAATTGAGTACCCAAGGCGCTTTGAAGACTCTGCCACAACCTGGCTGTAAAGCGAGGGTCTCTGTCAAACACTATACTTATTGGCACTCCATGGAGGCGATCAATCTCACGAACATAAAGTTCAGCCAAAACTTCTATGGAGTCCCCAATACTCATGGCAAGGAAATAAGCCGACTTAGTAAGTCTGTCAACAATCACCCATACTACGTCGTTACTTCTTTGAGGCCTAGGAAGACCAGAAACAAAATCCATGTTGATGTATTCCCACTTCCATTCAGCAACTGGAAGGGGTTGCAATAGTCCAGCCAGTCTTTGATGTTCAGCCTTAACTTGTTGACATGTCAAACATGTGGATACAAAAGAGGCTACATCCTATTTCATACCCCTCTACCAAAATTGGCAGTTTAGATCATGATACACTTTAGTGCCCCCCAGGTGCACAGCGAGACAGGAATGATGAAAGTCCCTCAAAACTTCATTTCTCATTGATTCAGGTACAAACAATCGGTCGAGGTAGCGAACACTAAAGTCTGCATGAACATTCAAACCCTTCTCTTTCTTCTCGTGATGAATCCTCCCTTTTATGGTCTCCACTTCCAGATCGGCCAGTTGTGCTTCAATTACTCTTACAACAAGGGTCAGTTGTGCGATGGTGGCAAAGAGGGTAGCTTGTCCTGGAGATTCACCAAGCTGTAAAGCAAATTCATTGGCATCCCCCATCATCTTCCATTCATTCATCGCTAAATTGGCCATTGTACTTACCGACTTCCTACTCAAGGTATCCGCTACTACGTTAGCTTTACCGGGGTGACAGTGTATCTCGAAATCATAGTCTTCTAGGAATTCCATCCATCTCCGTTGACGTAGGTTTAAGTCTTTCTGGGAGAATAAATACTTGAGGTTTTTGTGATTAGAGAAAACTTCAAATTTTTCACCATGGAGGTAGTGTCTCCATAACTTCAAAGCGAAAACAACTACAGCAAGTTCTAAGTCATGAGTTGGATAGTTTCTTTCATGAGTTTTCAATTGACACGAGCCATATGCTACCACCCTTCCATCCTACATCAAAACACATCCCAGTCCCTCTTTGGAGGCATCACAATACACCGTATAACCTAACCCTCATTCCAGAATGATAAGAATTGGAGCGGTGGTCAATCTAAACTTCAATTCTTGAAAAGAATTCTCACAAGCTTCACTCCAAACAAACTTCATTCCCTTATGAATTAACCTAGTTAAGGGTGACTCTAAGGAAGAGAAATTCTTTACAAACCGGCGATAGTACCCTGCTAAACCCAAAAAGTTACGAATTTTCGAGGCATTTTTAGGCTGCTCCCAATTTAGCACAGCTTCTATTTTTGAAGAATCCACCATAACTCCGTTTCCCGAAACCACGTGACCTAAGAACTTCACTTCCGGAAGCCAAAACTCACACTTCTCATATTTGGCATATAACTGGTTCTTCCTAAGAAGTTGTAAGGTAAGACGAAGATGCTTTTCATGTTCTTTTTCGGAAGGAGAATAGATAAGGATATCATCTATGAAAACAACCACAAATTTGTCAAGGAATTCTCAAAAGACCCTATTCATTAGATCCATGAACGTAGCTGGGGCGTTGGTCAACGCAAAAGGCATAACCAAAAATTCATAATGACCATATCGGGTACGAAAAGTGGTTTTGGGGATGTCTTATTTTCTAACTCGAATTTGGTGATAACCCGACCTTAAATCTATCTTGGAGAAAAAATGAGAGCCCTTAAGTTGGTCAAAGAGATCATCTATTCTAGGCAAGGGGTATTTATTTTTAACCGTGGCTTGATTCAATTTATGATAATCTATGCACAATCTCAAAGACCCATCATTTTTCTTAGCAAACAAGGCCGAGGCTCCCCATGGTGATGTGCTAGGGCGTATAAAGCCCTTACTAAGTAACTCTTGTAACTGTTCCTTCAGAACCACCAATTCAGCTGGAGCAAACCTATACGGTGACAATGAGATAGGCGTCGTACCGGAAAGCAAGTCTATGGTGAACTCTATCTCCCTATGAGGTGGCAACTTTGTAAGATCATCAAGAAAAACATCGAGGTATTCACGTACTACCCTTGGAATTCTTTTCGAACTACATCACTTCCATTCTCCCAAAGGGTTGCTAAAAGGAAATTAAGTTGGCCTCAACCACGTGGGTGGTATGTGGAGGGTAAGGATCTATTACACCTATCTCCCAAAAACGTGAAACAATCACTGTTTGTAGTACACACTGTAACCCTCTCCTGATGACAATCTATTGTCGCCCGATACGTGAACAACCAATCCATCCCGAGAATAACATCAAAACCTGACATTTCCAACAATACAAAATTAAACGGGAGCTATCGACCTGCTACCTCAATTATACACCCCTGACATCCCCGGGTTAGTATGACCTTTCCCTTTACTGGTGATTCTACTGTAAGCGAAGCCTGCAGTTGTCTACTCTCTAACCCCAACAATGATGCAAATGACGTGGCAACAAATGAATACGATGCTTCAGTGTCAATTAACACCTTAGCCCAAGTATTGAAAACGAGAAATGTACCTCTCACAACTGATGGCCCCGTAGCTGGCTCGGAAGTGGTGACAACATATACTCTACCCTGAGACCTCTGCACCCCTATGTCACCTCTCGGAACATAAATTGATAACAAGATTGTGGCTGGCTCCTATTTTGAGATTGACCCTATGGACGCACAGGCTGGGACCGTGCTCCACCCTTCTATCTATACTCCGCAGCCTTGTGACCCATTTGGCCACACCTATAACATGCACTGGTAACTCGGGCCATGTTTCCCGAACTCTCGCCCGACACATAACTTGAAGATTTAACTTGTTGTGGAGATGATTGCCAAGATGATGATAAGCCCCTGGACCTCTTGGAAGAACCCGTGTCACTCTTAGCACGCTCTATCTTTGTGCACACAGCAAGTTCAGTCCCCACAGGGGCCTTGGCTTTTCTGGCTCTCTCAGAGTC
This sequence comes from Camellia granthamiana, assembly GCA_036172215.1. Taxonomy (NCBI): domain Eukaryota; kingdom Viridiplantae; phylum Streptophyta; class Magnoliopsida; order Ericales; family Theaceae; genus Camellia; species Camellia granthamiana. Next base: position 17,379,606 of record CM069914.1, read on the forward strand.
TTCGATTCCTTTTGGTTCTAACTGCATCAATGCAGCCTGCTGTTCAAAATTTCCTGTATTCAAAATGCCTAAATCCTGAGCGAAATTCTTGGTACCGGCGCTCCCCGGCGATGCATTCTGATCCCCGACCCTTCCGACCACAATTGATGTCCTTGCCCCTGACGGGCCCCTTTCCAGCTGAGATTCTTCAACAATATCTGGTTGGTCGTCAAGCCACCCTGTGACCTCTGTTGACTCCTCAAAATCGAACCAGTTGACTGTCATGTCCCCCGAATCTTGTTCATTGAAAATCTGAAGGTCAGCAATGTCCCCTTCCAGAACTGCTAAGTCATCTGCCCTCTAATCAAGTCCATCCCCCCGTAGTACACAAATTTCTACCCCCACCGGCAATTCCACATTTGGCCTAATCTGACCCGCTGACACAATGTAGCCACTCGGATTGTACATCTCCTCAGCAAAGCTTCCCAATTCCTCAGTCCCTGAATCCACTGTACCACTTTTTTCCGAAATCATCCCTATTCTATCTTCGACAGCCACCACTATTGGTTCGGGTTGGGTTCGGGAGATGTCCAACATGCACAAGTTAGTGCTGTCGGGAGGGAACACCTCCGGCTTGGGTAGGTGGGACGGGGTGATATATATGATGGGGTCGTATGGCATGACCCCAGTCTGGATAAAATTGATTCGTTTGGGAGGTGGAGCTTGGTTGTGTGGTGGGAGAGGGTTGGTTGTGACGTTGGGTTTTTCTGGTGGCACAATAACCCTGTTGTCAACGAGATCCTGAATCTCGTGACGCAATCTAAAACAATGGTCGGTATCGTGACCATGTTGTTGGTGAAAGGCGCAATACTTCGCCGGGTTATGAGAGGGCGGTAGTGGATTTGGCAATGGCCGCGACTCCAGGGGCTTCAAATGCCCTTTCCTGATTAAAACCCCCAGCGCTTTGGACAGGGGCATATATAATGGGGTGAAGGTTCTTTGGCCTCGAGGTTGGTATTTGGTTGTTTGTGGGTTGCTACCGGACGCACCGGTGAATGGTGTATCCGCAAGGGTTCTTGGGGGAGTGGTGGTGACCATGCTTACTTCTGAAGCTCTGGCAGTTGCGGCATTGCTTGTGCCTGTATTGGTGTTGCGATTGAAGGTTCTCCTGGGTTGCTCTTTGTCATTGTCAATCAAGCCCTGCTTCAAGGCATCCTCGATCTGTACTCCTATCTCATGCAGATCTGAAAAGGTAGGGAAGGGGAGCACGATCATTTTCTGCATCAATTTGGGTTGGAAGTTGCGCACAACCATCCGTATTTTATCCTTATCCGTCGGCCTTATAGTTATCATTGAGGCCTTGGCCCTCCAGCGGGTTACAAATTCAGAGAAACTCTCCTTAGGCTCCTACCTTGTTGTCTCGAGATCATGGGTTGTAATCTCAATTTGCGTGTTATAGGAGTACTGTGCAATGAAAGCCTCAGCCATTTCATCCCAGTTCCGTTTGACATCGTCTTCTAATTTTGCGTACCAGATGGCCGCCACACCCGACAGGGTCCGGCCAAACAATGAAAGCTTCTGTAGTCTGGTGAGGCCCATCGGCCTTAGTATGTCCGAAAACAAGCGTAGATGCACCATGGGATCCCCGGACCCGTCAAAGCAGTCGATTTGTGGCATCTTGAACCGATCTGGCAGCGTCACAGCCGCGTCGGTATACCCGTCCTCAATGTCTGGGATGGACTTTACCCCTTGGGATTTCTTGAACAACTTTTCAAGCTTGCTCAACTTCAACGCTGTAGGGTCCACCTCGAACTCAAAAGGAGAGTCCGGTTGATTGATAGGCGTAGGTGCCTTGGATAGTTGAGGTAGAATCAGGGGCAGAGCCGGCCCTGTCGGAATGTCCGTACCTTCCTGGACATTTGGTGTTTCCCCAGGTATTGGAACCCTTGGTGGGGGTGGAGCTTAGTGTGAAGCGGATGCCCCGGCTTGCTGCTGGAGTCTGGTGATTAGCTCTGCTTGCTGGGCCATGACCTCGGCCTGCTGTTTGGAAAATTCCACTTTGCGGACAGCGTCCTACTGCATGATTTTCATACTTTCTTGGAGTTGACGCACCATCTCCTCCATCCCTACCATGTTCTATTGATCTAACTGAATATTCAGTATATGTTCCCTCTCTGCGGGAGAAACAGAACTCTGATCGCTACTATACTCAGGTGGGGTAGACAAAGCCCTCTGAACTGACTGCTGAACTGATATCCTCTGCCTAAATGCCCTCCGTCTAGTAACCGGGGGTAAAGAATGAAACACCGGTTGTCCATCTACCAAATCCTCAGGTCGATGGAGTCTGCGACCTCTAGTCCAGAGTGCTTGGGGAATATCTGCTTGGTCTGAAGCAATTGTGCTAAACTACCCTAGCAAAAAGATAAATAAAGCAATAATAAGGAAATAAACAACCAGATAAACGGACAGCATAACAGCGTAAATAAATACACAACACACAGTTGGGCATCACAACACACAGTTGATAAGCTGAATAGACTGTTCTCAAACACTGATCATCGTTCCCAAATTACTGCCCCCAAATCTGAATCTGATACCCGCAGATAACTGATTCCCAAAATACCGATACTAGTGCCCTCAGGCCTGATACCAAAACTTGTAAACTGATACATACATTCCTGTAGAGACGCACTCTAAAAGCACATAGCAAACAAGTGAGAGCCAAAACACCCCTATGTTGGGGTAGGGTTTCCCTGTCCTACTTTGTCAGGAGCTAGGGTTTCACTACGCACTCAGCGGTTTCAAACAAACTATAATCAGGTGAGCAACCTGTCCTAGTTTGGAATGGTCACTACGGATTCCGATATACACTAGGTTGAATGGTCAAAAAATGTGCCCCGGTAAAATCGGGGTTTGTGTTCCCATCGTGGCAGAGCCCGTAACCGGTCAGCCTTATGGCACGCAGCCTCCGGCAAACCGTTCAGGAGTAGCAGATGGCAAACACGGTGTCCTAGGCGCACCAATGCAAATGCAATGCAAAGAAACACATAAGTGTAATCAAAACAAGATATCATGAGTTCGAGTCAAGTTCTCTAACTCCCCAGCAGAGTCGCCAGAAACTGTAGACGCGCCCAAACGTCCCGGGAAAATCTCGTTTTGTTCATTGGGGCTTACTATAGTTTGGACTCAATGTCATGGTCTTGTATCTAATCTCGCGGAGTGTAATGCAAGACCAATAAATCATCAAAGAGTCCAAATCCGGCAAATCGTTTTGAAAAATTGATTTTTAGAAAAAAGTGTCAAACATGGACTGCTTTCCCAGATACAAAGTCGCTACCTAAATATTTTATTTTGGGGGAATTTAGGAAACCCTGACTCGTGCCTAAGGCCACATGTCCGTCATCACCAAAGTTGCCTTGGCTCGGGAACTTGGGTACGATTGGGGAAGGTCACTTCGTGAGCACCCCCGCTCGCCCGATCAAAAATCGGCCTCTACTAACCATGATATCGAGTTTTGAAAACATTATGTGCTCTTATTCTGGTTATTAACCTAGAATTACTATGTGATGCGCACAGCATACAAGTATAGACTGGATTGCCTAAGTTGGAACAAAGCATCGCATATCCGTTTGTTTTGAAAATGGATTGAAGTTTGCTACTCGCAAGTAGGCTAAAACACAGGTTTCGACGAATTATTCCAACTCAAGCAACCCAACCTTCACCCACAGGCATTCAGGCAGTTATATCACATAAGCACATAGCCTCATGGTAAGCATGCTATCATGGCAGTCACTCACACACATGCAAGGATGCAAAAGCATAAACACTTACCGAGAACTCCGAGCCAAAGAAAGAAGCTAATTAGAAATCATGCATGAATCCTAACTATGCTAAGAATGCCTAATGCAACACATGCAAAAATGCAACTACAATAGGCTCGGCTATTCTAAGATGGCATATGAGATGCTACAGGTAACATGTATTCAACTTGGAATTGAAATACGATGCAGTTTGTATGATGCGCCGAGCCTGGTGCATGCAATACAGATGAATGAATGCAAACATGCGAACATATAGATGCTAATTGAAACATGCCCTAAAACTAACCATCATAAGCTGGTAAATAAAAGGGAGAAAGATGTGAGGTTGGAAGACATGCATCACACACACGCACACTTATTACAAAGTTCGCCTTCTCGCGGAGGGTCCGAATGAATAGTACAGAATAAACTGGCTAATCTAAGCTAATTAAACTAATTATTACACAACATTAATTAATTAACGAATTAACTAAGTAAGTAAGGAAACTAGCATGCAAATTAAACAAAATGGACTGCCTCAGCTCTGTTCCGAATGATAGGGATGCATGCATGCATGCTCAAGTCGCCTTGTCAGGAAATCCATCGCGATGCCCCGATTTGCCTCTGTTTGCGACTGGTCCCAGAACACTGTACAAAGCTCCAGAAGGCAGCTGACCAGTTTTTGCTGCTGGTTTCCGGTTTGCTGCAACAGAGAGCGAGAAAGGGGCATGGCAAAGTATTTTCAACATATATGTGCATGACCACTCTCCCCATCATTGCACAAGCTCCAGGGAGTGTAGTCCTCGATCCTCGTGCCACCAATCACGCATCTCGATGCATGATGGTCGAGGAGTCGAATTGCACGACTCGATGTAAAATGAATGCACATATAAACACAACAAGGCCTAAACTCCATCATGGGTAATCCAGAGTGTCGGCGACCGAGAATCGAGGCACGTTTCGTCACTTGGAGTACGAAACGTCCCTCGTTTCCCGTGTTTGGACTAAACCCTATTCCAAACACAATGCAATATACATGGCATACACAATACGACTAGCATGCAACCCTAAACGCAATGTAACCTAATCATGCTAGCATGCGAGGGGTGATATGCAAACATGCAACTAGCATACACAATGCCATGAACTAAGAATGGCATACTCAATGCACATGAACTATATGGCATACGCAATGCACATACACAGATGGACATGCACGAAGACATGAACAAGGCATACACAATACGACGATCAAGCATGCAAGAACATGGACATGGCATACATAATGCAAGATGGACTTAAACTAAAATGAATGGGCCTCAGCTACACTCAAATCAGTGGCCATACATGATGAGAATGAAGCAACAACACACATGCAAACATGCACAAATGCAAGGGACCAAACCTAAGGCACAAAGTGCAACTCCACCAAAGCATGGTAAGCATGAAATATGGCATACAATCACATATTCTCCAGCTCTGAAATGACATGCAAGATGGTCCCGAATCATGCAAACACCTCACACAATGCATGCTAGATGGCCCAAATACCGAAACTAGTAAAGTGGATTACACTATAGGCATGCAAAGCAATACTCAAATGGCCAAACCAGCCCCAAACAGTCCCTATGCAGGCCAAAACAGTAGCAAATATGGACTAAAATGATGGCTCGCAAAGCGTGGAAATGAAGCTCATGCAATGGTCCAAAAATGAGGTATTCATGCATAACTCTCAAACACATTTAAAGAGTGGAAAACATGGGAATATGGCATACATATAAGCTCTGAAATATGATTCACAATGATGCCAAAACATGGAAACACCTCAAAATACGCATGCAATAAGCTTCAAAACTCAAAGTTAGGCAAGGGTATTGAACTACAACCATGCATAGCAAACATCATTCGACCATGAGACCCAAAAATAGAGCTAAGGCAATCTAAAACATGCACAAAATCAGTTTAAGGCATGGCCAAAAAGTGCTAGAATCAAAGGCCAAAAAAGCATGCAATGTAAGCTAATAAAGAGGATTTGCACTACAAGCATGTGAGGCAATCAAGAGGCCACTAAACCAGCAAAAGTCAAAGGTATGACATGCTAAATGAAGCCCAAAAACCCACTGAAACATGGTTAATGCATGCAAGAATGAGATGCTCCTTTGATATGCTATGAAGAGGGTTATTCTACACATGCAAGATGGACATCCAATATGGCAAAACAAGCTCTGGACAGAGCCTATGCAAGTCCTAAAACTCATCAAAAATGGCCTGAAACATGGCTTGGAAGCATGCAAATAAGGGCTCCTTTGTAAGGCCAAAAATGCTAGAAAACAAAACAAGGAGAGAGAGGGTCACCCCTCTCTGATTTTGGCACTCAAAACAGCATGCTAGCCACTGAAAATCCACTGGATTTCAGTGGCTAAAAGGCCAAACAAAGGCCAACACAAATGCTCTAAGGCATGGCTCAAAACAAGGTAAAATGAAGCATGCAAGGGGGTAAATGACCCCCAACAGAAAAATGATCTTAAACAAACATGTTAAGGGCCTCAAAATAAGACTTTTTTTTAGTTTACACCAAAGCTCAAATATGTTTGCAAGTATAACTAAAAGATGAAGCAAAATAAAGCCTTAAAAGGGAGAAAGTGTGTTACCCTTGTAGCTCAAGAAGACCAGCAACTTCTGGACCAAAGACACAGCTCCTCAACCTCTGAAAATGGCCTCCAAGATCCTTAGGTTGATGGTGGAAGTGTTAGGCTAAGAGGTGGTGTGCAAAGGGGCCAAGAACCTTACACTTCTAAGCCTAAAATGGAGAAATACAAAGAGAGATATATGTTTGCCTTAGCCAAATTTCTGAACCCCTCTAAAGGAGAGGAAGGGCCTCTCTTATAAAGAAAGGGGGCCAAAGCTTCTCAAAGAAGCTAAAAACCAAGGTTGAAGATCCTCCATACACGTGTATGGAGGATCCAGTCTGTGGCTTCCAGCTGGCACAGCTGGCAACAACTCACAGAGACAAGACTGGGGGAGGCAGGCCAACCAGTTCAGGTGGTCGGCCAGCCACTTTAGGTGGTTGGCCGACCAGTTCAAAAGGGTCAATTGGTCGGCAGCCCCAAATGGTGGTCTCCACATTGAATGCAAGCTAGTGGTGTGGTGGGAGACCAGCAAATGTGGCCCAAAAACCAAGGAGACCAGCTTCCTGTCAAGAAAATCGGTCGGCGAAGAGAAAGGTGGTCTCCAAGGAGAAAAAGGTGATCTCCCACCCTTGTACCACCTTCCAAACAATGAAAATAGGGTCCATGCCAAAAATGAACCAAGACGGATGCAAAACGAGGGTTTGGGGGCCAAAATGCGCAACCAGGTGCCCCGAAAACTGACTGTTAAGCATCGAAGGTGGCGTGCGACCATGAAGGTGGTCTCTCGGGCCACAGTGTCCCTCTAGAGAGAGGAAACAAGGTGTGTGCCAAAAACCGAAGCAAACGGAGAAAGTTAAGCAGTTCCGAACCGAGGCGCACGGCCGACGGCTCCGAAAACCGAAAACTGGTCTCCAAACGGGAACAGTGGTCTACGACCACGAAAAGTAGCCTACGGCCACTGAGAGATGGTCTACGAGACCTCTCCTTCCCTTCGGGAAGAGAAAACAGAACTTGGTTCGCAAACCAAGGCAAAGCATAAAAGGGTCCCGAGGTCCGGAGGTGAGGCTCTCAGCCAAGAACTCCGAAACCTCGAAACGAGCACAACATGCGCAATCACCGAGCGCTCAATCGATGACGTCTGAGTCTTAAGGTCGATCAAAAATGAGGTGTCTACACAGTGCTACAGTGAAACTTCTAGAAGCTAGCATTCCATGCTCGAGTGAGACTTTCCTCGCTCGAGCGAGCACACCTACAATTCAGCAAGATTTTGGGAGTAATGATTCTACGCTCGAGTGACGGTTCCCTCACTCAGGCGACCCAAAAAAACAAAATGTTACAATATATTGCATTAAAAAAATAAGAGGTAATTTTGGCATTTCAATTCAAAAATTAGTTAGATTAGTAAATTTCTTATTGTTTTACGAATGATAAACTAATGATAAAGTGCTAAGTGTTATACGTCTATAAAATTGAAAGATCAATGTAATTATGTGAAATATGTAAAACTCACTACATTTTCTCATTACCTAGGGGAGGTTAGTGTAATTTAGCCATAACATGCCTCGTCTCGAACTTCACCATTTCTTTCTTCAAAACTCCATCGTTTCTATTCTTGCCTCCCTCATTTTGTTTCCTTCTCCCTCTCTTTTCCATCCCATCGACTACTGTAAAGAAGAACAGTAATGGGAGTGACAAATCTAAGGTATTGAACGGGAGAACAACATCAAGATGGGCATATTTTTCCACCATAAATAATTGTTTTACAAACTTCTTTTTATGGTTGAACACTGTTCAGCCAACCAAGGTTGAATGTGATCATGTTTGTTCAACAGACAACGGTTAAACAAACCAAGTTTGTTTAGTTTGTTCTGTCATATTTGTCAAACGGACAAGAATTGTTTCAAACTAGTTATGTTCCATCTTAGATGTCCGAACAACCTTAGGATTTTTGGCAAACAAAGGCCAAACGATCTTAGTTTGTTTGACGAATCATTGTAGAACAAAATTTTGACTTAATGTTTTCAAATGGCACAAATATACATCCAAATCATATAAAATCACAGCCAAATAACTCTAAAACAGTCAAATCTTATACACAATATTGCATGATTACTCGTAGGGTTGTCGAAGAGCAAAGAATAAAGTTAGTTGAAGCTCCTCCAGCATACCCAAGCCAAGTGATCCTCATCTACACAATCAAGTAGATTAGCTCCTCTCATTTGCTTATTGTGCCGCCATGCAAGGGTGAGTGAGGAAACTAGTAAGAAGTGCATCCATTACGAAGAAATGACAATTAGATGGGCGATTCCCATTTTTCATTGATGTAGGAAAAATGAAATGAAATCTCCTAACAATGTTTTCTTTGTGTGTGTGTGTGTGTGTGTGTTTTTTTTTTTTTTTTTTTCCTTGTATTTATGTTGATTATTGTTTATTATACTCTTTTTTTTTTCTTTATGTTATTAGGGTCTTGTTATGGTGTGCAACTTACACTTTACACCTTACACTTTACACTTACATCTTATACTTAAAATTACACCTTATACTTACACATTTTTTGAGGTTACATATGGTGTGCAACCCACTTACACCTTACACCTTACACTTACACCTTACACTTACACTTACACCTTTTGTGAGGTTGCATATGGTGTGCAACCGTAAGTGGGTTGCACACTTAAGAAAAGTCCATGTTATTATGGTTGAGGTAGTAGGAAGTTGTAGAGGAGCAACAAGAGTAAGAAAAGGGAGGAGGAGCGACAGTGAACTTTTTTTTTTAGTCTTTAATTACCATTAAAAAAATATAAAATAAAAAAATAAAAAATTGATATCTTGTTTTCGCTGTGCTAAATTTAATAATACACGAAATATCTTTGTAGGGGTTGTTTGGGGTATCCTAAATAAATGTATTTTTTGTCTTTTTAGACTAAAAAGTTGAGATTGAAAATATGAATATTTAGGTTAATTTTTTGACTTTTTATGAAAAAATATGTAATAAAAAATTGTAAAAATTAATTTGTAAGGAAAAATTAGAATTAAAAATTATGCAACCGTAATTGTTAACTTTTGATAAATAGTAATAACTTTTTTACTTTTTGAATAACTTTTTAACTTTTTTAAAATTTCCCAAACTGAGCCTTCGACGTCTCTTTACCATTTACCATTTCACTTTAAACTTCTCTTTACCATTTCACCAACCAGTGCATGTGGATGGTTTTTTCACCTAGAAATAAGCAAAATTATAATAAAATTTTGATTCTTGCAGAGAAGTCCAGCTTTAGTCTAATTGGGTCCCATCATATTAATAATATGAATCACTTATTTTGTAAATGCATGTGTTCTTCATTAAAAAATCTGATTCATCATATAATTGTAATTATATAATTTTATTAAATTAATTTAATTTTTTGAAATAATTTATACACAAAAATTTATAAGATAAATTGTTTAAATCATCAAAAGTAAAACTCATAATAAAACCCACGAGCTCCAATAGTTCAGATTGTGCTACCTTGTTTAGCATGTGTTTATTTTAGCTTAAAAGTTAAAAAGTTAGTAAAAAAATCAAAAAATTTATAACTTATACCGAAAAATCAAAGATTCTCTTTCTCTCTACTTTTTACACATATTTTCATAAAAAATTAAAAATCATTCCAAACATATTAGTTTTTTTACCTCATGTTTTAGCCAAAAAACTAAAAGAATACTAAAATAGCATGTTGCCAAACAAAGCAACCATGCATCACCAATCCCAACCAAAAAGTTATTTACCAAATACGAGTTAAAAAAAATTCTTAAATACAGGCTCTTTTAAAATTATTTTCAAACCAGATGTTTAGTGAAGTTATGTTCTTTTTAAATGCAAGATATTTTAAACTTATTTCTTAAACTCAGATCAAAACTTCCCAACCAAATTCACATGAGTAAATTTAAAAAACCAATTAACTAAAATTAGGTAAATTGAGACAACAAACAGTTGTCAATTACAAAGCCAGCATGTGTATATTTTCTGTTGTTCACAATACCATACAAGTCTTCCAACAAGTGAATTTACATTCTACATTACTTTATTACCCTTTCAGTTTGTTTTCTTTTGCAATGGTAAAAGTCTCAAGGGTGCCCAAGAAGGGAAGGCCTGTAGAAAGCATGGGTTTGTGCAATCTCTATGCGGTCTCGCGGATCATTCAATGTTTCATCCCTCAATGCTTGTAGAATTGCTTGTGGTTTTTGCTCCCTGAAAATCAAACAGAATATAGCAGGAATGAGATATTTGTAGTAGATGATAGAGCTTTTCAAGTGTTCATATTCCAATTCAAAATTGACCTAAATGACATAGTAATCAAAAAGCAAAAGCTAAGTACTCATTCCTCTGCTTGTAAATAATCAATCTTTTCAAGCTCATATAAATTATTTATGCCCCATAAGTTCTAATCAAAACTTGTACCAAAACACTCTGGTACGACACAATTACCAAACAAAGTCATTGTAAGGAGAAGTTGTACCATGTTTCGTCTCTGTATAGTAGAGCCCTCGTGAAAATCTATTATTAATGAAACTCGGGTTGACAACATAAATCAGTATATTAAAAAATTAAAAGTATGCTTAGTTGTGTTTTCATTTTCTTCATTTTCATTTTCGTGTTTTCAGACACAATAAATAATGAAACATCCAAAAACATCCATTGTTTTCATTTTTGTATGCAAAAACAGTTTTTGAAAATGTAGGGGGGAAAAAAGGAGGAAAAGAATCATATGAATTTCATGTAGAAAAGTAAGGAATTTGACCTGGTTATGAGTATTTTATAGAGCGTCTTGAGGATGGGACAGAGCTCAACAAGAGCAATAGCCTTGTTTTCTCCTGGATGCAGTATGCTTAAACTTGGCTGACTCAGAAGTTCATAAAATGCTCCTACTGCAGACACTCCCTGGTAAAATGAACGAAGCAGAGTGAAAATTATAGAATCCGAATGTATAGCTTATCTAGAAAAACGTAAATTCATCTACAATATGCAATCAGTTCAATCATCGTATAGTGCCCTTTACATCACAATCATAACAAATAAATAAAAACTTCCAATCCAATTTGTCAACGTTTCCACACTTTTCTCGATATTCTTTGTCAATGACAGAAATGGAGCCTACAAATCTAAATCTGTCAACTCAATATAAGCTTTATCTTCAAGAGAACTCTTGATGAAAATCCCTCAATTCATGCAGTGGAAACTATAAGAAGTGCATGCTATAAATCTCTTTAGGTTGTGTCATAGATTTAGATAGGGATTTGGAAAGAGAACAAGAAAAGGTGAGACAAACATGAAATTATAAGCTAAATTTTTTTTCCATTTCCCTTTCTCTTTCAAAATCCCTATCCAAATTCATGATTCAGACACAGCATTAATGTAATTGCAAACCCAACAAAGCTTGTGGGCAAATATACACCGCTTCTGATGCATACATGTTTTAAATCAAATGTCATTAATAATGGCACCTCCTAAAGGTAAATTTTTGAGAAAGATGACTTCCAATAGCCACTATAGTCATTATACAATTTGAATGGGACCATAGCAGAAGACAATCACAGCCCATTTCTTCTTAATACCCCAACAACCAGTTCCAATGATCAAAAGCAGAAGTTTTATTAGTTGGTTTTTTTAGTTCGACTTATTTTTGTCTTTAGTTGGTTTTTTTTTTTTAATTTAATTATGTCAAATTTCTTTACTTTAGATCCATCTCGACTATAAAATCTAAAAAATTTAAAAACAATCTGAGTCAATTTTGCAAAAAGTTTAGTAAAGACAAAAAAAAAATGGAAGAAGAAGAAGAAGAAGAAGCCAATTTTTGTAAGGTTTTTTATTTTATTTTTTTGGGATAAAATTTGACTTATTTTTGTCTATAGTGATTTTTTTATCTTATTTTATTTTTTTTAGAATTGTCTGGTCGAGATAGACCTAAAATGTAAAAAATTCTAACTCAAAGCTGAAAAAAGTTTTAAAAAGACAAAACTAGATGCTAGAGTGCTTTATTTCTTTGAGCATACTGCACTATTCAGACACGGAGCATACAAATAATCTTTGTGAGTTTGCTGAAAAGCTATTTTATTGGCTAAAAATAAGCCAACAAAAAAGCTAATGCGAAAAGAAAGTTTGTTTGTTTGGCATGTTCATAGCTTTCTTGGCTTTTCTATTGCCTTTTTAGAGAGGCTGAAGTTGACTTTTGAAAAGGTAATGGGTGTGTAAAATGAAGTAAAACTTTTTTTAGCATGATGAGATTTTATAGCCAATAAGCTGGCTTATTAGCCGGTGCCAAATAAATAGGCAAGTAGTATAATCAGGATTTGTACCTGGATCATCCCTTTGCCGCTAATGTTATCGCCCATATCGAGGCTTAGTTCCCCTTTAGCAATCATTTGACCATACCATGCATTACGACCTTTCAACAGGGTTACATAAGTGTCAGCCAGCAAAGGCCCAGCAAGCTTCTCAGGTTCTTCAGCCAACAAATGGGTGATAAATATCATCTCGGATGTACAATGTGCAAAATATACTGATTTGCTCGTGGCACTTTCATTGGTTAGAGCTGCTACCATTCCTGGGAAAACAAAATCAATTGCAAATATTGGGAATTATTGTCACAAACTAGTTAGAATTCTCAATCAATTTAGATTGATCAACATATTCCCTTTCGGATTCTTGGCAATATTTTTCTGTCACACAGTCACACTAAAAAATCGAACATATCTCAGATCCTGAAATATAAATCACTGAAGATTAATGAACTATTTACACGTACCAGCACCAATGGCATATACATTCTTCAATCCTCCCATAACTTCGTGAGTGACAAGGTCACTATTGTCCCATACAATGAAATGGGGTTGCCTCAAAAATTGTGCAAGCGGTTTCCTCCACTTCTCAGCGCCACAAATTCGGGCATTCGCATATTCTTTGTTGTAAATCTCTGAGGCAATATTTGGTCCACCGAGATAAAGTATGTTCTCTATAGGAACTCCAGCTGCCATTCATTCACATTAAGGTTTAGAAATGAAAGTGGGTAGATTTCCACTTCAAAAGAAATTAAAAATAATAATAATAATAATAATAATAAAATAAAGCAGCACAATAACCCTATTATCTATTTCAATTTGTAAGAGACACCATGCAATTTATCTATTTTGATTTGTAAGAGACTACATAAAGCTAAAAAAATTGAAACAAGAGGTATGATAATTAGAAGAACCTTACTTGCTCGCTTAATCATTTGTGTGGGCGTAATTATATGAGGAACAGGTTCCAATGCAGCCTCTATACCCTTTGCCAATGAGATAATAATGGGAACGGTGATTCTCTCTTTCCAATACTTACTGATCTCCTCAAACACCTCACGTGTTTCAGTAGAAGGCAAGCCATTCACAACAATATCAGCATCCCAAACCGCCTCCTGCAAGTTAGTCACAACCTTCATAGGACAAAGTGGAGTATCGACCATGTTCAAACAAAACCCATCTTTCAATGTCTCGTCTGCATAGAGTGTCCGGTCACCCAATCTTGCTTCAACATACTTCAAATATGCACAACGCCTAATCAACCTTCTGAGTACATCTTCCCTTGAATTGATCACTTCAAAGAGGTGTTCAGCTGTGGCTTTATCTACAGCTCTCCCGGGCCTCCTCCATATTCTGATTTGAACTTTATCTCGAAATTGACCATAGCTATCTTGAAGCAAAGCTGCAAAAACACTGCCCCAAGCACCAGCCCCAACACCGACAATCCTTAACAAATCACCATCCGCTTTGCCAAGAACTCTTCGAAGTTCATCAAGCTTCTCCTCCAAACCATTATGGTTTTGAACCCCATTTATAAGTGCACTATGAGGTTCCGCCTCAATACTTCCCGCAACCATCGTCTTCTCGATAAAATCAGCACCAGTTGATCAAAACAATTCACCACCAACAAATAAAACCCAAATCTTCAAGGGTATTTTTTAATTTTAAAGCTGTGATTTCTACTAGATGTAAGAATTCACTCAACTGCTATAGTTTCTGAAATCAACCCACCTTCGATTTTGTATAGATTTTGCAACTCTCAAACTCACAAATTCACAATGCTGGCCTGACTGAAAACAATCCACCTCTGTTTTTTTATATGGGTTTGCACCTCCCTACCTCACAAATCTTGAAATCTTCTCGACTATATGAGATTTTAATGACAACCCATCCCTCAATCCCACACTTGTTAATTTCTTACCCTAAACCACAAATTTTCACTTCCCGGATCTTCTAATGACAAAAGACTCAAAATCTTTATTGGTAGAATTTCACCTACACCAAATCTGTTTTTTGATTTTTCACTCAGATTTGCTGACCCACCAATCTCAGATTTTCAGTTTTCTTGTTGTAAACTCAAATTCAGGAAAGGATGAATAGATAGGCTTTGGGTACATTGAACACAAATAATACAATAAAAAATTTCAAAAAGTAGTCTTTTAACTTTGTAATCTCCGCCTGAGTTTGTTCATCTACCCAACAAGAAGTTCGAAGAAACAAACAAAGAAAATTCGAAGTACCAACCTTTACTTGTCAAGTTCGTACGAGACAAAACTCAATAAAACCCACCAAAGATGTTGATTTTTAGAGCCGGCATTGATGGTTGGAAAGTATCACATGAAAGCTAGTGAGAGAGAAGAATGAGAAATGCATGCAGATGAGAGAGAGAGTGAAACGAGAATCTGGTGAACAGAAATCATAGAAAGAGTTCACATATGAAATTGATGAGTGTTATTTAGTGCTAAATTGGGAATTCCAGAGAAAGAGAGATTGATGGATTACAGGTGAAATTGAGTTGGGTACCAAAGCATTTAAAGTTTTGGATGCTGCCAACCTCCCCAACGGTCATTAATTTCGACGGTGGGTCGATATGTTTTGATCGGCTTGGAGTAGGAGGGTCCTACTCATGGTTGTTGTGGATTTTTTAAATAATTATTTGATTAATTATTATCATATAGCCAAGGCCGGCCGTGACATGGGTCTACCAAATTCATGGCTTAGGATCTTTTTAAAATAGATTCAAAAAAAGATTTTCTTTTATTATAATTTAATATAATATATTAAATATGTTATAAGTTTAAAAAAAATTAAAGAAGGTTCAAACTAATTTAAAATAAATTAAATTGGTCCATTCAAAAATTGAAAGGTCCATTCAAAAAAATTAATATTGTTATTTATTGACAATAGTTCCAAAAAAGGACCCCCTCCTATTATAGTTTTTTTTTTTTTAGATGGTTAAAAAATAAGGGAAAGAAAACAAGAAAGCGCGACATCAAAGAGACGCCTCCCTCCTAACAAGGGAGCGTAAAGACAGCGGAACATCCTCCATCCAAATGGAAAAGTCCTCCATAGAAAACGCCATCCGAGCTAGACAATGAGCCACCGAATTCCCTTCCCGCTTCACGTGCTGGACAGCCCAGGAATGGAATCTGGGCAGCAAAGATTTAGCTTGTTCCACAAAGTGCCCAAATGTAGCCAAGGACTTCGAGACGGAGTGAAAGGCCCTAACAATCGTGAGTGAGTCACCTTCGAAAATGATATGGTGTAACCCCAAATCCAATGCAAACTGAATAGCTGCAAGCGCTGCAAAGGCTTCCATGCAATCCACATCCATCGCAGACGCCCGCTTAGCGGACATGGCAGCAATAACCGTACCCTGATGGTCCCGAACCACAATGCCAACACCAATAAATCTGTCGGCTGCAGAGCATGCCCCATCAAAATTAGCTTTGAACAACCCTTCCGCCGGAGGAAACCAACGAGTTGGCATGTTAGCATGCGGTGATACCCGAACACGAGTCTGGACAGCGCAAACTTCCTGATAATAATCAGATGCAAACCGAGCAATTTCCGTCGCAGATTGGGCCGTGTTCTGGAACACCACTTGGTTGCGATTTGTCCAAATGCACCAGCACAGAACCCAGAACAACTCCTTAATTGCGCAGTCAACAGAGGAAAGAAACTCTAAAATCCAATCAAATAAGGGGCCACCCCTTTGCCGATGAGCAACTTGGGCAATGCAACTACGTGCCCACACCTTTTTTGCAAAAGGACAATCAAAAAAGCAATGATGAATGGATTCAGGAGCGTAAAGACAGAGACTACAATCAGCATTAGTTAGGATTTTCCGTGCTTGAAGCTTAGCACGTACTGGCAAGATTTCCAGACACAGTTTCCAGCTGAACACTTTAATCTTAGTAGGAATCCGCATATTCCAGAAAGTCTTCCAAAAACCAACTCGGTCAGTGCCACCCGTCGATGATGAAGCATGCTCAGCTCTGCTGCGAAGACCCATTTCAAGATGGTAAGCCGATCTAACCGTAAAATGCCCCTGTTTAGTATAATGCCACACCAAGGTGTCTGCCGGCAAAGACGGACAAACAGATATTAATTTAATAACCTCAATCTTAGAAGGTGGAAAGCAAGCAGCAAGCATTACCTCATCCCAGTTACCCAAATCATGATCAATCAGGGCACTCACCTTAGCTTCGACACCCAGGTAAGAAGGAGGAGAGCAGATTTTGAACGAGAACAGCCGCGGAACCCATTTGTCAGTCCAAATGCCGATTTGATCCCCATTGCCCACTCTCCATCGTAATCCTTCCAGCAAGAGAGCCCGCGCATTCCAAATACTCCGCCACGAAAAGGATGGACTAGCCCCCAGAGGTGCTTCAAGAATCGAGCACTGTGGATAATATTTAGCTTTCATAACCTTAGCCAGTAAGCTATTCGGAAATTGAAGGAGTCGCCAAGATTGTTTAGCCAGCAAAGCTTTATTGAAAGCCACAAGAGATCGAAAACCCATCCCACCTTCAGACTTCACCCTACAAAGGGTCTGCCAACTGCACCAATGAATCTTGCGATGTTCCTCACGTTGACCCCACCAGAAACGGGAGATCATACCACTAATCTCACGACACAGCCCATCCGGCAATTCAAAACATGACATGATGTAGGTGGGAATAGCTTGAGCGATAGCCTTAATTAGAACTTCTCTGCCTGCTGCCGACAAGGACTTTTCCTTCCATCCATTGAGACGCTGCCACACTCGATCCTTAATATAACCAAACACAACCTTTTTGGTCCGACCCACAACAGACGACATCCCTAAATATTTCCCAGGAGTCACCAATTGGCCCACACCCACTACGGTTGAAAGACGAACCTGTTCCTCCCTCCGCACATTCAGACTGAAGCTAATACCAGATTTGTCGAAGTTGACTTTTTGCCCAGAGGCCAATTCATATGTTCGCAGCAAGGTTTGAACGGTATGCAATGACTGGTCAGTCGCCTTAGCAAACAACAAACTATCATCGGCAAAAAAAAGATGGGAGATTTGAGGACCCCCTCGACTAATTGATATACCGGAAAACCGGCCCTCTTCTTCAGCCTGCCGAATCAGAACCGATAAAGCTTCAGCACACAGCAAAAATAGATATGGGGATATAGGATCACCCTGTCATATGCCCCGCGAAGGCCGAAAGCAACGTGTTGGTTTGCCATTCAGAAGGACTGAATAAGATACACTCGAAACACAATTCAACACCAGGCCAACAAATTTTAACGGGAAGCCCATCTTAACCATCACCGCCTCCAAAAAACCCCACTCCACCCGATCGTAGGCCTTGCTCATATCAAGTTTTAACGCAAAGTATCCGGTTCTGCCCAGTCTTTTATTCTTAAGGTAGTGGAACACTTCAAAAGCTGTCAACACATTGTCGGTAATAGCCCGGCCTGGTACAAAGGCACTCTGATTTACGGACACTACCGTTGCCAACACCTCCTTAAGACGATTAGCTAGGACCTTCGAAACTAGCTTATACACAACATTGCACAGGCTAATTGGACGAAATTGGCTCGGCATTTGTGGGTTCTTCACTTTAGGGATGAGAACAATATATGTATCATTAATCAAAGAAACATCTCGCCCATCATTTAAAATTCCCAAAACAGCCCGACACACATCGCCGTTCACCAAGTCCTAGAATTTTTGAAAAAGAGGGCTGGGGTACCATCAGGCCCCGAGGCCTTGGTTGGGTGCATTTGGAACAAGGCTAGTCGAACCTCGTTAGCCAAAAAGGTCCTATTCAACCGCTGAGCCATGTCTGCTGTTATAGAGGGAGTAATGCAGTCAACTACCGCATCAATATGACTAGGCTTATGGGTGGTAAACAAGTCTGTAAAATAGCTTATCACAATCTCCTCCAATGCCGCGGGCTGCGAACACCATTCACCTCTCCCATTTTTCAGACCAGTTATGGCCTTCTTTCGCTGTCGTTGGGAAGCTTTCGCATGGAAAAAGGCAGTGTTTCTATCCCCATCCTTCAGCCAATTTGTATGAGCCCGTTGAGCCCACATCACCGATTCTTTTTCAAGAAGCTCATCGACCTCCATTTGGACTTTACGCATCTCCGCCATATCAGCATCACAGAGAGTAGGCAAAGCTTGGAGCCGTCGAATATCAGCCAATTTTAGATGCACCTTGCGTTGCACATTACCCAGAACCCGCCAATTCCAATCTTGCAAGTGAGCAGCCACCGCCTTCATTTTACTGGACAACAGCTCAACACCAGAGAGATTACGATCCTGAGTCCATTCCCCGATGATAATTCCTTCACAATCATCCTCTCGCAACCACATTGCTTCAAAGCGGTACAACTTCTGGTGTTTTGGCCTCTGACCCACCTGAGCATTACCTCCTTCCAGATCTAACAATATAGGGAGATGGTCCGACGATGTACCTCCCAAATGGTAGACCCTAGCCATTGGAAACGACGCAAGCCAGCTCCCATTAGCCACACATCTATCCAGCCGTTCGCGAATCATAATCCCTCCCGTCCGACCATTGCACCATGTAAAAGCCGGCCCTTCAAATCCCAAATCAGCTAAGTCACAAGTAGACAGGACCTGCCGAAAACCATCCATCTGCCTTTGACTGCACACCGCCATCCTGGCTTTTTCATGAGCATACAGAATTTCGTTAAAATCTCCAGCACAGACCCAAGGCAAATGCATCTGATCCTAAAGTCGTCGCAATAGTTCCCAAGAAGCACCCCGCAAAGAGGTCACCGGATTCCCATAGAACCCCGTGAATCGCCATGATGTATGGCCATCCTCAAAGAGGATTATAGAATCAATATGGCCTTTCGAAAAGCTTTTAATCTGTAACCTGAGCTCACCAACCCATAATAAAGCTAAACCACCCGAGAGCCCCATACGATCAACCGTAAAGCACCCCTGCAGACCAAGTTTACAGCGTATCCGTTCCATAGCTCGAGCATCAAGTTTGGTTTCCATCAGGAACACCAGAGTAGGCACTTCCTTCTTCAACAAAAGTTGAAGAAAACGAACTGTCCGCGGGTTCCCAAGCCCACGGCAGTTCCAGCAGATGGTTTTCATGGCTGTCGGCGGGGCTGAGACCCAGCCACCGCCGTTGAATCCGAACTGCCCATGACAGCTTCAAATCGAACCCGCTTCTCCTGTGATGCGCCTTCATTTGCCAGCACCTCACAATCAATCACGCTCCGCTTCACCCCTACGTGAACTACATCAGAACCAGAAACCCCTTGTTGATTTCGAGCTATTTTCTTCCATTTCTTCCCCACCCGACTAACTGGGATTAAAGACACAAGAGGCTCCTCTCTAATACCCAAAGCTGGGGCTGCTAACACTACCCCGTTATCAATGTCCATCGATTGAGAGGGTAAAGGTGGGCCTAAACAAAGAGCCGACCCAAATGGGCCCAAACTCGCAGGTTCCCCTTTAGACAAATCAAAATTGGGCTCCATAGAGAAGGCCCCATAGTCTGCAACCGGACCTGACCCATCATCCCGAGGGGGCTGCTTCTGAAAAGAGTCCGCCTCCACTTCCACAAGCCCACTATGAAGAGGCCCAACATTCAAACACTCAGTATGCAACAATCTTTCCCGCTTACGCTGCTCCTAAGAAAGGAATTAATCCCCAACGTCCCCCATCACCGCCCCAATTTTCGCTTGCTTATTCGCTGACTGCTCAACCTTTCCCAAATGAGAGACTGCTTCCAAAATAGGAGAAGACACACCCACAGCTGGGTCCACCTCTCGGTGGATGTCCGGCTCCGGCATCGATAACCTATCAACCCCATCCGTACCCCGATTTTGCCCACGACTCGCAACAGGAGTCGTAGGGCGAGGTCTGGTCTTTTGACCATCCGCACGCAGCCATGGCCCATAATGCACTGCGTTACCAGTTCCACCCTCTGGTTGTGACAGCAGCGTATTGCACTCCTTCTCATTGTGCCCCAAAACACCACAAAAATAACAAAAATTGGGCAGTCGTTCATATTTAAAGTCCACCCAAACGGACTCTCGATTGTGGACCGCAAGTTTCATACCCCGGCGCAAAGGCTTAGTCACGTTTAGAGTAACTCTTATTCGCATATACCGGCCAACTGCCATTCCACCAACCCCATATTCAACGTCCACTGTAGAACCAATCTTATTCCCAATCAGATAACCCACCTCCTTAGTCATACTGATGAGCGGCAGATTATGCACCTGGACCCAAAAGGCAGCCTCAGATAATCGAACCTCAGAAGGTTGAAGATGCACATCCACCTCATTCAAGAGAATAAGGTGTTTATCAAAACTCCATGGGCCATTAAGCAATACCCGTCGTTTATCCGCGATATGATGAAATTGAAACAAAAACAGATTATCCCCAATAACGTTAAACTCCATACCTTGCACAGGCCGCCACACCGTCAGGAGCGTGGACTTCATAGCCTCCACATTGAAGGATCGAGTGGTCAGCACCTTTCCTACTAAACTGAACCCAGCTTTCCCTGTAAAGGACGAGGTTAGCATCTCATCCACCACCACAGTATCCTATTCCTCCTCCGTAAGAGCTAGCCGACTAGCAAGATCGGCTATAGAGTCAACCATATCTCCAACACAGCGGCCCAATATTCACCCGAGGCGGAGAGAAACCTTGCACCAAAGGGCAAGACTAAACCCCTACCAGAGATGCCCTAGAGAGCATCGTGAGAGGAAAATTTACAATTCATCCCTATTATAGTTTAGTATAATATATTACGTATATTTTAAGTTTAAAAGAAAAATTGAGGAAGACCCAAACTAATTTAAAATAAATTGACTTATTAAAAAAATTGAAAGGCCCATTTAAAATTATTAGTATTGTTATCCATTAAAAATGATTTTGCAAAAAAAAAACTAGATTATGTAAGTATAATTGATTTATTTGCTTCTAAAAATGTAAGAAAAACTAGAATCAAGCGATATTTATTAGTTGTTGTAATGTAATGCTAAGTATTTTTTGTGATTTTGACACAAATCTTTTGTCCTTTACCTTCATTTTTTTTTTCATTCAATGAAAAAAAAAATATGAAAGGCCCCAGAAATTTATCAGTTGATTATCAGCTTTAAGCCCCGAAAATCTCAAGGTCCGGCCTGCATAGAGCTAAGCAGAACACACCCAATACCAAGCCTGATAAAGAATACACAATAGTCAAGCTCAGGCATTAGCTGGATACGTGTCAAGTAGGAGTCCAGTCACGTAACAGATAAAGATTCTGTAAAGTTATTGAACCCACGCGCCAAGCATTAAATGAGACTGTCAAGGCATTAATTACAATAAGACAACTCCCTCTGAAGTATGGTGAAATGGCCATGACTGACGGCAAGTATGTGGCAAACTTTCAGCCAATGGGACAGTATGAATGGACAAAGAAATGATTAACAAGAGATAAGGAAACTTCTAAGAAACGCTTGGAAAAAAGTAACTCTCTCTCTTTCTCTCTCTCTCTTCATTACTCTACGCTTAAGTTTCTCTAAGTTATTACCCTCGCAATCTTCTTCATCTAATTTGATCGTCGGAAGGTCCGTAGGAAGGAACCATCCCTATTTCAAAATCTTTCTACTAGACTTGTTGCAGGTATGATCGGGAAGATGAAGGACAACCAACCCGTGGAGTGCTTGGATTAGTTCGACCCATACCTTACCGACCAGACTACATTATCAGTTGGCATCATCTGTGAGAATTTATTCCGGTTAGCAGTTGTGTTCATTGTTACCGGAAATGGTTCCATCGTCACCCACCTTTTGCGTCGGATTAAATGGTTACGACGTGATAAGTGGCTTCACAACGTAATACCAAAAACTCTCAAGCTGAACCCTCCAATCCAAACAACCCACCTCCATATTTCACAGAACTCACTAACAGCATCAACTACCTGGCTTAATAGAACCAAACCCTTATTAACACCTTACTCTAACGCGATCTACTTGTTCCTTCTCCTCCATCCCTACTAGACATCCCTTCTAACTAAGAATAAGTCCACCGTCATCAACCCTTCTAACCACATGTGTCCCAAGGGCCGTTTCTCCTACTATTTGCCCTGCAAGCTCAACCATCAAATCTTCAAGGTCTACATGCCCTTCCTCAGAGCTCGTAGCTTAACCAAGAGGAGCCTCCATTTTTCTACAATCACAATCCACAACACTGCGCTGCCGTCCATAAAGGAGAAGCCGGTAGTGTTCAACCCCTACCTCTTGCAAAAGGAGATAACATTCCTATTTAGGATGAAAAGCTGCGAGCAATAAAACTTCAGCTTTAGGGGGTTATGTAGAATATGCAAAACAAACCTTCCTCTACCGTCAACTTCCTTTTGCTACCTCCATCAAAGATAAACCTTTACCCCCCAAATTCAAGATGCCATCAATTGACATATTCGACGGTACCACTGACCCTGTTGATCATTTGGAGGCTTATAAAATGCTCATGATCCTCTACGCTTTCCCCAATGAGATCACGTGTCGTGCTTTCCCAATCACGCTGAAGGGATTGGTGCGACTCTAGTTTAGCCAGTTTAAGCCTGACTTTGTAACTTCTTTTGTTCAGCTAAGTGAGTCTTTTTTGAGCCATTTCATTGGCGCACAATGTCAACGACGCCCAATGAGCCATCTGCTAAACATACAACAAACAGAATTACGCAGCTTTGTCACTTGTTTCAACACAAAAGCTTTGCAAGTTGAGGAGAATGCTGACAAGGTCATTTTAACAGCCTTTATGGCTAGATTACGCCCGTCTGATTTCTTTTTCTCTCTCTAAAAAAAATCCCCCGACCACCATACTACCCTACGCGCCAAAGCTCAGAAGTACATGAACGCCGAAGATTCTTTGGTAGCTCACCAAGATTCTACATCTAAGCCCCTACAATCCAAAGAAAAGAGAAAATAACCCAAGCTTAGACATTCCCAATACACGTACCGACCCCCCTAAATATTTCGACCAACCTCTACGCTTCGACCGATTGGCCCCTTCCCGTCCATCCGGTCACTTCGAGCGATATACCCCTTTCAACTCACCCACAGAGCAAGTCTTAAACCAAATCCAACATGACTACAACCTAAAATGACCCCAACCTTTAAAATCTCCCTCTATCCGACGAGACCAATCCAAATACTGTCACTTCCATGGTGACCATGGCCACAACACTAAGGAGTGCATCAATCTTAAAGATCAGGTTGAGGAGTTGATTCGTCAAGGGTGTTTAGACCTATTGACCACAACTAAACCGCACCAAAGGGCGAAAGTTGATCCCTCAAGACGAAATGACAAATGTACTCCCCTAAGGCAAGTCGACCAGCCTAGACGGAATGATGATAGAGCCCAACAATAACACCAAGCTCAATGAGGACTCGGACCCCCACTAGGAGAAGTCAGGGTCATTGCGGGAGGACTCGCGTACGGCAGACCATCTCAGTCGGCACAACGAGCCGAGCTCCGAAAGATCAGACAAGGGTCGGACAAAGAAGTGACGACGGTTTACCGACCACAAAATTAGCCCAAACAGTGGTCGAAGCCAATCACTTTCACGGATGCAGACTGGAAAGGAGTCTAATACCCTCATGATGACCCTCTGGTCATTTCCTTTCTCCCTTCAAACTACAAAGTTAGGCATGTACCCGTCGACAGTGGCAGCTCATAAGATATTATCTTCCTCAATGACTTCAAGCAGCTTAAGCTTGGGGAAGAAAAGTTGTCGCCCCTACAAACCCCCTTAGTTGGTTTCACAGGTGACCAGGTGACCTTTTTAGGATCCATTGATATTCCAATCACTATTGGAAAGTACCCAAGGCAAACCACGAAGATCCTTACCTTGCTAGTCGTTGGCTATCCCTCTGCTTACAATATTATACTTGGGCATCCAGCCTTCAATGCTTTCTAACCGATGACATCCACGTATCATTTGGCAATGAAATTCCCAACTGACCATAGGGTCGACACTGTGAGAGGAGAGCAGACTGTAGCCAGAGAATGTTACATTGCCTCGTTAAAGGAGGTGAATGTGAAGGAAACTATGATCATTGAGGGCCTTGATGCTAGAGACGAAGAGGAAATAATCCGGGAGGAACTAGTTGAAGAGTTAGTAAAAGTACCCATTAACTCGGCCGACCCATTTTTTCACAAGTTTTTATTTTTATTTTTATTTTTTTATACATGAGTCCAATGGCTTTGACTAGTCCCTCGGCTTTCCCAATTTACCTCCTATCTTCACACAAGTTCAACGTTGTCCCTTAATTTGCTTCTCAAATGTTGCTCAAACCATTAGTGCTCAAAATTGACAAATTACCACTTGTGACAGCAATTATAGTTTTCGTTTAAGGATCATTCAAATAAAAAAAATTCTCAAGTATCCCAAGCCATAGCAAAACAAACTAGTGTATAACCAAATTTTACAAGGCATACTTTTTGTACTAATTCATTACAAATTTTGCCAATTACAACATGTACATATTTTTTATACGAAACCAAAACAAATTACAAAAAGCACTAGTATAGCTAGCCTCTGCCATTTGTTTGAATTTCACCGAGCCGCTATCCCAATACTTACTGAGCAAATACTTGAAATAGTTGGACTGTTGGAAATTCTATATTATTTCTAACTTAGTCTGCCCCTCCACTAATTCGACAGTAGCTAAGCTTGATGGCCCAGCCTCACCTCCTTTCCCTCTGGCTAAGCTTGTGGCTACAGTCGTATCTATTACTATCTGGAATTCAGTTGATTGTTTGAAATGCTCCACCGTTGTGCCATAAAGGTCAGGGTAGGCTGTCATCTTCGACGCCAACGTCTTGACCAGCTCTGCTGATCTGCCCCTCTCCTTTTCCAGGGCTTTTTTCTTAACAGCAAGAGCCCTCTCCAACTCTACAACCTGTGCGTCTACCTCCTCATTTTCCTGCAAAGACAGATCATGTAGCTCTTCATTGTTATTCAGGGCCTCTTCCAAACGTTCATTGGCAATGGTGTAGGCTTGCTGGGCCTCATTAGTTCTTTTTTGTTCAGTCGCCACTTCAAACTCCAACGACACCACCCTTCGGCGAGCAACTTCAAGTTCAGATGTGGCCTGATTCAATTGAGTCTTTATGCTCGCCAGTTCAGCTACGACCTCAATTTTGTCCATTGTTGCTTGGCTAGCTATGTAGCTTTGCACCACCACCAAAACCTCCATCTTTTGTGCATTCTGAGCGTGTGCAAGGCCTTTAGCGCAAGCATTTCACGCCACTTTCTGCCACTTTGCGATTTGCACTCTGGCCACTTCCAGCTCAGAATACGCTTTCTCCAGTTGGGCCTTCAGCGGCTTTATTTTCATCTTCGCCCCACTCCCTGGCCTAGTAGGGCAGCCACTATGGTCAGACACTGCATTTGAGCAGAGTCGAATGCTCTCATCAGTTCAGCCTTTTCAAATCGAGATACGTCCCTTACGGCCGCATCATCTATCACTGTGAACAGGCGGTTAGCTATAGATTTGGCATCAAATAGCACGTTAGAGGGGCCCACTTCTTCAGACCAAGGTAGACTGACCATAACACTTAGATGCCGACTAGCTGTGCTCATGTGTCCAAAGGTGGTGTTTGCCCCACCTTTACTTGGCTCCACTACAGAGCACTCATTTATATCCTTCACTCTGCTGCCTATTCTGTGCCCCTTATTTTCTCTGCCGCAGGAAGATCAGCGCTCTGCTCAATTTTCTCTCCTCCTTCAACACCCCTCAAGTCCACCAGCTCTATAATGGGGGGATCAGCTTCATCGCCCTTAGTGGCCATTCCAGGCCTCACCCTTCACACTTCCACCTCTAACCTCTTTGCTGGTTTAGCTCTTGGCCCAGCCACCACCTTTCCTGGCTCCGCCTTTGGCTCAGTTCTCCCCTCCTTAGCCTTTTTGGCCTTTTTTCTCTCTCCAACCTTTTTTGGTGCAGACCTCTTCTTTTTCATTACCTACTCTATCTCTATCTTACTCCTTTCCTTTATGGGATCTACAGGCGCCTTCAACGGCATGAAAGTCTTCAGATGCCGGTCCACCAAGGCTTTGGGGCGCAGGCGAGCGGGCCTATGTATATACAGTTTTGGGGCTAGGCCTAACTCCTTCTCCTTTACCTTTTGGCCATAGCAAAGGCCGTCGATCATCAACCTCTTGGGCCTTCCTTCTGGTCTTGACCTCCTTTGGGATCAGATCTCCATCTGTCGACTTCGGGCCTAAACCAGTGGCAAAGAAAGCAGAGGGCTTCACTAAATCATCCCACTTCAACACCTCTTTCTTCGGCCACTGCTTTACCTCCTTCACTTCTTTCTCATCTACCGCTGTCAGCTTCGGCTCCAAGGACTTGGTGGGGACCTTTCAGATTATTCGTACCCCCTTTTCACCACTTACACAGACGTAAAACCACTTGGTTCTCCATTTTTTGATGGAAGAATGAAACCCAGCCACCAACCCTCTACCTGATATTGCTTGTAGTGACACCCAGGTCTCCTATTGACTCGACGCCTTATTGCACGAAAAAAACTTGTCCACCGTCATCTGTTACCCCTCAATTGTCATAGCCAGTAGATCACACTGCCAAACAGTATCTTCCACGTATTAGGCACTAACTAACCTGGGGCCACTTCTAGACGATTCAGCATGTCGATGACTAGTTGGGGGAGCGACAGCCTCAGACCCCCATAGAGTGCCTCTTCATATAGTGTAAATTCCATAGGTCTAGCATCCAACGCTCTTTCTTCGGCCGTGGGAAGTCTCAACTCCACATTCTCTAGAATCTGGTGCTTGGTGCGAATCTCCTCCAAATCCTCCGCCATCAGAGTACATTTGTCAACCTTTATATGCCAATAATCGGGAGCCACTTGGCTAATTAGTTGGGCAGCCGAGATCATCGTTGACGGAATTGAACGAGAGGGCCTCCCGGTTCTCTTCTCCACCAAGTTATCCACTCTATATTTTTCAGCCAAAGCTACCTTGTCGTTGTTGTAATGCCCCGATATTCATACCATATAATTTGTTACCAAACCATTAATATTATCCAATTTCATGACATTCATATAAATAATAAATAAACAATAACAATTCAATAAACTGAACCTGTCACATACTTATGTATTCCTTTTCGAGTTCATTGTAATAATTTATAGCACACTGTAATATAAAATGTACATCAAAATTGCCATAAGGGCATACACCTTTCAAGACTAGGTGCCTTGATTTCAACAAAGAAAAGCCTAACTCAACAAGTAAGCTTAATAGCTATAGGCAAACAACATCAAAGAAGCTTCAGTGCTCTATGTTGAACTTTATCCACTTTTCAACAATAACAAGGTTCACCTTTATCACCTGGAATTTTAGGATGTCTAGCCCATAAAAAGGGAGTGAGCTTTATGCCTAGTAGGAAATAAACTTAACATAACCAAATATGATTAATATGCATATGATCAATATGATTATGTTATGCAATGTCATGCTATGTTTTACTACTTAACTCTGTTTGGAAACCTCTGAAATACATGATTTGTAACCCATGTTGACTCAACTCATTAACCATTATCATAACCAAGAACTTTCGTTTTTGTAACAAACTCCACATAGGATACCTCAAAAATACTCCCCACATTTACTAGCCACCAAGCACAGTAGGGCAAGTGGGCACCTATTACTTTTTGAAAACCTCTATATTTACCGGCCACCAAGCACGAAGGGGCAATTGGACACCTGTTTCATTTTAAAAACATCTCCACATTTTTCGACCACCGAGCATGGAGGGGAAATTAGACACCCATTAATCATTTCAACTTTTCCCGCACATTTACCAGCCACCGAGCACAGAAGGGCTATTGGGCATCTTTACGAAATTACCAATGACATCCCCACATTTTCCGGCCACCGAGCACAGAAGGGCAATTGGGCACCTTAACACACACAATGCATTCTGAAACCACACACACTCCTTTAAATAATCCAATATTTAAACCAACACCATGGAAATGCAATGCAATACATGAGTTTTCCAAACCTTCCTCTTTATCCCAAAATTTCTTTTAATTACACAATAATTCAACAAATAAAAACTAACGAACTATTCTCATTTTTCAGTCTCCAAGTTCTACACTTTACCAACCATCATCCCATGCAAAACATTACCATACATCATTCCAACATTTCAAATGTTCACACAATTCAACTTATTTGATTCACCAATAATATCATCATAGATAATAATTTTATCCAACACACTCATCAACTGAAAATCAATTAAATTTTCAACAAAAGTACCAATTAGCTAAAACCCTCTTTAAAGAAAGAAAAAAAAATCCCAATTCTAGGGTTTTCAATAAAAATTGGAGATCTTCCTCATTCCTTTGTTAAACCCTCAAATCATCAAGTATTATACATCAATATACCAAAACATTCTAAATCTTTCAAAAATTTAGGTGAAAGCCCCAATTTTTATATATAAACATCTTTGAATCAAAGATTCAATTTCAAATCAATTCATACTTCCCATAATACATCATAAATCAAATGAAATCATAAATTGGGCCGAGCTGGGTAATGGGCCGTTGTGAGCCACAGTAAGAAGGGTGGAGTAAAAGGGCCTTGGAGTTAGCCTGGTCCCCCAAAAAGCCTTGTTGTTATCCCGGTCCAAGAGAGCGTTACAGACAGCCCGGTCGCCACACTCAGAGTTAGCCCGGTCGTGGCATGTTGCGGTTAGCCCGGTCAAAACCTTGCTATTTCTTAGCTCGGTCTGTACAGGAGAAGCCGAGGTAAGAGTAGTAAATGGAAGAAACCAAACTGGCTTTAGTTCGGTCTACTTTGCGGCTTAGCATAGCCATGCTTACCTCGGCTATATTGGAATCCGACCATGGTAAAACCATCTCACTTGGTTTAAGCAGTGAGGGGGGTGTTGAAGAATAAGCATTATCTTTTAAGAATGTGATTCCTAGGAGGACTCTACATAGAGGAATAAGAGTCCTACTAGGATTGTGCCACACGGAACCTATAAAAGCTCACAACATCACCTATGGAGAGGTAACACAACTTTGATTCCCGAATACACAGAGCTTTTGTCTATTTGTCTATTTTGCTGACTTAGGCATCGGAGAGGTATCCGGCACACACCCGTCTGCTAGCTCACGTTTGTGTTTTCAGGGAGTAAAGCGACGTCGTACGGAGGAGCGCAATCTTGATCAACAGGATTATACGAGGACAATATTTGATGCTCGTACAATTGGCGCCGTCTGTGGGAATAAACAGAAAGAACAAACCTCTTAATCAAGTTATCCTCACTAATCGGAAGTAATGGCGCACAACGAAGAATTGCCACAGTCCGCCATTGACGGACAAACCCCAGAAGGAGGCGGGAGGTGCAAAGGTTTACCTCCTATCCCTCCCATGGCAAACTTGGAGTCCCAGCGACAGAACCCTCGGAGGGATGTAAGGGGGAGGCGGAACAACAGCCCCCGTCGATCTCAAAGTCCTGAAAGGTAGAGGCGAAGAATCGACCCTCAAGCTCTTGAGGATCGCGTGAAAGAGCAGGATGAACTAATAAGGAAGATGGCGGCGGATATGGAGGCCATGAAGCGCCAGATCAAGGGAAAATGGATGGCGACAGGAGAGGGGCGTAAAGGCAACACGCTCCCTCGCCACTCAGAAGATCGCAGTAGGAATACCACGCCATCACAAGCAGAGAATAGGAGCCTCAGAACAGGTGACACTCAATCCAGGACTTCCAGAACTCGTCACTCCAGGTCTGAGAGGACGAGATCTGAGAGGTCATACATAGAGGGAAGCACCTATCGGCCCTCGCGCACACACCAGACATCATCCAGGCAGACAGAGTTACCTAGATCGTCCAACTTACGAACTGTGCTAGAAGAAAGGGCACGATGGAAGGAGGATGTCAAGGCGCGCAACCCACACAGAGTTTTTGCCCTTCAGCGGTTAGCTCCTCGGACGCATGGAAGCGTCGAGGTAGGAATGCCAATACCGCACCCTGCTTACGAACCTACGGACAAAGCATTAGCGAGGCTGCAGACCTCGCCGTTCGTTTCGGCAATTGAGAACGCGCCCTTACCTTCTGACTTCCTGCAGTCCAAATTCACCACGTATGAGGGGAAGACAGACCCCTACTCGCACTTGAGCCACTTTCGCCAGGTTATGGCTGTATACTGACGAAACGAGGCTTTGATGTGCATCCTATTCCCATCCAGCCTTGGCGACCTAGGATTAACCTGGTTTGAAAGGCTACCAGAAGGTAGCATCACCTCCTGGGCACAATTAGCAGAGGCGTTCGTGACAAGGTTCAGGACAAACACCAAAACGCCAGTGGAGATCGACCAGCTTCTCTCCATTGACATGGGCGACAAGGAGACATTAAGATCCTACAATAGTCGCTACTGGGAGACCTTCAACTAGATTGGGGATTGCCCTACCAATCTCACCATTGCGTAGTACAAAAGAGGTCTTCCAGTCGGGAACAGGCTGAGGGACTCGATCACCATGACGCCACCCCTCACAATGGAGGCCTTAATGGAGAGGGTACACCAGCACATTCAGGTGGAGGAGGATGGCGCCCGTGCTAAAACAAAGTCTGGTACAACCACAATACCAGATAAAAAGACTTCGGCAAAAGTCAATACGGTAGAACGTCCAAGCAGAAACGGACAAGGCAGGTGGGACAACGAAGAGGACCGAGATAAAAGATGGCTGAGAGTCCGCACTGCCATCACCACGGTATTCAAAAAACCAATCTATCGGATTCTAAGCGAGATACGCGATGAACCTTTCGTCAGATGGCCAGCTAAGCTAGGAGAAGTGCAAAAGGACTACGACGAAAGATCCCGGTGCACCTTCCATAAGGAAAAGGGGCACCGCACTGAAAATTGCACACCATTGAGGCAGCATCTGGAGGAGTTGGTGGCAGCCGGTCATCTGGACAAGTACATAGAAAGAGGGACGCAGCTAGCCCCCCAGGACCACAACAACCCAAACGGAATGCCAATCGACGCCCCACCTCAAGGCGTAATCCATAGGGTATTCGAACCTGAGCGCGTATGCGAGCTCAGGGGCATGATCAACAAGGCTGACCACTTAAGGAAGGTACTAAGCGCCCAACCTACCATCAAAAAGGGGAGAACAGAAGCCACGAACGTCATATCTTTTTCAGATAGAAACTTGGCAAGGATATACTGCCTTCACAATGATGCACTGGTCATCACTCTCCGAGTCAAGGATTTTGACGTCAAGCGGATTTTGATTGACCAAGGGAGCTCATGTGAGATAATGTACTACGAAACATTCAAACAATTGAAACTAGAAGACAAAGACTTGGCACCTGCAGTATCTCCCCTGATCGGATTCAACTCAATGCCAGAATGGCCAGTTAGCAAGATAATCCTCCCAGTCAGAGCAGGAAGCGTGACGAAACAAGTGGAATTCTAGGTATTGAAAGTCCCTTCCACTTACAACATAATCTTGGGAAGAACATGGCTGCATGCCATGAGATCAGTAGCATCATCCTACCATCAAATAATGCGGTTCCCCAACGAAGCCGGAGTAATTGAAGAGGTCTTTGGAGACCAAATTATGTCCAAGCAATGCTTCGTCACAGTAAATGGCAGCCGAGCTGCTAAGGGGTTTGTTCAGATGATGGAAGAACCAGAGAGCAATGAATTGTTCGCGGATGTTGGCAAAGCCACTGAACAGAAGGCAGTAGAAGACTTGGTACAGGTAAGAATAGATGAAAAGAACCCAGATAAGTTCTTTTTTCTTGGCTCATCTATGTCCAGCGCTGAGAGAATAGAGGTCATAGAATTCTTGACCTCTAACATCGAAGTGTTTGCCTAGACGTCGTATGACATGCCTGGCATTGACCCAAGCTTCATCTGTCACCAATTGAACGTCCACCCAACCGCCAGACCAATCATTCAGCGCACTCGCAGATCGGCACTCCACCACGCCGAGATAGTGACGGAAGAAGTAGAAAACATGTTAGAAGCAGGAGCTATCAGAGAGGTATACTACCCCAGATGGATCTCCAATACAGTAGTAGTGCCAAAAAAGAATGGAAAATGGCGTGTCTGTGTGGACTATAAAACAGTCAACAAGGTATGCCCAAAGGACAGCTTTCCTCTACCCCAGATAGACCAACTGGTAGACCTAACGGCGAGACACAACCGACTTAGCTTTCTTGATGCGTACAAAGGCTACCATCAGATCGCTATGTATGAACCAGACCAGGAGGTCACATCTTTTACAACGCCAAGAGGACTATACTGCTACAAGGTCATGCCCTTTGGCCTAAAGAACGCAGAGGTAACATTCCAACGGATGGTCACCAAGATGTTTGAACCATTGTTAGGCAGAACAATGGAGGCTTACATCGACGACATGGTGGTCAAGAGCAAGGATAAGAATGACCATCTCAAGGACCTAGGTGAGATGTTTCAGATCTTGAAGAAGCACAAGCTGCGCCTCAATGCGTCCAAATGTGCGTTCGGTGTGGGATCTGGCAAATTCCTGGGCTTCTTGGTGACCAACCGAGGTATTGAGGTAGACCCCTCTCAGATCAAAGCAATTCAGGATCTGGAGAGGCCTAACTCAGTGAAAGAAGTGCAGCATCTCACCGGCATGGCAGCTGCACTCAACCGATTCATAAGCTGGTCGTCGGACAGATGTCGACCATTTTTTCAGGCATTAAAAGCCAAGTTCGAGTGGGATGAAGAATGCGACCGAGCTCTAGAAAGCTTGAAAGAATATATGTCTTCTCCACCACTACTTGTAACCCCAATACCTGGAGAAGAACACTTCTGTACCTGGCAGTTTCGCAGCACGCAATTAGCGCAGTGTTGGTCTGAGCGGAAGGAATTCAATATCTGCCCATCTTTTATGTCAGCAAGACATTACTAGGCGCAGAAACAAGGTACTTACCACTGGAAAAACTGGCCTTAGCCTTGATGATGGCCTCAAGGAAGTTGTCGCATTACTTTCACGCCCACACCATAGTCATCCTCACAGCCTTTCCATTAAAAGCTTTGTTTAAGATGACAAACTTTTCTGGGCGAATCCTAAAGTGGGCAGTAGAGTTGGGACAGTTCGACATCAAGTTCCAACCCAGAACCGTGGTAAAAGCCCAAGCCTTGGCAGACTTTGTCGCAGAATTCACCCCAGGAAGTCATCATATCTGCCCAGTCGACCTGACTGATACAACCGAACTAGGGTTGGAAGTTGACGCCGGAATAACACAACCCCTGGTTCAGGATACCCAGTCAGACCCTAAGGCAGACCAGAGTAAAGTAAGGGAGGAAGAAGCAAACCATGCTACACCAAGTCAAGGCTCACCAGCAAATAAAGACTTGGTACAATCAGATAGCGAGGGGCAAACAGCAAGCATGGACATTGAAGAAAACACCAGCAACACTTTTGATCCCAAGGCATCATCTGATCCCTCCACTTGCTGGAAATTGTTCGTTAGAGACATGTGGAAGCTCTTCGTGGATGGAGCGTCCAACAGGCATGATGTAGGACTCGGCATAGTCCTCATCTCACCAGACGGCCTGGTAGTGGAGCAAGCAGTCAACCTTGGCTTCCCAGTATCAAACAACGAGGCGGAGTATGAAGCCCTTTTAGCAGGACTGAAATCAGCATTCTACATGAAGGCAACCGAGCTGATGGTTTACAGTGACTCACAACTGGTGGTAAACCAAATTTCAGGCGACTACGAGGCAAAGGACGACAGAATGGCTAAATACCAAGAGTTAGTCAAAACAGAGATCAAGAAATTTGAAGTAGTACGGATAGAGCAGATCCGCAGGGAAGAAAACAGTAGAGCGGACAAACTAGCAGGCTTCACTTCAATGGCAGATACATCCATCCCTCATCCGCTGCTGATCGACTACCTACCAAGACCAAGCATTGAAGAGCCCGAAGTAGAAGAGGTATGTTGTGCCGAACTAGGCCCTTCATGGATGGATCCCATCATACTGTTTCTAAAAGACGGCGCCTTACCGGAAGAAAAGAAAGAGGCCAACAAAATAAGAGCAAAGTCACAGCGATTTTGGCTCTCCCCATCAATGGCCTTGTACAAAAAGTCATTCACAGGACCTTACCTAAAATGTGTCCACCCCAGCAAAATTAAAGCATTCTTGTTCGAAATACACGAAGGCGTATGCGGAAGCCACCAAGGAGGAAGATCTTTAGCATACAGGGCCATTTCACAAGGATATTGGTGGCCTTACATGCAAG
The DNA here is from genome assembly GCA_036172215.1 of Camellia granthamiana. NCBI lineage: Eukaryota > Viridiplantae > Streptophyta > Magnoliopsida > Ericales > Theaceae > Camellia > Camellia granthamiana. Next base: position 17,414,621 of record CM069914.1, read on the forward strand.
CAAATTCAGAGAAGTATGTCAAGAAGTGCGAGAAATGTCAGAAGTTCGCACACCAAATACATCAGCCAGCCAGAGAACTCCTACCATTGAAAAGCCCATGGCCCTTTGCAATGTGGGGCTTGGACATAGTAGGACCACTTCCAACGGCACCCGGCAACAGAAAATTCTTCCTTGCAGTAACAGACTACTTCACAAAGTGGGTGGAGGCAGAAGCATTGGCATCAATCAAAGAGAAGGATGTGAAAAAGTTCATTTGGCAGAATATCATCACTCAGTTCGGCATACCAAAAGCTCTAATATAGGACAACGGCACTCAGTTCGAGGGCAGAATCTTTAGAGGCTTTTGTGAAGAGTACAAGATAGAATTTTACAATTCTACACCGGCATACCCCTAAGCAAATGGCCAAGCAGAAGCATCAAACAAAGTAGTCTTGGATGGATTGAAGAAAAGATTAGAGAAAGCAAAGGGCAAGTGGGCCGAGGAGCTTCCCCACGTTTTATGGGCTTACCATACCACACCTCGGTGGTCTACTGGCGAAACACCCTTTTCCTTGGCCTATGGCATGGAAGTCGTAATCCCACTGGAAGTTGGGCTCCCCACAATTAGAAGTGAAAATTTTGACCAAGACTTAAATGGAGAAGCCATAGCATTGGAGCTCAATCTTGTGGAAGAACGAAGAGAAAGAGCACTGGTTCACATCGCCTCGTACCAGCAAGAGTTGTCTAGAAAGTATAACAAAACAGTGCATCCAAGACAATTCAAAATCATAGATTGGGTACTGCGCAAAGTGATGGAAAACACCTTGGTACCCAGAGATGGCAAGTTAGGGCCTAATTGGGAAGGACCTTACAAGGTGGTTGGATTAGCAGGAAAAGGGGCATACCACTTGGAAGATAAAGACAGCAAAGCCATTCCCAAACCATGGAACACTGCCAATTTCAAACTATTTTATTTTTAGCTCTTCAAGTACTTGTAATTTTTCTTTCTCTCAATAAAACAAGTAGTTTTCTTTTCAGCATAATTGTTTTATTCTGTAAAAGTTGTTTAGGTAACCTAGGGGCAACAAAAACAGAGTTGGCCGGAATAACCAACTTTGTCCTCTCCTAAGCCCAGGATAAGGATCCAGGCTGCGGACGTTTGGTCGGAATAACCAAACACTTTACTCTAGGTTGGCAGGAGAAACCAACTTAGAGGTTGGATGGAAAAACCACACCCCTCCTAAGCCCAGGATAAGGATCCAGGCTGCAGGACGTTTGGTCGGAATAACCAAACACTTTACTCAGAATTGGCAGGAAAAACCAAACACTATAGTAACATCAAGGCTGAAGAGTGGTTAGCTGGAAAAACCAACACTTAGTACTCCTCAGCCGAGATAAAGATCAAGGCTGAAGAGTGGTTAGCTTGAAAATCCAACACTTAGTACTCTTCAACCGAGATAAAGATCAAAGCTGAAGAGTGGTTGGCTGGAAAAACTAACACTTAGTACTCCTCAGCCAAGATAAAGATCAAGGTTGAAGAGTGGTTGGCTAGAATACCACTTGTTGTGATCTTCAGCTGAGGTAAAAGACCTAAACTGAAGAGATTGGCAGGTAAAATCAGAGATTTCAACGTTAAAACCGAGATAGGTATCCTGGCTGGAGAACGCTACACATCATTCAGATTACAGTTGGAAAGGTAAAACAAGCATAGATTAAACCGGGATAAGAGTTGAAACAAAAGAGGCATTCATTCAAAGTTCAAAAGTACACAAGGATGTTACTTCAGCCCAGTTACAATTGTCCAAAAGCAGAAAGACGAAAATACAGAAATCAAGCAAAAAGGTCATCTATTTCTGCGTCAAGTTCAACTCGGAGCCCAGTCTCATCTGGTAGCCCGGTCTCATCTGGTAGTTCGGTCGTCAGATCTTCAACCGGTGGCTCCAACTGAGCTGATTGAACAGCAGGTTCATTAACAACCGGGGTATTGTTTGGCTCGATCTCTTCTTCGTCATCCTCAGCCTCAAGAAATTGTTGCTGAATGGCAGCGGCATACTCCGTCATCGAACCTGGGATAAAATACGGAGGAGGGTTGAAGACCTCGGTCTCGGACCCATGACCGAGCTGTTCCACGGCCGCCCTCCATCCGCATTTAAAGAATAAGTCTTTTGCCGCCTCACACTGCTTAATGTACAAGGCCTCACCTTCTTTGAAACCAAGGTCCTCCACGTCCTCGGCCTGCTTCTCCCACTCCTTTATCTCGGCATTCTTCTTCCCTTCAAGCTTTGCAAGCTCGCGCAGATACTTGTCTTTTACCACGGCCGTGGCCTTTTTCTTCTCTGCCTCAGCCGAGTAGACAAGCCCAGTCAGACGAGCCATCTCGGTCTGTAGCTCAACTATCTGCTTTCTTGACTTCTGTAGCTCGGTTGTTTTGGCATCAACCTCTGCCATGGCCTGCCTTGTGGCTTTTCGCAGTTCTAACACTCACTTGTGAGCGATATGGTTTTTCTGTATGGCCTACAAGAGGATGGTAAGAAACTTTTAAAGTGAAACCGAGCAGAAAATTGTAAAGATTAGAAAGATAAGCAAAGGGGCAACTTACCAGCACCATGGACTTTGTGGAAGAGCGGATTGCTTTCAGCTCGGTTAGGTGGTCGTGGTGTGACATGTCGGCTGGAAGGCATACACCTTTGGCAAGATTGAATGCCATTAAGTGGTCTTTTTCAGCGACCACTGAGTCAGTATCCTTGATGGCTCGATTCTGGAAAGTGATCTTTGGAGCCCACTTGGAAGAGCTAGCCCGGTCCGAACGCTCCGGTTGTGGGCTCGGTGGAGAGCGTGGTGGAGTGGTTTGAGGGACCACGGTTTCATCTTCATCGACGAGACATTGCTCGGTTGGGGTAATCTGGGCACGCTTATTTGGGTGGGATGATGAGGGTTGGCAAGATGGAAGGGCCACCACGGTCTCCTGAGTTTGACCGGCTGATGGCATCTCGGGCTGAGTTGTTTCGGTCAGAAGGGCTCGCACGGCTCTCTTCTTGGCCATTTCTTGTTCGGCGGTTAGTGAGATGAGATTGATTTGGGGCAAGGATAGGTCTAGTTCAGGAGAGGCTTCCAGCAAGAAGTCAATTACCTTGGACTTTCGCCTGCCACTGTATTTATACGTCGGTTCAAAATTCAATAGCTCGGCTCGGCCTCTGGTAGGATATCGTAGCGCGGCACGAAGAGTGGCTAAGTTGGGATAGCTGTACTGTGACTTGAGAAAGTTCAAATCTGCATAAAAGAAGAAAGACAAGGGTTAGTCCGGTTCAGAATGTTAAGACCGAAGTAAAAGAAAAGAATGGAATTCAGCTGAGGTAATCCTACCGGCTACACCCTTGTTCCAATTGATTCTATGGCCTGTGATCTGGGCTTGGTGGTTCTCAAAATTCCCAGAAACCCAGAAGAAATCATTATCATTGACGTCTTTATCCGGAGTATTTTTTATTATCTTTTCACGCCGGCGTCTTATTCTTAAGTAATAGACCCAGCCATCTTCGGCCGATCCTATGGAGTATTGGTGGTAGAGCTCGGCTAGACCGAGATTAAGGCCAGCCCGGCGGTTTAGTTCGACCATGCCGTTTATTATACAGTAAGAATTGGTGGAAAGTTGGGTAGGGCAGAGCTTGGTTTGCCTAAGGAATTCACAAAGGAGGGGTTGTACAGGGAATCGCAGACCGCCCTCTACGATGAAAATAACATTAAAAGGGACAAAGCCTTGTTTTCCCCAAGGAACGGTTTCTGGTTCGGCCAGTGAGAGGTGGACATCATCTAGAATTTGGTAGTCCTTACGAAATTCGGCTATGGCCCCTGGTGAGTTTACTAAAAATCTATACTTCCCCATTTGTGGTTTAAGTTATGTACAAATTAAACTGGAGTGTTAGCTCGGTCGAAGAATGGTGTTGAGTAGCTCGGTTGAGTGCTCAAAGGAGTCCCTGGGCAACCTAAGTCTGCAAAGTGAAAAACAAAGTTGTGTTAAGCACAGATTGTTGGACCGTGCTAAAAGAAATAAAGGCAAGATAAATGAAGTCCTAGCTCAGCTATGTGAAATGCTACGGGTCTTAGCTCGGTTTGAGCAAGGGGTTTGTTAGCCCGGTTGAGCCTCTAGGGGCAGAGGGCTGGTTTAGCCCGAACTGTAGCTCGGTCGTGGTTAAGGCTTTCGAGCATGCTACTGCGCAGACCTAGTACGGTTCAATAGCTCGACTAATTGAATCAAAAGGGGGAGTTTTACTTGTTGAAACTACTGGTATAGCATGAAGTGTTGGTTCGGTTGGTTAGTCTGGCTAGATTGACATTAAGTACAAACGACTTTTTAGTTCGGTTACAGTATGATTTTGGATCAAATACATCGTTCTACAGGTTGTTCTTAAGTGCAGTGGTTATATTACGTAAGTTTTTCCAAAAAAAAAAAGGGATGCAAAAATGGAATATGCTTTGAAAAACGTACAAATATACATGCTGTGTTGTACAAAACAAGAACGATATCAACGGAAAGGAAACAGTTGTGAGTTATATACCAGTTCGAGGAGAAGGGACTGAGGATGGAAGCAATCTCAGCAAGAACACGAGTTTATGCAAGCACTGTGTTTGGGAGAAATGAAGACTCAAAGAGAAGAAGATGAATAGTGGGTGTGAATGATTCAAAAAAAAAACAAAGGGTATTGGTTTTGTGAAAAGAAGGACAAAAAGGGCGGGACTGTTCAAAATTCACGAGATACGAAGACGGCGTGACAGCTGCATTGGGCCAATCAGAGTGTGCCACGTGTCCTTGGAATGAGAAGCGATTCAGTTGCCGCGATTGAAGAGACATTTTTGACCAGACAGTTTTGTAGCTCGGTTGGAAAACTAAAGTTTTTTAGCTCGATTGGAAGGCTAAAATTTTTTAGCTCGACTGGTAACAAGTAATCCCTATCATGCTGTGCAGGTGGAATTAAGGGGCAATTGAGAAGGTAATTTATATATATAAATTGGGCCGAGCTAGGTAATGGGCCGTTGTGAGCCACAGTAAGAAGGGCAGAGTAAAAGGGCCTTGGAGTTAGCCCGGTCCCCCAAAAAGCCTTGTTGTTATCCCGGTCCAAGAGAGCGTTACAGACAGCCCGGTCACCACACTCAGAGTTAGCCCGGTCGTGGCATGTTGCGGCTAGCCCGGTCAAAACCTTGCTATTTCTTAGCTCGGTCTGTACAGGAGAAGCCGAGGTAAGAGTAGTAAATGGAAGAAACCAAACTGGCTTTAGTTCGGTCTACTTTGCGGCTTAGCATAGCCATGCTTACCTCGGCTATATTGGAATCCGACCATGGTAAAACCATCTCACTTGGTTTAAGCAGTGAGGGGGGGTGTTGAAGGATAAGCATTATCTTTCAGGAATGTGATTCCTAGGAGGACTCTACATGGAGGAATAAGGTCCTACTAGGATTGTGCCACATGGAACCTATAAAAGCTCACAACATCACCTATGGAGAGGTAACACAACTTTGATTCCCGAATACACAGAGCTTTTGTCTATTTGTCTATTTTGCTGACTTAGGCATCGGAGAGGTATCCGGCACACACCCGCCGGCTAGCTCACGTTTGTGTTTTCAGGGAGTAAAGCGACGTCGTACGGAGGAGCACAATCTTGATCAACAGGATTATACAAGGACAATATTTCGTGCTCGTACAAATTCATACTTCCCATAATACATCATAAATCAAACAAAATCATAAATGATTGAGTTAAGAGAACTCCCTACCTTAACGATGAGAGCCAACAAGGAAGACCCAAGAAAAAACTTTGGCAAAATCACAATCCAATCGGTCAAGAGAAAGATCTTCACTTCTCCTTCACTGATCTTGCATGATCTAAGGTGAATCCTTGGTGTAATGAGGTGAAATCAAAGGTTTGAGGGCTAGGGTTTTCGATCATAGAGGAGTGAGAGAGAGGAAAGAGAGAAAATGAGCAAAAAGTGGATTTTATACTGGTTGATCCTAAACAGACCGCTCGAGCACAAGAAGTGTCACTCAAGCGACCAGACACAATAAGTGGGACCGCTCAAGTGCACAAAGTGACCGTTCGAGTGAAGAATACCAACTCTCAAAAGTTTTATAGATAGGGGACCATCGCTCGAGCGCAAAAAAGACTACTCGAGTCAACATTGCTCAAGCGCAAGAAAGACCGCTCGAGCGAAGAATGCCATCTCCCAGTATCTCTGTAAACCTACAAAAGCACTGAAAGTTCACAAAGACCACTTACGCAAACAATCCGCCGCCTGAGTGAATAGAGAAAAAAAAATTCTAGAGTGTTATAGTCGTCTCCCAGTGGATCCGCTGTCATAGATGGAACCTTCTCTTGGGCCATCTCTCTCACATTCCTGTAAAAGGCTTCAATTGTGGAGGCAATGGAGTTTGAGATATGGAAGATTAGCAAATCTGGAGAGACGAAGGAGGCCAAGTCTAGGATATGTTGGTTTTTTGCAATTAGGTATGCAAATCGCATAAGTCCAAATACCTACAGTTTGCCTATATTCCAAGGATCGTGGTTGAAATTTGCCAGTTTGAAAACTTTGCTAAGTGTGAAGGGAATAAGAAAACTAAACAGATAAATACCCAAACCTTTTCAAATTTTCCACTTTCAAAACCCTTCGCCTCAAACACAATTCAAAATTTGTCTCAGCGAGCCCGATTGTCCCACGTGGACGGACGCGATTAATTCCCCTCATCACTAAAACCTTCTCTTTCCTATGTCTATTTCACATCACATCATCACGTGCATCCCTACACCTCGAGCCCGTGCACCATCAGAGCCTTTAGGTTATTCAGCCGCCCTTGGTCATTTAGCCCATCGGTTAACCCTTGCTCAGTCATCTTGCTAGTCGACCACTCTCACTCGGTCACCTTGCTGGTTGGCCACCTTTGCTCAGTCATCTAGTTACTTGATCATTTTGCTGGTCGGCCATTCTCGCACGCTTGGTCGGTCTCATTTTTGGCGACTTGGGCAACTACTTTCACTTATTTTATTCCCTTCACTAGACTAAAGCTACGCTCGAGAATGGGAGACTACTGATGGGCATGGCCCAGAAAGGCCAAACCCATGGTTGCTATAGGTGGCCTAGACAATTATTTGATTAGTTATCATCATAGAGCCTAGCAGAACGGGCCCAACACCAAGCCTGATAAAAAAACCCACAATAGTTAAGCCCAGGCATTAGCTGGACACGTGTCAAGCAGGAGTCCAGCCATGTGGCAGACAAAGATTCTACAAAGTTATTGAACCTACGCGCCAAGCATTAAATGAGACTGCCAAGACATTAAATGCAATAAGACCTCTCACTCTGAAGCATGATGAAATGACCATGGCTACGACAAGTAGGTGGCAGACTTTCGGCGAATGGGACAGCATGAATGGACATAGAAATGATTAACAAGAGATATAAGGAAGCTTCTGAGGAATGCTTGGGAAAAAGTAACTGACTCTTTCTCTCTCTTTCTCTTTCTCTCTCTCCCCATTACTCTACGCTTAAGTTTCTTTAAGTTTTTACCCTTGCGATCTTCTTCATCTAATTTGATTGTCAGAGGGCCCATAGGAAGGAACCATCCCCATTTTGGAACCTTCCTACTAAACTTGCTGCAGGTGTGATCAGGAAGACGAAAGACAGCCAACCCATGGAGTGCTTGGATCAGTCCAACCCATACCCTATCGACCAGACTGCATTATCATGCTTAAAGTTGATCTTCCCAATCCCATGTGGTCAACCCTACGTTACTTACAATAATGTTTAGCAATACCATAAAATATAAGGAAAATCTATATGATTTGCGATGTGTAACATATATGCCTTAGTTATTATTTTTGTAATATTTAGTTATGATCTATTGACATATTATGATTATGATCTGTATTAGTTATAACTTGATTATACATATTGTGGTGTTAGTTATGAATAGAGAAGATATGAAAAAAAAGATATTTCATTTGATTACCTAATGAATAGAGAAGATATGAGAGTGAGTTGCCTTAGATATTCTATTTAATTATCACATCATTAGGTTTGAAAAGTTTAACAAATTTTCATGCTATAACAGGAATGCCATTGTGAGAAAGATAATTATCTTATTATTGTAGACACCCCATTTTTTTACCGACCTTAAGACTCAGACGTCATCGTTTGAGCGCTGGATGATTGTGCATGTTTGTACTCGTTTCGAGTTTCCGGAGTTTTCGACTGAGTGCCTTGCTTCCGGGCCTCTGAACTCTTTGTGTTATGGCTTGGTTTGTAGACCATGCCTTATTTTTCCTTGCCTGGAGGGAAAGAGAGGTCGGGAGACCACTTTTCCCTCGTAGACCACTTTTGGTGCCTGTAGACTAGTTTTCGGGGTTTCCGGTTGCGCGCCTTGACCCGCGGACTTTCGTCTTTCATCCTTTTTGGTTTGTTTTTGGTACAAACCTTGTTTTCCTTGCTTGGAGGGTGGAATGAGGGTTGGAGACCATTTTTTCTCCTTGAAAACCATTTTTCTTCCCCGCCAGCCAATTTTCTGGTCGACCAACTGGTCTTGGTGGCCTTTGGACCACCAAAAGTGGTCTCCCACCATGCCACCACTTTGCTTTTTTGGTGTAGACCACCCCTCCCCCTGGCCAACCACTTTGTCTCCTTGGAGACCACTTTCACTGGTCGGACCGACCAGTGTAAGTAGCTGGCCGACCACTTTAGTTAGTCGGCAGCTTTCTTGCATTTTCTGCAGAGTTTGTGGATGCCAGCTGTGCCAGTTGGAGAGCACAGATTGCATCCTCCGTACACGTGTATGGAGGGATTTAACCAAGCTTCTAGCTTCTCCAATAAGCTAAAAGCTTGGAGTTCTATAAGAGGGAGGCTCTCTCTCCCTCTTCCAGGTTCAGAAAAACTTTATTAGAGAGATACATATATCTCCCTCTCTATATGCCTCTCTCTCTCTCTCTCTCTCTATATATATATATATATATATTGGTGCCTTAAAGTGTGTTGTTTCTTCACTTTTGCACTACAACTCCTAGCCACACACCATCATCTCTGAGCTGAGATTCTTGGAGGTGGTATTTGGGTCATAAAAGATGGTTTTGGGCTGAAGAAGGTGTTGTTGTTGCAGTGCTTCAAGGGTAACCCCTTTTTCCCCTTTTTAAGCTTTGTTTTGGTTACTCTTTTAGCCATCTTTGCATGCTTTGTTTGGCTTAGTGTTCAACTGTAAAAAGCTTTATTTTCCAGTGTTTGAAATGCTTGTTTAAGGCCTCTTTGGTGTTGGGGTTGGTCCACCCCCTTTTGTGCCTTATTTTGTATTGTTTTGAGCCATCTCTTTAAGCCTTTGAGATCACCTTCTCTTGGCCTTTTAACCACTGAAATCCAGTGGATTTTCAGTGGTGGAAATGTGGTTTTGAGGCCTGAAATGAGAGGGGGTGGTCCCCTCTTCTCTTGTCTTGTTTGTATGCATAGAGGGCCTATCAAATGAACATGTTTTTATACTTCTCTGTGGCTTTGTTTAAGCTTGTTTTTGTGACTTTTTGGGCCTGATATGACTCTGTTTTTGGCTGGTTTGGTTGTCTCTTGAGTGGTTCATACACTTGTAGTGTAATTCTACATTGCTAGCCTAACATGCCCTATACTTTGGACCATCATTCTAGCCTATTTTGACCACACTCCAGTATGATTTTATCCATGTTTTGCCATGTTTAAACTATGTTTTAAGTGTTTTGGGTCATGCATGCCTTGCTTTGTATAGCCATGGTGCAATCTTGCTCATTAGCTTTGAGTTTCGAAGTCTCTAACATGCTTGGAATGCGTTGTTTGCATGATATAGCCTCAGTTCTCACATGATTTCAGAGCACATTTCATTGCCATACTCTCACATTTTTCACTCCTTCAATGTGTTTGAAAGTTGTGCCTTCATGCCTTGTTTGTGAGCCAATGTGTATGCATGTTTACCTAAGCTCTTGAGCTCCATTTCAACATGTTCTTGACTCTTAACTTGGCATGGTTAAGCTCTGTCCAGAGCTGGTTTAGTGGTTTAAGCTTAGTATTGTATGCTCCTTATGTATTGCTCTTAACTAGCCTCATGCTCTAGGCCTTTGAGCATGCCTCATTTGTGTTGTTGGGATGATTTGGCATCATTTAACACTTCATTTCAGAGCACGTAGCATTGCCATATTCTCATGCATGTCACTCTTTAGTTGCGTCTAAGAGTTGTACCTTTATGCCTTGCTTACGAGCCATAAGTTAAATGTGCATTCCATGCTCTTTGTGCCTAGGTTTTGTTGAGTTTTGGCCACTGTTTTAAAGCACCTTAGGTCTATCCATGTTTGGTTTGGCCATTTGAGCATTATCTTGCATGCTTCATGTATGATGCACTTCATTTGCCTTGAGGCCTTAGCTTTTAAGTTTGCCTTGCATGCATTGTTTATATGATAGAATTGTGAGCATGCCATTCTAGCACTCATAGAAGAGCATGTTGCTTGCATGTTGTTACATAGCATTGCATATTGTTACCTTGCATTGTGGTTGCATGTTGCATTGCATTGTGTTTGTATGCTCATGTTGCATTAGAATTGTTTGCATGCCATTAGCATTGATAGGTTGAGCATATTGCATGCATTGCATTGTGTTTGGATCGGGCCTTGATCCAAAAACGAGAAATGAGGGACGTTTCATACTTGAAGTGATGAAACGTGTCTCAATTCTCGGTCGCCGACCCTCTTGATCATGCATGATAGAGGTTAAGGCCCTTATGTGTTATTTGTGCATTCATTTACATTGAAATGTGCAAACTCGGCTTCTCAGCCATCGTGCATCGTGATGCTCGGTTGGTGGGCCGAGAATCGAAAACTACACTCCCTTGAGCTCATGAAATGATAGGAAGGGTGGTCATGCACACATATCTTGCAAATACACTGCTGTGCCCTTTCTTGTTCTCTATTGCAACAAAATGGGGCTTGGCAGGATTTTCTGGTCAACAAACCAGAAAAAGTGGCTGGCCAACCACTTTTTATGGTCTGCAGCAAATTTTTATGGTCGGCAGGTGGTCTACACCACCAAAAAGTGGTCGGCCATGCTCCTGGAAGTCTCCATGATAGAGTAGAAGCTACCTGGAAGTTTGTGCAGTGTTCTGAAATCAAATGCAAACAGAGGCAAGTTGGGGCATAGCGATGGATTTCCAAACGAGGCGACCGAGTATGCATGCACTTCTCGCCCTGAGGACTTCTTCTTACTTCTTTACTTAGTTGCTTAGCTTAGTTAACTATTTGGTTTTGTACTTAATTAGTTAATGCGTTTAGCTATTCATTTGTTTTGTAATAATTAGTTAACTAGGATTAGTTAATTAGTTATGACTTGTAATAATTAGTTTAATTAGCTTAGATTAGCTAGTTAGCTTATTATTCAGACCCTCCGTCGAGAGGGCACAACTGTTGTAATAAGTGTGCGTGCGTGTGATGCATGTCTTCCAACCACCATTTCTTTCTCCCTTTTACTTAACCGCTTTTGATGGTTAGTTTTAGGGCATATTTCAATTAGCATCCTTATGTTTGCATGAGTGCATCATTCATATGTCTTGCATGCACCGGGCTCGGCGCATCATTCAAACTACATTGTATTTTAATACCAATTTAAATACATGTTATCAAGTTGCATTCATATGCCATTCTTAGATAGCCGAGCCTATTTTAGCTGCATTTCTGCATGTGTTGCATTAGGCATCTAGCATAGTTAGGATTCATGCATGATTTCTAATTAGCTTCTTTCTTTGGCTCGGAGTACACTATGAGTGTTTTTGCTTTAGCATCCTTGCATGAGTGTAAGTGACTGCCATGATAGCATCCTTGCCATGAGGCTAATCGCTTAAGTGATTAACTGCTTGAATGCCTGTGGGTGGAGGTTTGATTGCCTGAATTGGAACAACTCAATGATTGTGAGTTTTAAGCCCACTTAAAGTGGCAAAATCATGTTCTTCTAAGCCCACTTGAGGGTGGCAAATCCGCAACTTAGCCTACTTGCGAATAGCAACTTCAAACCATTTTAAAAAACAAACATGAGTTGTTTTGTTCCAATCCACGTGATTGAGTCTATACTTGTATGCTGTGCGCATCACATAGTAAGCTAGCTAATAAACTGGAACAAGAACACATGTGTTTTCAAAAACAACATATCATGTTAGTAAAGGCCGATCCTTTGATCGGGCGAGCGGGGGTGCTCATTGCATGACCTTCCCCTCTCGTACCCAAGTTCCCAACCGAGGCAACTTTGGTGATGACGGACACGTGGCCTTAGGCACGAGTCAGGGTTTCCTAAATTTCTCAAAAACAAAATATTTAGGTGGCGACTCTAAAATCTAGCAAAGCAGTCCATGTTTGGCGTTTTTTTATTAAAATCGATTTTCCAAAACGATTTGCTGGATTTGGACTCTTTGGTGATTTATCAGTCTTACATTGCACTTTGTGAGATTAGATTCAGAACCGTGACAGAAGTCCGAACTGTAGTAGCCTAGAACCACGATTCGAGCCCTCGCGCGCGAAGCGGAGTTCTGGGCGGTTTACAATTATGCTTATTTTATTTTTTGCCAAAAATTATGAGATTTTGTCACAAATAAGTTTATTGGTTTTAAAATATTTATAATACCGCAATTGCTCCTTAAAATACAAATAAAAAAAAATGAGATATAAAATATTCATCTCTCCCTCACACATGTTTTGTTTTATGAGCATCTCAAATCCTTCATCTTCTCAGATTTAAATTTGATGAAAAACTATTCAAAAATCATTTTCAATCCTTCCATTAAATGTTTATCAAATTAAGAGAGAGACATATTTTTATTAAATTGAGAACTCATCAAATTTGAATTTGATAAAAAATGAAATTTGGGATGAGAGGGAAATTTTTTTAAAAGATAATTTGACAACAAGATTGGAGTAGTTTATATAAAATCAAACTTTTTACTCAAATTTAAAATCAAATTAAATGAAAAAAAAATTAATGAGCAATTCGAAATGATCTTACTTATCCAAAAATGATAGTGAAAAAACATAATGAATTTTTTTTTTTTTTTTTTAGTTAATTACCTAAAGGTCTTATTTATAAATATTATGGTAACTCAGGTCCTATCTAAGATATTCTGAACCAATAAGTCATATTTAGTAAAACTGAGAATATTATCAGTTTTTCCTAATTTTTAAAATTAAGAATATTATCAATTTTGCATAGTAGTATACCAGATAATTGTTTCACTAACTAATGGAAAAAAAAATAGAGCATGAGATTAAACGTTTTGGCCCTTCTACTTATTAATTTGATTCAACTATCTAATAAAATTGAGAACATTATCAGTTTTTTCCAATTTTAAAATTGATTATTAGTTTTTCATCTTTAAGGATTTTGTTTTTTTTTTTTTTGCAAATCAATGTTCTATCATCATGCTTTTTTATAAACACAAAATTTTTAGTTTTGCACAAAAAAAAGTTCATTTTTTTCATTTTTTTTTAGTTTTTTAATTTGAAAGTTGATTTTTAAAGTTTTGAAAATCCAAATAAATATCAAATTATCATGTTCCATTATAGATAATCATAAATAATGAATAATTATTATTTGAAGGGCAATTTTGACTATTAAAAATTTTAATTAAAACTTAATAGAATATAAATTCATAAATTAAAATTTATGCGTAAATGTCTCTCTTTTTTTTTTGGGGGGGGGGGAGGGGAGGCGCGAAATTACCCATAGGTCCTGTGTGAAATATGTGTACACTATTTAATACAACTTTTTGGGTAGACCCAAATGCCCTACACATTTTCCTCTCTCTCTCTTTGCTTTTTGTCTTATTCTTTATGTTTTCCTCTCTCTCTTTTTTCTACGTTTCTTTTTCTTCTCTTTGTCATGTCCGACGACCGGTGATCACACCTTCCTTATTCTCTTTCTCTTTCTAATATATAGTCACCGATGACCAACGACCACCATTGGTTGGGGTTCACCGGCAACCACCAACCACTGACATCAACTCGTAACTTCTTTCTCACCGACGATGAAGAAGATGACATCTACATCAGAATTGAGAAGATCTGCATGAGATCCAACTAGATCTAAAACAAAAATAGTTGCCGGAGTACAATATTCTTTCTATATCTATTCTTTTCTTCGATTTCTCAATTTTTCTACCTCTTCTCTGTTACATACGCCTATTTTTCTGTTTTAATGGAGAAAATTTTCAAGTTTTAAATAAGTTGTTTTTAAGTTTTAGTTACAAGCGGTGAAAACTGTAAAATTTTACAGTTTCAGCTTTTTTGATGCTGAAATGAATCATGCTTTAAAATTGTAAAATTTTGCAGTTTCATAACATGTTTTTCAGCTTAATAGAATAATTCTTTGAAATTGTAATGAGACGGAGTTTTTATGTGAATTAGGGCCGAGCTCAAGCATAATGTAGTAAGGGACTGATTTATGGGCTGAGGTGAATGGGCTTCGCAGCTTGAAGCTTATCCTTCTTAGCTCGGTCAGAGATAGCTGCAAGTAGCTCGGTCAGAGATAGTTGCAAGTAGCTCGGTCTGGGTATTCCAAATTGAGGTAAATGGGTGATAATCGAGCTAGGCACTACCTGTGGAAGCACCGAGCTGAGCATGTTAGAGGTGTTAGCTCGGTTGTGCTGTAATTCTGCCCCAATAAAACCATATCACCTGGCTTGCAGTGATGAAGATGATTTAAGAATAAGCATTATCCTTAGGTATGAGACTCCTAGGAGGACTCTGCTAAGGAGAGTTAGAGTCCTACTGGGATTGTGCGAACCATCTCACTTGGTTGGTAGTGAGTAGGGTGTGCGATTCCTAGAAGGATTCTTATAAGGAGAGTTAGAATCCTACTAGGATTGGGCCAAACAGAATCTATAAAAGCTCATTACAGAACCTATGTATAGGTATCACAATTTTGACTCTCAAAGACACAAAGCTTTTGTTTATTGTCTATTTGCTGACTTAGGCATCGAAGAGCTATCCGGCATACACCCGTCGGCTAGCTCACATTTGTGTTTTCAGGGAACAAAGTGACGACGTTTAGAGGAGTGCAAACTTGATTAACAGGATTATATGAGAAGATTATTTCGTGCTCGTACAATTGGCGCCGTCTATGGGAATTTCACAAAGAACAAAACCTTTTGACCAAGTTTTTCTCTCTAGTTGAAATCAATGGCGCACAATGAAAACTTGCCACAATCTGCTATTGATGGGCAAACCCCGGAGGGGGGTGGGAGGCGCAAAGGTTTACCTTCTGTCCCATCCATGACAGAATTAGAACCCTAGCGACGGAACTTCCGGAGGGGCACAAAGGAGAGACGGGGCACTAGTCCCCGTCGCTCTCAAAGTCTTGAAAAACAAAGGTGGAGGTTGGATTCTCAAGTTCTGGAGGATCACGTGAGGGAGCAAGACGAGTTAATAAGAAGGATGGCGGTAGACATGGAGACAATGAAGCACTAGATAAAGAGAAAAAGGGTGGCGACAGAAGATGGGCGCAAAAGCAATACGCCCCATCGTCACTCGGAAGATCGTGACAGACTTACCACACCATCACAAGCAGAAAGTAGGAGCCTTAGAACAAATGACACTCAATCAAGGGCTTCCAGGACTCGTTACTCTAGGTCTGAGAGAACGAGGACTAACAGGTCACAAACAGAAGGAAACAGCTATCGGCCCTCACGCACGCACCAAACGACATCCAGGCACACGAAGTTGCCTAGGTCAGTGGACTTACGAACAATGCTCGAGGAAAGGGCCCGATGGAAGGAGGACACCAGGGCTCGCAACCCTCGCAGAGTTTCAGCCCTGCAACGATTGAGCCCTAGGACACATGGGAGTGTCAAGGCAGGAATGCCAATACCGCGCCTTGCTTACGAACCAACAGATAAAGTATTAGCAATGCTACAGAGCTCGCCGTTCGTTCCGACAATTGAGAACGCACCACTACCTTCAGGCTTCCACCAGCCCAAATTCACTACTTATAAAGGGAAGACAGACCCCTACATGCACTTAAGCCACTTTTGCCAGGTTATGGCAGTATACCGGTGAAACGAGGCCCTAATGTGTATCCTATTTCCATCTAGCCTTGGCGACCTAGGTCTAACCTGGTTCGAAAGACTGCCAGAAGGCAGCATAGCCTCATGGGCACAGTTGGCAGAAGCGTTCATGACTAGGTTCAGAACGAATACCAAGACACCAGTGGAGATTGACCAGCTACTCTCCATTGACATGGGCAAAAAGGAAACATTGAGGTCTTACAACAATCGCTATTGGGAGACCTTCAACCAGATTGGGGATTGCCCTACCAATCTCGCCATTGCACAATATAAACGGGCTTTACCAGTCGGTAACAAACTGAGGGACTCAATAACAATTATGCCACCCCTCACGATGGAGGCCCTAATGGAGAGAGTACATCAACATATCCGAGTAGAGCAAGATAGCGCCCATGCTAAAGCAAAATCTAGCACAACAGCGATGCCAGATAAAAAGACTACAGCGAAAGTCAACACGGTGGAACAACCAAGCAAGAATGGGCGAGGCAGGCGAGCCAATAGAGAAGGCCCAGAAAAAAAAGAAGTTAAGAGTCCGCACTACCATCACCATAGTATTCAATAAACCTATCTACCGGATTCTCAACGAAATACATAATGAACCCTTCGTTCGGCGGCCTGCCAAGTTGGGAGAAGCACAAAAGGGCTATGACGAGAGATCCCGTTGCACCTTTCATGATGAGAAGGGGTACCGAACTGAAAATTGCACACCATTGAGGCAATATCTGAAGGAGTTAGTCGCTGCTAGACACCTGGACCAGTATATAGAAGGGAGAACACAGCCAGCCCCCCAGGACCTAAACTGACCAAACGGAATGCCGGTCGATGGTCCACCCCAAGGCATAATCAACGTTATACATGGGATCGTCAAACCTGAACGGGTATGGGAGCTCAGGGGGATGATCAAAAAGGTTGAACACTTGAGAGAGGTATTAAGTGCACAACCTACCGTCAAAAAGGGCAGAACAGAAGCCACGAATGTCATATCCTTTTCAGACAGGGATCTAGCAAGGCTACATTGCCCTCACAATGACGCACTGGTGGTCACTTTATGCGTCAAAAATTTTGATATTAAGCGAATCCTGATTGACCAAGGAAGCTCATGCGAGATAATGTACTACGAGACCTTCAAACAACTGAAACTAAAGGACAAAGACTTGGCACCTGCGACATCTCCCCTAGTCAGTTTCAATTCAATGCCAGAATGGCCAGTGGGCAAGATAATCCTCCCAGTTAAAGTTGGAACCATGACAAAACAGGTGGAATTCTAGGTATTGAAAGTTCCTTCTACTTACAACATAATCTTGGGAAGGGCATGGCTGCATGCCATGCGCTCAGTGGCGTCAACCTACCATCAGGCCTTACGATTCCCTAACGAAACCGACGTGATTAAAGAAGTCTTAGGAGACCAAATCATGTCGAAGCAGTGTTTCGTCACAGTAAATGGCAGTCGGGCTGCAAAAGGGTATGTACAGATGGTGGAAGAGCCAGAAAGCAATGAACTGTTTGCAGATGTCGGCAAAGCAGCTGAACAGAAGGCAGTGAAAGACTTGGTAGAGGTAAGGATAGATGAAAAGAACCCAGAAAAGTTCTTTCTGCTTGGCTTATCTTTGTCCAACACTGAGAGAATAGAGGTCATGGAGTTTTTAAACTCTAACATCGGAGTGTTCACCTAGACACCGTATGACATGCCTGGCATTGACCCAAAGTTCATCTGCCACCAACTTAATGTCCACCCAACTGCCAGACCAATTATACAGTGCACTCGCAGATCGGTACTCCACTACGCAGAAATAGTGGCGGAGGAAGTAGGAAACTTGCTAAAGGCAGGAGCCATCAGAGAAGTGCACTATCCCAGGTGGATCTCTAATACTGTTGTAGTACCAAAGAAGAACGGAAAATGGCGTGTTTGCGTGGACTACAAAATGGTCAACAAGGCATGCCCAAATGACAGTTTTCCCCTACTACGGATAGACCAACTGGTGGACCTAACGGCAGGACATAACCGACTTAGCTTCCTTGATGCGTATCGAAGTTACCATCAGATCGCTATGTATGAACTAGACCAGGAGGTCACATCATTTACAACGCCTAGAGGATTGTACTGTTACAAGGTCATGCCCTTTGGGCTAAAGAACGCAGGGACTACATTCCAAAGGATGGTCACCAATATGTTTGAACCATTGTTAGGCAAAACAATGGAGGCTTACATAGATGACATGGCGGTCAAAAGCAAGGATGAGAAGGACCATCTCAGGGACCTAGATGAAATGTTCCAAATTCTGAAGAAGAACAAGTTGCGCCTAAACGCATCCAAGTGTGTATTCGGCGTAGGATCAGGCAAATTCCTAAGCTTCCTGGTAACCAACCGAGGTATAGAAGTTGACCCCTCTCAGATCAAAGCAATCTAGGATCTTGAGAGGCCCAACACAGTCAAAGAAGTACAGCATTTCACTGGCCTAGCAGCCGCACTCAACCGGTTTATAAGTCGGTTGTCAGACAAATGTCGACCATTCTTCCAAGCATTGAAGGCCAAATTTGAGTGGGATAAGGAATGCAACCCTGCCCTAGAGAGCTTAAAAGACTACATGACCTCTCCTCCGTTGTTAGTAACCCCAGTGCCAGGAGAAGAACTCTTTTTGTACTTGGCGGTTTCACAGTATGCAGTTAGCACAGTGTTGGTCAAAGCGGAAGGAATCCAACACCTACCTATCTTTTATGTTAGCAAAACCTTGCTAAGCGTTGAAACAAGGTACCTACCATTGGAAAAGCTGGTCTTAGCTTTGATGATGGCCTTAAGGAAGTTGTCACATTACTTCCACGCCCACACCATAATCTTCCTAACGGCTTTTCCCTTAAAAGCTTTATTTGAGAGGGCAGATTTTGCTGGACGAATCTTGAAATGGACGGTGGAGTTGGGGCATTTTGATATCAAGTTTTAACCCAGAACAGCAATAAAGGCCCAGGCTTTAGCAGACTTTGTGGCTGAGTTCACACCAGGAAGTCATCACATCTACCCAGTCGACTTGACCAATACAACCGAAGTGGGAAGGGGAAAAGTGCCATGGGAACCGCGCAGCCCCCAAAACAAGACGCCCAGCCCCCAAAACAAGACGCCCAGCTATATTCCAAGCCACATAGGATTGAGGACAAAAAGGAAGGGACAAACCATGCTATTCCCAGCAAGGACTCATCGAAAAGTAAAGACTTGGAGTAGTCAGATAATGAAGATCAAACCCCAACAACTGGCATGGACTTGGAAGAAAACATCAGTAACACCCATGACCCCAAGACATCATCCGACAGAGATGTGGAAGCTCTTCATGGATAGAGCATCCAATAGGCACGGTACAGGAATTGACATAGTCCTCATTTTACCGAATGGCCAAGTAGTGGAACAGGCAGTCAACCTTGGCTTCCCAGCATCCAACAATGAGACAGAGTATGAAGCACTGTTAGCAAGCCTAAAATCAGCACTTTTTATGAAGGCCACCGAGCTAATGGTTTACAGTGACTCCCAGCTGGTAGTAAACCAGATTTCAGGCGACTACGAGGCAAAAGATGAGAGAATGGCTAAGTACCAAGAGTTAGTCAGAAAGAAAAGTTTGAAGTAGTTTGGATAGAGCAAATCGGACGAGAAGAGAACAGTAGAGCAGATGAGCTGGCAGGTTTTGCTTCAATGACAGATACATTTATTCCACACCCACTACTGATCAACTTCCTACCCAGACTAAGCATTGAAGAACCCGAAGTAGCTGAGGTATGTTGTGCCGAACTAGGCCTTTCATGGATGGACCCCATCATAGTGTTCTTAAAAGACGGCATCTTGCTTGAAGAAAAGAAAGAGGCCAACAAAATTAGAGCAAAATCACAGTGATTTTGGCTCTCTCCATCATTGGCATTATACAAAAAATCCTTCACAGGACCTTACTTAAAATGTGTCCATCCTAGCAAGGTCGAGGCATTTTTGTTCGAGATACATGAAGGCGTATGCAAAAGCCACCAAGGAAGAAGATCATTAGCTTACAGAGCAATTTTACAAGGATATTGGTGGCCATATATGCAAGCAGATTCAGAGAAATATGTCAAGAGCTGTAAGAAATGTCAGAAGTTTGCACATCAAATACATAAACCAGCCAGAGAGCATTGCCTAGCCCATGGCCCTTTGCAATGTGGGGCCTGGACATAGTGGGACCACTTTCAACGGCACCCGGCAACAGAAAGTTCTTTCTCGCAGCAATAGACTACTTCACAAAGTAGGTGGAGGTAGAAGCACTCGCATCAATAAAGGAGAAAGATGTAAAGAAGTTCATCTGGCAGAATATCATAACCCAATTCGGCATACCCAAGGCTCTAATATCCGACAATGACACTCAGTTCGATGGTAAAATCTTCAGGGGCTTTTGCGAGGAATACAAGATAGAATTCTACAACTCTACACTAGCATACCCTCAAGTGAATGGCCAGGCAGAAGCTTCAAACAAAGTCGTCTTAGATGTTTTAAAGAAAAGGTTGGAGAGAGCAAAAGGTAAGTGGGCTGAGGAGCTTCCTTATATTTTATGGGCTTACCGTACCACACCTCAGCGGTCAACTAATGAAACACCTTTTTCCTTGGCCTATGGCATAGAGGTAGTAATCCCACTGGAAGTAGGCCTCCCCACTATTAGAAGTGAAAATTTTGACCCGGACTTGAATAAAAAAGCCATAACCTTGGAACTCGACCTTGCAGATGAGAGATGAGAAAGAGCTCTAGTTCACATTGCCTCATACCAGCAAGAGTTATCCAGAAAGTATAACAAAACAATGCATCCGAGGCAATTCAAAGTAATGGGCAACACTTCGATACCTGGAGATGGCAAGCTAGGACCTAACTGGGAAGGACCATATAAAGTGGTTGGTTTAGCAGGAAAATGGGCATATCACTTGGAAGATGAGGACAACAAAGCTATTCACAGGCCATGGAACACTGCCAATCTCAAATTATTTTATTTTTAGTTTTCTCTTAAAATACTTGTAATTTTTTTTCCTTTTTCAAATAAAAGAGTAGTTTTTTCAACATAAGTCTTTCTACTGTAAAAGTTGTTCTCAGTCATTACCAGCAAGAGGCAATCAGAAAGTTTGGCAGGAATAACCAAACATTTAGCTCTCTTCAGCCAAGATAAGGATCTAGGCTAAAGAAAGGTTGGCAGGAATAACCAACATTTAGCTCTCTTCAGCCGGGATAATGACCTAGGCTGAAGAAAGGTTGGCAGGAATAACCAACATTTAGCTCTCTTTAGCCGAGATCAGGATCTATGCCAAAGAAGGTTGGCAGGTATAACTAATATTCAGCTCTCTTCAGCCGAGATAAGGATCAAGGCTGAAGAAAGGTTGGCAGGAATAACCAACATTTAGCTCTCTTCAGCCGAGATCAGGATCTAGGCTGAAGAAGGTTGGCAGGTATGACCAACATTTAGCCTTCTTCAGCCAAGATAAGGATCTAGGCTGAAGAAAGGTTAGCAAGAATAACCAACATTTAGCTCTCTTCAGCCGAGATCAAGATCTAAGCTGAAGAAGGTTGGCAGGTATGACTAACATTTAGCCTTCTTCAGCCGAGATAAGGATCTAGGCTGAAGAAAGGTTGGCAGGAATAACCAACATTTAGCTCTCTTCAGTCGAGATCAGAATCTAGGCTGAAGAAGGTTGGCAGGTATGACCAACATTTAGCCCTCTTCAGCCGAGATAAGGATCTAGGCTGAAGAAGGTTGGCAAGTATGACCAACATTTAGCCCTCTTTAGCCGAGATCAGTATCTAGGCTGAAGAAAGTAAGAGATTACTGGGTTCATTGGACTGAGATAAATATCTCGGTCTGAAAATATTTCAGCATAGAAACCGAGCCAAGAGTTGAGCCCTCATTAAAGTTGAAAAATAAATACAAGTATGGAGTGAACCGAACAAAAAGATAAGAAAAAATTGAAGATTTCATTCAAAAGTACATTACAAGAGGTAGGGCTATGGCCCAGTTACAATCTCATCCCATCTTTTCAACTTTCATCACAAAAGGCAGGGCTTCAGCCCGGTTACAAATACTTTCAAAAGAGAACATCAGAAAAAGAAAAACAAGATCAGGCAAAAAGGTCATCCAACTCTGCATCCAGGTCAACTCGAGCTTCGCCACCTGGTAGCCCGGTGTCCGCAGGTATGTCGGTCAGAGGCACATCATCAACTATGCTTGACACCGGTGGCTCTACCCGAGCTGTCTGGCTGGTGTGGAGACCACGATCATTGCTAGCTGTTGGGGCATTGTTTGGATCAGGTGATCCCTCATCTTCTTCTTCCTCTTGGAGAAGCTTCTGTTGGATGGCGTTGGCATAGTCCACCATATAGCTTGGGATAAAGTGAGGGGGAGGGTTCTGAAAGACCTCGGTTTCTTGGTCATAACGGAGCTTTGATACAGCCGCCTTCCATCCGCATTTGAAAAATATGTCTTTTGCAGCTTCACACTGCAGGACGTAGGTGGCCTCCCCTTCTTTACAGCCACGATCTTCAGCGTCCTCCATCTTTTTCTTCAGCTCAGCGATCTCTGCATCCTTCTTCTTCTTAAGCTTGCCCAGCTCGTGCAGATAGCAGTCTTTCCACTGGGCCAAAGCCTTCTGCTTGTCCGCTTCCGCCGAGTTGACCAGCCCAGTAAGTCGGGCGATTTCAGATTCAAGCTCGGTCGTTTTTTTCCTAGCTTTGTTTAGCTGGGCCATCTTAGCATTGGATCTGCCACGGCCAGCCGCGCTGTCTTGCGCAGCTCCAGCACGCGCTTATGAGCTATGTAGTTCTTCTGCATGGCCTGCAAAAGAAGAGATAGAGATTGTGACTAAAACCGAGCAAACAGATGTCTAACTTGGAAAACAAACAAATGGAGCACTTACCAGTACCATTGACTTAGTTGCCGAGCGCATGGCCTTGAGCTCGGTCAAATGGTCGTGGTGCTCCATGTCAGCTGGCAGACACACGTTTTTGGCTAGGTTGAAGGCAAGCGTGTGGTCCTTATTTGCAACCACTGAGTCTGTGTTTGTTATGGCTCAGTTCTTATAAGTAATTTTTGGTGCCCACTTTGAAGGGCTAGCTCGGTTTGATTCCCTTGGCTCTGGGCTTGGCCGCGCTGTTTTCGGAAGCACGCGTTCGTCCTCATCAATCAGTCGTTGCGGCTCGGTCGAAGCAGAGCGCGATCGCTTGTTTGACCGAGATGACGAGACTCGGGCTGTTAGAAGGGCCACCATAGCCTCTTGTGTTTGACCAGCTTGTGGTGTCTCAGTTTGAACCCTGCCGGCTTGAGTTGATGTTGTCTCGATAATCATGGCTCGAACAGCTTGGCACTTGACCATTTCTTGTTCTTCGGTTAAGGGAATGAGGTTGATTTAGGGAAGAGTTGGATCTGGTTCTGGTGATGGTTCAAGAAGGAAGTCCGTTACCCTGGTCTTCCTCCTTCTGCTATATGTGTATGTTGGTTCAAAGTTCAGTAGCTCGACCCAACCACGGTGATGATACCGAAGTGTCGCGCGAAGGGCGTCCTGATTGGCGTACTGGTACTGTGATTTTAGTGTGTTTAGATCCACACAGAAGGACAAAGACAACGATTAGCACGGTGTAAAGTTATAGCCTGGAATAGCAAAACAAAAAGAGAACCGAGGTATCCTTACCAGCAGTCCCCTTATTCCAGTTAATACTGTAGCCCGGTATCTGGGCTTCCTGGTCTTCAAAATTGCCCGAAACCCAAAAGAAATCGTCGTCATTCAAGTCTTTATCCAGTGTATTTTTAATTATTTTCTCTCGGCCTCTTCTTATTCTTAAGTAATACACCCAACCGTCGTCATTTTGGTCGAGCGAGTATTGGTGGAATAGCTCGGCCAATCCGAGGTTGAGACCGAGCCGACGGTTTAGCTCGGCAATGCCGTTTATTATTCGGTAAGAGTTGGTGCTGAGTTGAGTCGGGCATAATCTAGTTTGCCTAAGGAACTCACATATTAGTGGCTGGACTGGGAATCGGAGACCGGCCTCAACAATGGATATTACGGTGAAGGGAACGCAACCCGGTTTTCCCTAGGGCATGGTATCTAGTTCGGCTAAAGAGAGATGAACATCGTCAGGGATGTTATAGTCGTTACGGAATTCGGTAATGGCCCCAGGTGAGTTTACTAAGAACCGATATTTACCCATTTAAACTTAAATTATGTATAAATTAGCTCGGGATCCTAGCTCGGTGTTGAGATGACGTTGAGTATCTCGGTTGAGCGTGCAAAGGTGTGCCTGGCCAACCTAATCAGAGTCTGCAAAGTAGAGATAAAAAGTGTTATGCCCAGATCACTAAACCGGGCTAAAAAAGAGGATAAATAAATAAAATCCCTAGTTCGGTTAAATGGATTGCAGCCCATTCTTAGTTCGGTCATAACACAGGGAGTGGCTCCAAGTTTTGGCTCGGTCATAGGGCAGGAAGGTTTTTAGTTCGGTCATAATACGAGGGGTGGCTTCAAGTTCTAGCTCGGTCATTGGGAGAGGTTTCCAGTTCGGTATAATACGCACCTATTGCAAAACAGGTTCCTAACTCGGCCGTGGTGTTATTTTGGATCAAAAGCATCACATTACAGATTGTTTGTGAATCCAGTTAGAGTGTGATTGAGGGCTTATCATGTGGTTTTTGGGGATTAGAAGGTTCTTACCCATTTATGTGAAAACTATAGGAGTGCGTTTCAGAAAACATGTGTATGTATTTCTATACTATACATAATCACAGAGTAAAACAAAGAAAAAGAAAGGATTGAGTTACTTACAACTTCGAAGTGGAGGGATGAAGGTCAAGTCTGTAAGGGTGCCAGCAGGAACACAAGCTTTGCAAGTGCTATGGTCATGAAAATGGAAACTCAGAGGGCTAGTGAGAGAAGATGAACAGTGGAGCGTTTGGTTCAAAAAGTAGAGTTTTTGTATAAAACACACGAAATGGGCGGGACTGTTCAAAATTTTCGGAGTATGAAGACGGTTGTGACAACTATACTTGACCAATAGGAGCCAGCCACGTGTCCAAGAGAATAGAAAACGATTCAGGCGTGCAGAGCAATTGAAAAGACCTTTATGAAACGGACTAATCAGTAGCCCAGTAGAAGGTGAGCTCGGTTGGCTTGAACGTTTTTAGCTCGGCTGGAGAAGAATAATCCCAAATCTTGAGTTGCAGATGGCATTAAGGGGCAATTGAGAGGGAATTTTTATGTGAATTAGGGCCGAGCTCAAACATAATGTAGTAAGGGACTGATTTATGGGTTGAGGTGAATAGGCTTCGCAGCTTGAAGCTTATCCTTCTTAGCTCGATCAGAGATAGTTGCAAGTAGCTCGGTCTGGGTATTCCAAATTGAGGTAAATGGGCGATAACCGAGCTAGGCACTGCCTGTGGAAGCACCGAGCTGAGCGTGTCAGAGGTGTTAGCTTGGTTGTGCTGTCATTCTGCCCTGGTAAAACCATATCACTTGGCTTGCAGTGATGAGGATGATTTAAGAATAAGTATTATCCTTGGACATGAGACTCCTAGGAGGACTCTACTAAAGAAAGTTAGAGTCTTACTAGGATTGTGTGAACCATCTCACTTGGTTGGTAGTGAGTAGGGTGTGCGATTCCTAGAAGGATTTTTATAAAGAGAGTTAGAATCCTACTAGGATAGGATTGGGCCAAACAGAATTTATAAAAGCTCATGACAAAACCTATGTACAGGTATCACAATTTTGACTCTCAAATACACAGAGTTTTTGTCTATTGTCTATTTGCTGACTTAGGCATCGAAGAGGTATCCGGCACACACCCGCCGGGCTAACTCACATTTGTGTTTTCAGGGAACAAAGTGACGACGTTTGAAGGAGTGCAAACTTGATTAATAGAATTATACGCGAAGATTATTTCGTCCTCGTACATGTAACATTTTACAGTTTCAAAACTTACTTTTCAGTTTGATTAATATTACAGATTATTTGCTTAAACTCTACAAAAATTGAAAAATAATATATACTTTTTCACATTGTTGTTTGTTGTTGTTATGTTTTTTAATTATAATTACTCTATTTAATTTTTTTTTTTCAGAAATATTCTAAATATTCCGATGACTCTCCGATGATGTTCTTGACATTTTCTAGTGACGTTCAGAACACTCCCAAACTTTCGGTGAAGCTCCGGCGACTTTCCAATGATGTTGAATATTCCAGCGAGTCTGCAGTGAGTCTGACGAAAGTTATTGGATGTAGCAGCATTTTTAAAGTTATAAAAAAAATAATTAAAAAAAAAAGGAGTTTTTGGTAATAATTAAAAATATGTAAGACTAATTGGTATAAGTATTTTGTTTTAGAATTAGTTGAATTTGAATTTTGTGTATGAAACTTATTGGTAAGTGTCCATTTTTTTTTTCCCACGTCAAGATTCAAACAGAGAGTTTAGTGTTAATTGGGCCAATTGAACAGAGGGGATGCTCTGACAAATTTAATTCAAAGGAAATCCAGTTCAACAATCTCAATTCAACTTCAATCTAGCCCACAAATCAAATAAATATCAATGAGCCGTGCTCGGCCCATTTTGTTGGATGATTAGAAAAAAAAATTATTTATTTATTTTAATTTAATAATCCGATTCAACCCTCACAACTAAATGCGTATTACAATTTGTATCAGTTAAATTTTAAATATCTCTTATGCTGTGTTTGGTTGGAGAGTTTGATGAGGGATTTCGAAAGGGAAATAGAAAAGGTAAGTGAAATGTGAATAAAATATGTTTGTATTTCACCTAGTTTCACACACCTTTTCCCTTTCCCTTTCCAAATCCCTCCCCAAATCCTCCAACCAAACACAGCATTAAGGAATGGCCAAAATTTTAAGTTATAAACTTCTTATTTAATTTTAAATATTAAATGCTAAATTTTTAATTATTACAATGATAACATCCCCATCACTCTATCAATACCATCACCTTTCTCACACTATCACCACCGATGGTAGGGCCAAGATTTTGACTTAGTGAGGCAACATTGAATTAATGTGTAACCATCTATCACATTGCAAATAATTTCAATTGTGGTAGTAAAACAATTAAAGATAAAGGTAATTTCAAAGTTAAATGTTTAGAGTAATGCCAAGTTAGTTAATTTTTTTGCTTTGTTTTGTTAATCATTTATTGTTTATTTATTATTAATATGATTTTTTACTTCAATTTTTTTAACATGATTATCATTATAATTTAAAATGTGATAGCATACCGTTATTAAAAATGAGAATGACAAAATTACACCAAAATACAAACACACAAAAAGAAAAAGAAATAGAGAGTGGAAGAGAAAGACATGAGAAAAAAGAGTGAAATAATATAAAATTTAAGAAAATATTTTAGTAAAATTAAACATTTAGAGAGACAAATTGCAGGAATTTGTATTTTTTAATTAATGAATTACGTTACAATAAAAATAATGAATTATAATCATAATGAAGATCAATACACTATATAATTAATAGGGCAAAATTCATTTTACCTCCATATGGTATGGCTTGATAGTACTTTATCCCTCTATCTTTTAAAAATAGTCATATGTCCCCCATGTGATTTTAGATTAAAATACAACTATTAACACCGTTAACTATAAATGTGAAATGATTATAATATCCTCAAACCTTATATTTTTTGTTATGTTCTTTCTCCCTCATCCCTCATATACATAATTTATAATACCTAGTATTAATTAAATTAAATCACAATTAATTATAAATTCTTAATTATTTATTGTAATTCTTAAATTTTTATTCTAATTTTATTTAATTATACTTTAGATCATAATTAATCCTAAATATTTAACTATTTATTGTAATTACTAACTTTCTATCTAATTTTAATTTAATTATATTTTACATCACAATCAATTCTAAATTCTTAATTATTTATTATAATTTGTAACATGTTAATCTAATTTTAATTTAATTACATTTTAGATCAATTCTTAATTATTATTTATTTTATATTTTATTTAATTATATTTTAGATCAATTCTTTATTGTATTTTAATTTATTTTATTTTATTTTAATTAACATATTAATCTAATTTTAGGATTGGAGAAAATGGGGGTAAAATTGTCCTTTTGTTGTAATAGGCTCTGTTTGTTTTGACATAAAATGTTTTTTTAAAAAATATTTTACTCATTTTTTTGTTGTTTGGTTGAACAAAAATTATTTTTTAAGGAACATATATTTGTATCGTTTTTCCAAAAATGATTTACTTTTAAAATTTTCATAAGTTAGTTTTTATAAAGTTGACTTATACTCACTGCATTTTCAACACATTTAGCCTTTTAAATAAATATTTTAACTCACAAAAAAGTCATAAATGACATTTTATTGAATCAAAATTTCTATTTTAGCCAATGAAATGTTTTTGTTTCAATTGTCAATCAAATACTGAAAACAAAAACAAAAATATTTTTTTGTCTAAAATCAATTTACAAGAAAAATATTCTACGTCGAAACTATTGGAAAATAATGGTTTTTCGGTAACTTTAATTCGAAATTAAAGTGGAACCCAACCGCCGGTTGAGATAGGTTTAAATGGTTTTGTATTCTGTCAAGTGAGAAGATTACAATATAAAAATGATGGGCCGAAACTATTGAATTATGAATGAGAATTGTCTAATAAAGTGGGCATTAATAGAAGTTGGGCTTGGGCCTTGGCTTGGACTTGGACTTAGTTTTAGTCTTGCTCTGGACTAGCTTAGGCTTGTATATGTACGTGTGTTGGACTTAGTCT
The DNA here is from genome assembly GCA_036172215.1 of Camellia granthamiana. Taxonomy (NCBI): domain Eukaryota; kingdom Viridiplantae; phylum Streptophyta; class Magnoliopsida; order Ericales; family Theaceae; genus Camellia; species Camellia granthamiana. The sequence goes on from CM069914.1 coordinate 17,443,463, forward strand.
TAGGCATATGCTAGATTGTGTTATGCTGGACTGGACTTGTCTTGTGCATATGTTTTAGACTGGGTTTGGATCAGGTTGTGACCCAACACCCGTATCCATTTTGCAACCCATCTAGTTGGATTATTTAAATTGCATTATATATATTTATTATTATTTATTTATTCAACCTTTGTAACTCTCATATTTTGATGATAGAGTTGATGATCATATTATGCACATGAGAGTTTTGCACCTTTGTAACTTTAGCTCTAATGGCTAGAGTTAATGGACGTTGATGGCCATTGATGCTAGGTTTTATGGTAGGCTTCATGGCTAAGACCCCTTCCCTACAAGTATAAAAATAGTCTTTCCCCTCCAACTTAGAAGAAAAGTTTTTGAGAAATTTTTTATGAAAAATGGAGATGGTGTTTTGAGATAAAAAAGTTAGAGATGATTGTGTACACCAAAGAAAATTTTTTCTATCTTCTTTTATTAGGACCTTCTTTGGTTCTTGTTAGAGAGAGTGCATCCATTGTCAAGTTCGCCGAAGCTATTCAGAAGGTGCTTCTGCATTAGTGTAACAACCCTCGTACTGATTACCGATAAACTACTGAATTAGCTACTGGTTACTGCTAAACTGAACTGATAATGACTGATAATTGAATTAACTGAAGTACTGAATGGACTGGTTGAAATCGAAACTGAAATTGAATAAGTTTATCTATTGAATTGCATATTGCATCTGTTTGATTGATTGATTATCTGTGTGAATTCATATGTTTAAACTGCTAATTGAAGGCCTTATCGGCGGCCGAGTTAGAAACCGTTTAGAGTTTTGGAATCAGTAGAATATTCGTGATTTAATGGTATGTTTATCTGAAAATTGATTAGGAATGATTAAATTAGATTTAAATGAATTAATTACAAGTTGTAGCTTATCTACCAAATTGCCATGGTTAGTGGATATTTGTTTATTGATTTTCAAGAGCCTTCTTACACCCAAACAAACACTTAATCAGCCCCTATTTTTGAATCTAGTCGACCATAGTTAGAGAGAGAGAGAGAGATTTGAGCTCATCTTGTGAATTGCTAGAAGAACTTGAAGATTTGTAACATAGATTGCTGAACTGAGCTTGCAAGACAAGAAATTGAGACTTAGGTAAGGAAATTCACCATCTTCTTGTTGTCTTTAAGCTTCATCTTGCATGGTTCATGCTCCATTGTAGGATTAAACCATGATTTAGTGCTAAGAGGTTGAATTATGCTTGGATTGTTGCATGCATGTTTGAATTGAAGAGTTTTGGATTGATTTCATGGAAAATGTTGCATGCATGTTCATGTTAATGTTTAGGACCATGACTTCATCTTTTTTTGGAGCAATTGGCTCCTTAGAGCACCAAATTGAAGCTTGGAAATGATTTGAATCCATGCATGTTGCATGTTCATCTTGTTCTTGAAAAATGGTTTGAGTTTGGGTTTGAATTAAACACCCTTGGGCTTTGATTTCTTAAATTGAGTTTTGAAACTTGTTGTACATTGGGTTTGCAAGAGTTTTTCCAGAAAATAGCCCAAGAGGATCGAAAATGTTGCTTTTGAACTTGGTTTTGAGCTTGGGACTCAAATCTGGGATTACCAGATTTTTGTTGTCCGCTCGAGCGGAAGAAGTAGCGCTCGAGCGGAGAAATCGAGCTCCCAGCATCTTGCACTGTGCATCAGTCCGCTCGAGCGGAGTATTGGGCGCTCGAGCGGAGGACTAGGTGACACGCTCGAGCGGGCGTCGAGCGGAGATTTCACCTATCCAGTACTTTTTGGTCCGCTCGAGCGGGGATGTTGCCGCTCGAGCGGGTACCTTTGTTTGCTTTTCCGCTCGAGCGAGGAAACCTGCGCTCGAGCGGGACTCTGTTTTCTGAAATTCTAAAACTGTTTTCTGTATACATCTTTGCATCCTCATCCCATCCTAGGCATTCTTAGGCCTAGTTTAAGACATCTTATTGAGGATATAGATGTAGAACCACACCGAGGAAATTTAGGGATTTAAATTATCATCCTTCCGACTGTGAAACTTAGTGTGTGTTCTATTTGTTAACTGTTTAGGGTTGGCTCTCGGGGACGTGCTCTAGCTGCTATTAGCCCAATCTCTGTGAGTAACGATTGTGTAAAGATATGTTCAAAATGGTTATCTTTTGAATACTGAACTGAACTGTTTATTGAACTGATATTATTTACTGAATGAATGTATGTCCTGTATTCTGAACTGTATTGTGGCATCCTTAGCACTCACTGTTTACTGTTACTGTTACAGAGCTCTGTCGGTTCCCTTGTGGAACCATACTGTTTACTGATTGATGGCCATCATTACTGTTGGGTCTGTTAAGACTCGGTCCTTTTGGACCTACTGTTTATAGGCTAATGGGTGTACCACATATGACTGATCGACTGAAATACTGAAAGACTGAAATACTGTTTAATGAACTGTTTTCATTACTGTAAGGACATTCATTCATAACCTCTTTACGCTTTATGTTATTCACTAGGCTTTAGCTCACTGTTTATATATATATGTAGGTTCTCAGCAGCCAGACCGGAGCTAGAAGCGTGGGTTGGTCCCCAGTTTTGTTAAGCCAGCCTATGTGCCTCACTGCGAGGTTCCGAGTTGCCATGCTATGGCTTGGGGTGTTTTTGTGTCCCCCATCGGTCTCCTTACTATTTTGTATTACTGTATAGACTGTCTACTGTTTTACTGTACTGTTATCGAGGGATTAGGTCCCCGTACTGAATGTTTGTATATGATTGTATAGACTGTATATAGACTGTACTGTTCTGAACTGTATGAATGCATGAAAATGTTTTTGGCATACAGATTTTCACAGCTCAATGGACACTAGTTACTTACTGTATTGGCTTCCGCCAGGCCCTGTACTCTGTTTAACTGTATTACTGTTCAGCAGGCCTTCGGTAATCTCGGATTACTGGCCAGTTACGGTGCTAAACCCATAGGGCCGGGTTTGGGTCGTGACAATTAGCTAGTTTCGACTGTTGTATCCTAGGAGACAGATGCCGACGTACCTCCAACATCCATCGAGAGGCGATAAATCTGTTTTAAGGAAACTGTCTAATGCAAGCTTCGGTTTTCTTCTTTTCTTATCATTTGTTCTAAAATTTTTCAATACTTAGTTTACAAAGATGAGTTCTGATATTTAGTTATCCATGTTAATAATTTGTTTAATTAGTAATGTAATCTAATTCATTTCTGTAATTTTAGTTGTGTAGTTTATTCTGTATTTCATTATTTAAATAAAAAAAAATATTTTATCATTTCTATTTAATTTATTTTATATATTTTTCTTATATTATTATGGAAAAATACCAATAAAAACAAACGGAACCTTAATTTCATTCTATTTTTTCAGAAAACAAAATATACTAAAAAAAATGGTATGTGTAATACTCCTTCCGTTAGTTTTTAGCATTTTAGTCCAAAAGTACATAGGGCTATATTTGAACGATAGGGGGTATACTGCTTTAGTCCCAAACCACAATAGAGTAAAACGAATTTAGTCCTAATTAATATAAAAATATATATATTTTTTGAAAGTAAGAAAGAAAAATCATGAATAAATACAACTAACAAACAGATTGAGAAATTTGAACCTAATCTCATAGTGAAAACGCAAGGATTTTGACTAATAAACTAACCTTGTTGGTTTTGCAAAGATTTATTTTTATTTTTTTTATTTTTTGGTTTAACGGTAAGGGGTGTTTAGGCCAGCTTACGCACATTTCGACTAATCCCCTTCTTGGTCTGGTCAAAGGCAGGCCATCCATGCCAAGACTAAGGAATTCCTAAGAAATTTATTTCTTGTAACCTGGTTCCAAGAGTTAAATCCTGAATAATTGTGTGGGGAGCATACTTGAAAATAAAAAAAATAATAAAAATAAAAGATGAGGTACAAAAAATTGAGATATATACTAGAAATTTTAAAAAACTAATTAAAAATATTTTTTAAATAGGGGTACAATTTCAATTTCCAAAAATTGAGGAGAGGGATGTGACCCTCTTGGTTCCAACATGCCTCTATCCTCGACCACCACCATACCCTAACTCCATTATCACAATATTACCACCGCCTCTTTATATCTACCACCATTATCACCACAAGTACCCACCATATTATTACCAATATTGTAACCACTATCACCATTGTCATCATTGTTGAAATACCACCAGCACACAACAACAATCTTCACTACCATTAAAATCAACCACCACCACCACTACCACTACCATCATCGCCACCAGACCCACTATTATTTTACTACTACACAATCATTGTTGCTACTGTTACCACCCAAGCTCTACTGCACTACCAGCACCACGTGACTACCTGCCAACCAGCACAATATAAAGAATGTAATCCATATTTTTCAAAAGCAAGTTTATGAGTTTTTAATTTGTAATTTGTAATTTGTAATTTGTAATTTTTAGCGATTTTTTGAATATTTTAATAAATAAAAAAAAACTTTTTAGACGCGTTTAAAAAGTATAAAATTTGTATAGTTTTTTTTTTAATAAAATTCACTAAAAATATAACAAAATACAAAAATATTCTGAATTTTTATTTATTTATTTTTCATTGGATTTTTGAAAGATTTTTTTCCCATAAAATTTGTACTTTTAAAGTGTATCTAAATTAAGTGGATCTAAAAAAAATAAAATAAAAATTGATTAAAATATTAAAAAAATCATTGAAAATTAATAAATACTAATTAAAAATTGAGAAAACTATTTTTGAAAACTCCAAACCAAATGAAGTAAAAATTCTAACTTATTTTTCATATCAAATAATTTGATTAAATTTAATACTTAAATTTTAATAGATACCAAATAAAATTTCAAATTAAAACAACAATCTCATATTTCATTCTTTAATTTTTAGTTGGGTAAATTACACTTTACACCTCCGTACTTTACACCAAATCTCACTTTGGCCCCTACGCATGAAATCATGGCAGCCAACTCCTTGTACTTCTGGTCAAAGCAAATCCCACAAAAAGTAAATTCATATGCAAGAAAAAAGAGAGGATTAATCGGGCTGGTTTTTGACCTTAGGGATAGATCGGACCATATTAGCATTAGAGGGAAACTCCAAGTTGCCCTTCACTATTACAATTATATCGTTGACACTCTTGCCAGAACCGGGAAGTATTTGAACTAATTGGCGCTTCATTGATCTGGACTTGAAATAGAATTCGACCTATGTTGGTAATAGAGATGAAATTGTAATAGTATCTAATCTCTTGAAGACCTAGGTTTAATCCTAAAATGTTGTTCAAGGCAACCACTCACATGACTACCCTAAAGAAATTAGGGGCAAGTTGAAAATGGAGTATGCCATAGAAGCGCAATACCTCCTTGAGGAAAGAGTGTAGAGGGAATCAAACTCCTTCCTCAACAATGTTGATTAGGGGCCATGGAGTCCACTCATCTAACCCTTTGATATTATATCGTCATCATTAATAGGAAAACGAACGACGACGTCATCAGGGATGTTAAGAAAAGTTCTAAACTCCTGAATATTCTCTTCAAAATCAAAGAAATGTCTAAGACGATTCATGGTGAAGTAGAAAAAGAAAAAAAACAACAAAAAAACAAATTGCAAGAGAAAGAGAAGATGAACTTACAGAAAGGAGTAGACAAAAACTTCAAACTATGGAGAGAGAAAAATACGCGCCCCGGTTTCTGAAGGTGTCACGACCCAAACCCGGCCCTATGGGTTTAGCACCGTAACTGGCCAGTAATCCGAGATTACCGAAGGCCTGCTGAACAGTAATACAGTAAAACAGAGTACAGGGCCTGGCGGAAGCCAATACAGTAAATAACTAGTGTCCATTGAGCTGTGAAAATCTGTATGCCAAAAACATTTTTCATGCATTTATACAGTTCAAACAGTACAGTCTGTACAATCATTCACAACATTCAGGACGGGGACTTAATCCCTCGATAACAGTACGGTAAAACAGTAAACAGTTTATACAGTAATACAAAACAGTCGGGAGACAAGTGGGGAACACAAAAACACCCCAAGCCATAGCATGGCGTCTCAGAACCTCGCAGTGAGGCACATAGGCTGGCTTGACAAAACTGGGGACTAACCCACGCTCCTAGCTCCGGTCTGGCTGCTGAGAACCTACATATATATATAAACAGTGAGCTAAAGCCCAGTGAATAACAATAAGTGTAAAGAGGCTATGAATGAATGTCCTTACAGTAATGAAAACAGTTCATTAAACAGTATTTCAGTCTTTCAGTATGTCAGTCAATCAATCATATGTGGTACATCCATTAGCCTATAAACAGTAGGTCCAAAAGGACCGGGCCTCAACGGACCCAACAGTAGTGATGGCCATCAGTCAGTAAACAGTATGGTTCCACAAGGGAACCGACAGAGCTCTGTAACAGTAACAGTCAATGCTAAGGATGCCACAATACAGTTCACAATACAGGACGTACATTCATTCAATAAACAATATCAGTTCAATAAACAATTCGGTTCAGTATTCAAAAGATAACCATTTTGAACATATCTTTACACAATCTGTTACTCACAGAGATTGGGCTACAGTATGCTAGAGTGCGTCCCCGAGTGCCAACCCTAAACAGTAAACAAATCGAACACACTCTAAGTTTAACAGTTGGGGAAGTACAATAATTAACTTCCTATTATGCCTCGGTGTGTTCTACATCTATATCCTCATTAAGATGTCTTAAACTAGGCCTAAGAATGCCTAGGATGGAATGAGGATGTGAAAATACACTTAGAAAACATTTGCAGAATTTTCAGTCCAACAGAGCCCCGCTCGAGCGCAGGTTTCCCCGCTCGAGCGTACAGGCAAACAAAGGTACCCGCTCGAGCGCAACATCCCCCGCTCGAGCGGACCAAAAAGTACTGGATAGGTGAAATCTCCGCTCGACTCCCGCTCGAGCGTGTCACCCAGTCCTCCGCTCGAGCGCCCAATACTCCGCTCGAGCGGACTGATGCACAGAGCAAGATGCTGGGAGCTCGTTTCCTCCGCTCGAGCGCCACTTCTTCCGCTCGAGCGGACAACAGAAATCTGGAAATCCCAGATTTGAGTCCCAAGCTTAAAACCAAGTTCAAAAGCAATGTTTTCGATCCTCTTGGGCTATTTTCTGGAAAAACTCTTTTAAACACATGGAATAACATATTTCAAAACTCAATTTAAGAAATCAAAGCCCAAGGGTGTTTAATCAAACTCATTTCCAAACCAATTTTCAAGAACATGCATGAACAACATTCAAATATGACATGCATGAGTTTTAAACCAATTTCAAGCTTCAAATCTTGCTCTAGAGAGCTCAATAGTTGGAAAACACTTTGAAAACATGGACTATAATATAAACATGGACATGCATGTACAATCTACCATGAATTCAACTCCCAAATGCACCAAAATGGCCATGCATGCATGAATGGAACTCCAATGCAACAATTATGAACAAAATCAAGACTCAACTTCTCTATAACCATGATACATGCAAGATGGAGCTTAAAGATAATAAGAAGACAATGAATTCCTTACCTAGAGTGCAATTACAAGTCTAGAAGTCCAATCTAGCAACCTATGATATGAATCTCCAAGTTCTTCTAGCAATTCTTCAAGAGTTCAAGCCAAATCAACAAGAGCAAACCTCTCTCTCTCTAACTCTCTTCTTGGACGGTAGGAACAAGAGGGATGGCTGATCAAAATGTGTAACAAGGCTCTAGGAAATCAATAAACAAAGGGGCCACCCACATGGCAAAGTCGTAATTACGGCAACCTCTTTAATTGACTTAATTTAATCTAATTTAATCATTCCTAATCAGTTTTCAGTTAAGTATACCATAAAATCACAAATATTCTACTGATCGTGAAACACTAAACGGTTCCTAATTCGGCCGCCGATAAGGCCTTCAATTAGCAGTTTAAACACATAAATTCAAACAGATATTCAATCAATCAAACAGATACAATATGCAATATAATAGACAAACTTATTCAATTTCAGTTTCGATTCCAATCAGTCTATTCAGTACTTCAGTTAATTCAATTATCAGTCATTATCAATTCAGTTTAGCATTAATCAGTATATAATTCAGTGGTTAATCGGTAATCAATACGAGGGTTGTTACAGTCTCCCCTCCTTATAAGGAGTTTAGTCCTCTAAACTCGAGTTACCTTCAGTTTGGAAGAAAACAGGATTCAGTGGAAACAGTTCTGGGTATCTTTTAGCCATGTCATCTTCCCTTTCCCAAGTGGCATACACACCACCATGATTCTGCCAATCCACTTTCACTAACGGAATCTCTTTGTTTCTCAGTTTCTTGATCCGTCTGTTTACAATCTGTATAGGCCGTTCCTCGTAAGTGTAGTCATCACTCAACACTATTCGAGTAGGCTCAATCACATGGAATGGATCCCGGAGATAATCTCTCAACATCGAAATGTGGAAGACGTTATGCATATGCTCCATTTCAGGAGGAAGTGCAACTTGATACGCCACCGGATTGATTTTCTCAACAATCTTATAAGGTCCAACGTATCTCGGCGCTAACTTGCCTTTGACTCCGAAACGAGTCTGGCCTTTCATTGGTGTCACTTTCACAAAAACGTGATCACCCACTTCATACTCTCGGTCTCGTCTTCTAACATCTGCATAACTCTTCTGTCTACTCTGTGCAGTTTTCAATCTTTGCTGTATCAGTTTTACCTTTTCAGTCGTTTCATAAACAATTTCAGGCCCGAGCAACGGCCCATCTCCAACTTCTGCCCAGCAGATTGGAGATCTACACTTTCTGCCATACAATGCCTCGAAAGGCGCCATACCAATACTCGAATGGTAGCTGTTGTTGTAGGCGAATTCAGCCAATGGCAAATGACTTTCCCAGTTTCCCTGAAAATCAAGGACACACATTCTCAATAGATCTTCTAACGTCTGGATGGTCCTTTCTGACTGTCCATCTGTCTGAGGATGATAGGCACTACTCAGCCTCAATTCAGTACCCAATGCAGTCTGTAGGCTTTGCCAGAACCTCGATGTAAACTTCGAATCCCTGTCAGAAACAATAGATACAGGCACTCCATGCAATCTCACAATTTCATCAATATAGATAACAGCCAATTTGTCCGCATTATAAATTGTCTTGACAGGTAAGAAGTGAGCAGATTTAGTCAGTCTATCAACAATAACCCAAATTGAATCCATACCTTTTCTGGAGCGAGGTAATCCAACGATAAAATCCATCGTGATATGCTCCCATTTCCATTCTGGTATGGGTAAGGGTTGCAATAATCCAGCGGGGCGTTGATGTTCAACTTTGACTTGTTGGCAATGAAGACATTTGGACACAAAGTCGGCAATTTCTTTCTTCATTCCCGGCCACCAGAAATTCAATTTCAAGTCTTGATACATTTTCCTATTCCCCGGATGGATAGAAAATTTTGAATTGTGGCCCTCTTGCAGAATTCTTCTTTTCAGTTCAGTGTCATTCGGTACACACAGTCTATCTTGAAATTTCAGTACATTGTTCTCAAATTTGAACCCCGGTTTCGGTTTTGAATCTCTTTCTTCAATAATCCTCTTTAAGAAATCATCCAGTTGCTGTTTCTCTTTAATCTCTTCAATCAATGCTGGTTGAGCAGAAATAGCAGCTAAGGTTCTACCTTGTTCCTTCAAAACAATTTCAATTTCAGACTTTTCAAGTTCACAAAGCAACTCTTTCTGTCCAGTCAGTAAACAGGCTAAGTTCCCAATCGATTTTCGGCTCAAAGCATCGGCAACGGTGTTGGCTTTTCCCGGATGGTACAAAATCTGTAGGTCATAATCTTTAATCAGTTCAAGCCATCTCCGCTGTCTCATATTCAGTTCTTTCTGAGTGAAAAAGTACTTCAGGCTCTTGTGGTCAGTATACACTTCACATGTCGCCCCATAAAGATAGTGACGCCAGATTTTCAATGCAAATACCACTGCAGCAAGTTCTAAGTCATGGGTTGGGTAGTTCTTTTCATGTGGTCTCAACTGTCGGGAAGCATAAGCGATAACTCTTCCATTCTGCATTAAAACACACCCCAAACCCTTATGAGAAGCATCACTAAATACAGTATAACCATCCGTACCTGAAGGTAGAGTCAGAATTGGTGCAGTCACAAGTCTAGTTTTCAACTCCTGAAATGCTGATTCCCGTTGGTCAGTCCAGTCAAATGATATCCCTTTCTGTGTCAACTGAGTCAGTGGTAAGGCAATTTTGGAGAAATCTTTGACAAATCTTCTGTAATATCCAGCCAATCCCAAAAAGTTTCGGACTTCAGTCACATTTGTTGGTCTAGGCCAGTTCACTACAGCTTCAATTTTCTGCGGATCAACAGAAATTCCATCTTTGCTAACCACATGCCCCAAAAACATAACATGATCAAGCCAGAATTCACATTTAGACAGTTTACCATACAGTTTCTGTTCTCTTAAGGTTTGCAGGGCAAGTCTCAGATGATGTTCATGTTCTTCAACAGTCTTAGAATAAATCAATATGTCATCAATAAATACCACAATAAAATTATCAAGGTATGGTTTAAAAATTCTGTTCATGAGGTCCATAAATGCAGCTGGAGCATTCGTGACTCCGAACGGCATAACTAAAAATTCATAATGGCCATACCTCGTTCTAAATGCAGTTTTGTCAATGTCTTCCGGTTTAACTTTCAGTTGATGGTACCCCGATCTAAGGTCAATCTTGGAAAACACTTGTGCACCCTGTAACTGGTCAAATAAATCATCAATACGCGGTAGTGGATATTTGTTCTTTACAGTTACCTTGTTCAATTCGCGGTAATCAATGCACAGTCTCAGTGAGCCATCTTTCTTCTTTACAAACAAAACAGGTGCACCCCACGGTGAAGTACTGGGTCTGATAAACTTCTTGTCTAACAGTTCCTGCAATTGTACTTTCAATTCTTTCAGTTCAGTTGGAGCCATTTTGTAGGGAGCTTTAGACACTGGCTGTGTTCCCGGAATTACATCAACGGTAAATTCAACTTCCCTATCAATCAAATCCCCTGGCAGATCATCTGGAAACACATCTGGGAATTCTCTGACTATAGGAATACAATTCACATCAGTTTTAACACTATCAGTAGACACAGTCAATACAAAACAGAAATACCCTTTACACCCCTTTCTCATCAATTTCATGGCTTTCACAGAAGAAATCAAGTACGGAGGAGGTACTACTCCACTCCCATTAAACACAAATTCAGGCAAACCAGGTGGACGGAAAACTACTTGTTTTGTTACACAATCTATAGTGGCATGATATTTTTGTAGCCAATCCATCCCCAATATCACATCAAAATGATCTATGTTCAACGGTAGTAAGCCAATAAACAGATGCATATCCCCAACAATAATTTCACAAGCAGGATACATATATGCACATGTCATGGATCCTCCAACAGGTGATGATACAGCTAACAAGTAATTCATAGGTTCTAAGGGTCTATTCAATTTACGCGAAAAAGCATGCGATACATACGAATGTATAGACCCCGAATCAATCAATACATATGCATTCTGAGTACAAATAGAGAGGATACCTAACACAACGGTCTCAGTATTTTGCACGTCTCCCGGTACTAGGGCAAATACTCGGCCCTGCCTTATAGGCTCTTTCCCGGTAGCTTTGGGGTTAGGCTTTGGTGCTACATTTGATGCTGCTGCGCTTGGTGCAGCTTTACCACTAGCTGGTGGAGCAGAAGGGCAGTCTTTAATTCTGTGGCCCACCTTGCCACATCTGAAACAAGCTCCTGAAATCTGGTAGCAAACCCCTTTGTGCTTGTTGCCACATACGGAGCAGGGTGGAATAAATCCACTCCCTTGACTGGGGCTAGTAGTTGACCCCGTATTCTGTTTCTTGTTCAACTGATTGTGCTTGCCTTTCTTAAATTTGAAACCCTGTCTTTTACTATGCCATTCAGTTGTTGGTGTTTCAGATTGTTTCACTGCTGTAATATTCGACTCGGCCATCAATGCACGGTCGAGCACACCCACATAAGTTGGCATTTTTAAAACATTTATTCGGTCCAGTATAGCAGCACTAAGGCCTCCTTCAAACCTTCTGGCCTTCTTATATTCGGTGTCCACCATCGGTGGTGCATACCTGGCAAATTCGGTGAATTTCTTCTCGTACTCGGCAACAGACATATTGCCCTGTCTCAGCTGTTCAAACTCAGTCACTTTTCTGTCCCTGATGCACTGGGGAAAATACTTTTCAAAGAAGGACTCCTTGAACTGAGTCCAAGTCACAATAGTATTCGCATCACGGGTCAACATCCACCACCTTCTTGCTTCTTCCTGAAGGGTGAAGGTTGCTAACAGTACTTTGTTGGCTTCGGAACACGGAAACATTTCAAACAATTTCTCAGTCTCAAGAACCCAAGCTTCAGCCTTTAACGGTTCTAAGCCTCCCTGAAAGGACGGCGGTTTCATCTTGCTGAACTTATAAGTCAGTGCAATGATGTCCACCTCATTAACATTCACATTCTGTACATTCTGTTCCGGTTGAACCGGAGGAGGAGGAGGTGGGGGCTGTTGGTTCTGTTGTTGGTCCAGTCTTTCAAGTACCAATCCCATCATTTGTTCAAGTCTGGCCATTCTGGCCTCAGAGGATGATGATTCAGGTTCATTTGCAGTGTTTGCGTTATCCATTTCACTATACACAGTTATAACAGTTCCAGTCATAAGCAATTGTATACGTTAACAGTTTATCACATTAGCAGTTGTATAATTAAACAGTTTAACATTTAGCATATAATCAGTCAGTCATAAGCACACACTTTTCAAGTTCATGAGATGCCCTAATCACTTTTCTAGGACACCCTATAGCTCATTTGGACACGTGTGTGCGGTATAACTCGTGGTTAAGTATCGCTCTGATACCACTCTGTCACGACCCAAACCCGGCCCTATGGGTTTAGCACCGTAACTGGCCAGTAATCCGAGATTACCGAAGGCCTGCTGAACAGTAATACAGTAAAACATAGTACAGGGCCTGGCGGAAGCCAATACAGTAAATAACTAGTGTCCATTGAGCTGTGAAAATCTGTATGCCAAAAACATTTTTCATGCATTTATACAGTTCAAACAGTACAGTCTGTACAATCATTCACAACATTCAGGACGGGGACTTAATCCCTCGATAACAGTACGGTAAAACAGTAAACAGTTTATACAGTAATACAAAACAGTCGGGAGACAAGTGGGGAACACAAAAACACCCCAAGCCATAACATGGCGTCTCGGAACCTCGCAGTGAGGCACATAGGCTGGCTTGACAAAACTGGGGACTAACCCACGCTCCTAGCTCCGGTCTGGCTGCTGAGAACCTACATATATATATAAACAGTGAGCTAAAGCCCAGTGAATAACAATAAGTGTAAAGAGGTTATGAATGAATGTCCTTACAGTAATGAAAACAGTTCATTAAATAGTATTTCAGTCTTTCAGTATGTCAGTCAATCAATCATATGTGGTACATCCATTAGCCTATAAACAGTAGGTCCAGAAGGACCGGGCCTCAACGGACCCAACAGTAGTGATGGCCATCAGTTAGTAAACAGTATGGTTCCACAAGGGAACCGACAGAGCTCTGTAACAGTAACAGTCAATGCTAAGGATGCCACAATACAGTTCACAATACAGGACGTACATTCATTCAATAAACAATATCAGTTCAATAAACAATTCGGTTCAGTATTCAAAAGATAACCATTTTGAACATATCTTTACACAATCTGTTACTCACAGAGATTGGGCTACAGTATGCTAGAGTGCGTCCCCGAGTGCCAACCCTAAACAGTAAACAAATCGAACACACTCTAAGTTTAACAGTTGGGGAAGTACAATAATTAACTTCCTATTATGCCTCGGTGTGTTCTACATCTATATCCTCATTAAGATGTCTTAAACTAGGCCTAAGAATGCCTAGGATGGAATGAGGATGTGAAAATACACTTAGAAAACATTTGCAGAATTTTCAGTCCAACAGAGCCCCGCTCGAGCGCAGGTTTCCCCGCTCGAGCGTACAGGCAAACAAAGGTACCCGCTCGAGCGCAACATCCCCCGCTCGAGCGGACCAAAAAGTACTGGATAGGTGAAATCTCCGCTCGACTCCCGCTCGAGCGTGTCACCCAGTCCTCCGCTCGAGCGCCCAATACTCCGCTCGAGCGGACTGATGCACAGAGCAAGATGCTGGGAGCTCGTTTCCTCCGCTCGAGCGCCACTTCTTCCGCTCGAGCGGACAACAGAAATCTGGAAATCCCAGATTTGAGTCCCAAGCTCAAAACCAAGTTCAAAAGCAATGTTTTCGATCCTCTTGGGCTATTTTCTGGAAAAACTTTTTTAAACACATGGAATAACATATTTCAAAACTCAATTTAAGAAATCAAAGCCCAAGGGTGTTTAATCAAACTCATTTCCAAACCAATTTTCAAGAACATGCATGAACAACATTCAAATATGACATGCATGAGTTTTAAACCAATTTCAAGCTTCAAATCTTGCTCTAGAGAGCTCAATAGTTGGAAAACACTTTGAAAACATGGACTATAATATAAACATGGACATGCATGTACAATCTACCATGAATTCAACTCCCAAATGCACCAAAATGGCCATGCATGCATGAATGGAACTCCAATGCAACAATTATGAACAAAATCAAGACTCAACTTCTCTATAACCATGATACATGCAAGATGGAGCTTAAAGATAACAAGAAGACAATGAATTCCTTACCTAGAGTGCAATTACAAGTCTAGAAGTCCAATCTAGCAACCTATGATATGAATCTCCAAGTTCTTCTAGCAATTCTTCAAGAGTTCAAGCCAAATCAACAAGAGCAAACCTCTCTCTCTCTAACTCTCTTCTTGGACGGTAGGAACAAGAGGGATGGCTGATCAAAATGTGTAACAAGGCTCTAGGAAATCAATAAACAAAGGGGCCACCCACATGGCAAAGTCGTAATTACGGCAACCTCTTTAATTGACTTAATTTAATCTAATTTAATCATTCCTAATCAGTTTTCAGTTAAGTATACCATAAAATCACAAATATTCTACTGATCGTGAAACACTAAACGGTTCCTAATTCGGCCGCCGATAAGGCCTTCAATTAGCAGTTTAAACACATAAATTCAAACAGATATTCAATCAATCAAACAGATACAATATGCAATATAATAGACAAACTTATTCAATTTCAGTTTCGATTCCAATCAGTCTATTCAGTACTTCAGTTAATTCAATTATCAGTCATTATCAATTCAGTTTAGCATTAATCAGTATATAATTCAGTGGTTAATCGGTAATCAATACGAGGGTTGTTACAGAAGGAGTGCAAGCAAAGTGACGAAGGGTAAGAGACACTTCCCATTTAATGTGTTAGAGGCAAAATTGGGCATAAAAGGATGATATGACGAATGTCATCATTAAAATCAAAATCAAAGGACGTGTATCATAAATAAAAGAGGTTTAACTTATCGTCTGATCGAACCAATCTCTTCAACAACCAACATAGGTCGGCCACTGAAGACAGGCAATTGTGAAGGGATAAAATATTGGTCCAAGCCTAAAGCAATTAGGCAAAGCAACCCAAAACAAAAGGAACGCCCAAATAAGTTTTCTAAGAAGCCTATTAGAGACAACTGGCGGTAAACTGGCATGTGGCTAAGAGCGTGAGGAGCAATGAAGAGTAAAGATCTCCTTCTAGAAGGAAGATCCGCAGAATGTAAGGGGAACATCGAATTCATCTTTATCCAAAGATGAAAACATCAAAGCAGCAAATATGGGAACATAGATCAGGCCTACTAGACTGTAAAACCGTCCGATCAACTTGATCCAACGAATATAGTGCTTAGTAAGTTGGCCACTATTATCTAACATAATCTAAGTCATTCATAAGGAGATCAAAGGCAAAAGTAACTTGGTCACTTGCTCGACCAGAACCAGATCCAAGCAGAACCCTCAAATCAAATATTGGTTCAATGGATGAGATTCAAGTCAGGAAAACTATAAAATGTGAAGTATGAGAAGCAAAGATGACAACGGGAAAGAAATACACCTCCTCGTATAATCCTGTTGATCAAGTCTGCGTTCCTCCATACGACGTCGTTCCACTACCTGAAAACACAAACGTGAGCTAGCCGGCGGGTGTGTGCCGGAAACCTCTCCGATGCCTAAGTTAGTCAACAAGACAAATAAGCAAAAGCTCTATGAATCCAGGGAGCAAAGTTGCATTACCTCTCCAAAGGTGATATTGGTGAGCTTTTATAGGTTTCATGCGACACAATCCTAGTAGGTCTCTAACTCCTCCACGTAGAGTCCTACTAGAATTCATACTCCTGAAAGATAACGCTTATCCTTCAACACCCCCCTCACTACTTAAACCAAGTGAGATGGTTTTTCTCATGGCCGGACTTCTATATGACCGAAGTAACTGAGAGTTCGGCCCTTACTTTCCTTTCTCTTATCTCGGCTTTCCCATGCCAAGACCGAGCTAACCATAAGAGAGTTGAGCCGAACTCTCTTACGACCGAAGTAACACTGCCAAGTTGGACCAAACAGCATGACCAATCTAATGGTTACTTCGGCTCTCCTTTCTTCTACCTCGGCTTCGCATGCTAGGCCGAGCTATCCATAGAAGAATTAAGCCGAGCTAACCTTTACTTAGGTCTTAAAGCGGGCCCAACATACCTCGATGCCAAACATCATGACCGAGCTAACAAACAATAGAAGCCGAGCTAATCCTTCTTATGCCGGCACCATCTTTTACTTCGGTTCGGCCGCCGTACGGCCCACCTTCCTGGCCTCCCCAATACGGCCCAAAGAGTGGCCCATTATCCTGGCTTCGGCCCAATTTATTTTGTATAAATTACCCTCACAAGAGGTAATCCTAAAACCCTATTTTAAATACAAATATTCATGGCTAAATAGTATTCTGATTTGACCGTTGGAGGGTCCTCCCAACCAATACTAGTCAGGGGTGATTACTGACGTTTTGGTTTCTCTTGACAGAGTAAAAGAAGGGATACGTCATCTTGCTTTCCCTATGGAAAAGAATTCTACCTTCCATAGCTGGAAATCTCATAGAGAGAGAAGCGCTTATTGCTCTCTCTCTCTCTCTAGGTCTATTTAAGGGAGTTGGGTAAAATAAAACTTAAGCACTTTGGTGGTTTCATCCAAATTTTAATTATGATAGTAAATTTTCTTATACTTTTAAGGATTCGTTTTGGAAGTGACATTTTTATTGATTATTTTATTTTATTTTTATTTTTTTAGCTAAAATATGATATGAAAAAAAATATTGAAGTATTTGACAATGATTTTTTAGCTTTATGAAAAGATGTGTAAAAAGTAAAAAGAATGGGAATGAATTTTTGACTTTTTTGTAGGATTTTTTTCGCTTTTTGCCCTTTTTAAATTTGGGAACTAGTTAAAATAGCTAAAAAGTAAAAAAAAAAAAATTACTACGAAAAAATTAATTATTTTCTTTATTTTTCTACACGTTTTTTCATAAGATGTCAAAAAACTAACTAAAATAAATAATTTCCAAAACTACCTAATTTTTTTTTATCTAATTTAACCTCCTCCCAAACACTCCCTAAATCAAATTGTAATCTCATCATTTCATTTATTTGATATTAGTAAAACTGTCAAAAATATGTGACACGCGATTTTTAAAGGCATAGATGGAAAACCAACTATCTTCTCTCCTTTTAAGTTATAAATTATAAATTATAAGTAGGTTTTTTTAATTTGTTTTTTTAAATGAGAAAGTATGAGTAATTCTATTTACAGCCAAAAAAAGAAGAAAAAAAAAAAAACTTATTACACCTTTAATTTTAATTATTCTCTTGGGCCTAACTTGAGTACTACCAAAAGTTCACACTAATAAAGCATCCATCAAAAGAGAACTCTTCCGCAGTCCAAATACTAGACACAAGTCACAACTCATACCTGTGGAATTTTCTCATTAATAAATCATTTTCTAATTATCCGCTTATTAAAAAATATATATATATGTTTTTTGATAAAACTAAAAGGGGTAAATTACACTTTGGATCAATGCACTTTACACTAAATCTTACTTTGACTCCTGCATATGAAATCATAACAGTCAACCCCCTACACTTCTGGTCAAATCCCATTTTGGTCCGTACATATGAAATCATGATAGTTAACCTTTTATACTTTTACTTAAATCTCACTTTGGTTCTTACACAACTATCAATGTCCCTCTTCTGTTACTTCATTTTTAAATCTTTAACAGAATCTAATCATGTGATAAAAAATGTGACTATGAAATAAAGGTAAGAAAGGAAAATCATTTATGTTTTCCACTAATACACTTTGTTCTCCGTAATAAGCTCGTAAAAATTATATAATACAATATATACATATTCTTATGGTAAAAATTGAGACGAAAAGGCAAGAAAGTAGAGTTTTTGAAATTAAAAAAAAATGTGATAAAGAAATCAAAGAGAAAGAAAGATGAATAGACAGAAAACTGTGTTACAGTAAAAAATAGAGTTTCATGATTCCAATTTATGCAAAATCCTAATTTATCTTCTTAATTGTTCACAATTTGTGTTTTGTTTTAGCCTAATGCAGTCATATTTTGATGTAAATTTTGAGATAAAATGTATACTGGTGAAAAATATAGATGATTTTTCTTTCTTGCCCTCATGTCGTAGTGACATTCTTATCACATAACTAGATTTTGTTAAAGATTTAAACAATTGAATAACAAAAATGGGACATTGACACTTGTGTAGAGACTAAAGGGAGATTTTACCAAAAATACAGGGAGTTGATTGTCACAATTTTATGTGCAGGGCCAAAGAAATTAGAAACTCAAGACACGTTTGTTATCTCGCATGAATGGTAGGATTGGAGTTATAGTGAGGTGGGATCTCTCAGAGCATGTTTGGTTTGAGGAGTTTGTAGTTGGATTATTTGTCCAGTCTGATTGTCAATCCCACCATAGTCGGATTAGCTAAGCTGTAGAGGGTGTGGGATTCAGATTTTAGTCCTGGGATTGTTGGTGCTATTATTGTTTTGCCCTTCCTCTTCAACACTATGCCAAACCATTTCTAGCAAGAAATGGCAAAAAATAAAAAATACAAGAAAAAAAATAGTTTGGGGGCATTTATGTAAGGGGCAAGACACATCCACATGGGTTGTCTCCCTATTTTTATTTTTTTATTATATATATATATTGTAATTATTTTAACATTTGTTAGTTTGGGGCTATTTATGTAATTTTATATATTAATCCCATACCATAGTATTACATACAAACAAACACACTTTTACTTAATCTTCTCACTAACAATCTCCACATTAATAATCTCTTCACTAACAATCCTCTCACTAACAATCTCATCCAACTTAATCAGCCAAACAAACGTGGCCTTAGAGAAATTTGTCTAATGTACTACACTTAAATCTCATTGATTTAGCATAGTGAAATTTCACCTATGGCGATGGCCAACAATCTCTCCATGCCTCTTTGTTGAATTGTATTTTCAGTGTATTAGCAAAGTAAAATTTTACTGGCTAAAGTGCGTAAATTGGTTAGGGAAATTTCTCTGACTTGGACTAAAAGTCAATAAAATTTCACTAGCTTTCATTGAACTTTACTTCAAGTTAAAAAAAATAAAATAAATTCACTGACCAAAACTAGTGAAATTGTATATAGTAAGTGAAATTTCACTAGCTTTCATTGAACTTTATTTAAAGTAAAAAAAAGAATTCACTAACCAAAACTAGTAAAATTGTATATGGTAAATGAAATTTCACTAACTGTGGTCAAAGATATTTCAATGATCAAAACCAACAAAATTGTACAACATTAGAGGAACTTCATTGAGAGATGGAGAAATAGTGATAAGAGAAAACAAAGACAAATAAAATAAGTCGCAACCATGAACACATATTATTCAATTCTTAAAAAGCAGATGTCTCACCACAAAGAAAATAAATAATCAAAATATTTTAGACAACATGTATATACATATTTATGTATATTTCTATAAAAACAGTGAACCATGAATGTCAATAGCTGTGAACGATGAATGATAGTCCAGATTTAGGTGAGGTTAGTGAATGAGATTAAAGTGATAATACGCTACATCTAGCATTGTGATACACTATCTTTGATGCAAAACTGTGATACCTTCAGTGCTATTAGACATAGTAAAGGCGGCACCAGGCGTAGAAAGGTAGAGAAGAGAAAGGAAGAGGAAGATAGAGAAAGAAATGAGATGGCAATAAATTCAAGAACTCTAGGGCTTTTATGGTTACAAGGTCATTTTGGATCATTTATGTTTTTTCTTTCTTATTTTTTTTTTAGAAATCCTAAGGATTTTTATTAGCCGCAAACTTTTAATATCCTAAAATTCTAACACAAATAGATAGAGTAATGTATTTAGATTTTTTCGTAAAAGTTTTACACCAATTGAGTCTAATTGGTGTCGGGGAATAATTCAAAAGCTAACCAAAAAAAGGACACTCAAGCCATAAGTCTATTTTTGAATCTTTTGGGCCTAATCATTTTGGGCCAAAAGAACACAATTTGTCCAAAAGGACATCTATCTATATTTTGAAATCAACCTATCTGTTGAAATCATTCTATCTCTCTATATTTTGAAATTTATCAAACTAACTATTTATTGAAATGTGACCCATGTCACTTATTCAACGACCTATCTGTTGAAATATGATGCAAGTCACTTATTCAACACCCCATCCATTGAATATCACACATTTCTCTATCTTATCACCACCATCTATTGTCGCCAGCCGCTGACAACTTTTCCAGCGTATCTTACCTTGGATCTAATCCTTATACCTCTTTAGAGTATACTCTTTTTTTTTTAATCAATTTTCTCTAAGAAAAACTTGTCCCAACACTTTCACCACAAAAAGAAATTAAAAAAAAATGAAAAGTAATTCTATTACCAAGATAGTCTTGACTTTTGCTACAACATTTTTTTTTTCATCAAATGAAAAAGTTACATTTTTTCATATGATTTTTTTGACTATGTTTCAATAAAAAAAAATTTGAAATTGAACTAAAATTACTTTCATATATTAATAAAAAATGGTTTTCTACAATTATCTATTCATTTTTTAGTCTTCTTAATCCAACCAAATAAAATAAAAAATTTAACATTTTTTCAGTTACTTTATTCTCTTTTTTCTATACAGTCTAAAATACAAATGGTAAATTACAAATTCACCTATTGAGTTTTACTTAAAATACAAATTACTCTTTTCGGTTTGGAAATTTACAAATAGAATTTTTTATTTAATAAAATTAACTAAAAAAATAAGATTTCTAATTACTCTCTTATACAATAATAAAATTATCTAAAATATTAATTAAAATAAAATTTTGACATTATTAAAATTGTTAATTGACTTGATGGTTTGTTAATAAATGGGATATTTGTTATGGAATTAGAAATTTCAAGGGGCATGATGTAATTTTCAAAATTACATGGGATAAATCGTATTTTAAGCGAACATCAAGAGTGTATTTGTAATTTATCCTAATATTAAAAGATGATTTGGTTTGTTCACACAAAATTGTATATAAAAGTTGTTTATTATTATTAAGGTAAATTACACTTTTCTTGAGATTTTAATAAAATACAATAAATTCTATAAGTTTGGTATAATTACATAGACCTTCCTTTTAGTAAAAATTAAATGGATCAAAATTAATATAGATTGTGTAAAGACACAAGGATGAAGAGAAGTTATTGGGTACTCCTAGAGTACGATCACGTTGTGCTTTAGGGTATTATAATTAGTAGAGAAGGTGCGGTTTATGATTTTGTATTGAATGATTGAAGAAGTATGATGAATAATGATTAGTAAAGAAATATGAACATGAATACTCCAAGAATACCCAATAATTTTCTTGAAAAAAGAGTTAGTGTAATATGAATTAAAATCTTAAAAAAATTAATATAATTATATTAAAAATTTAGAATTTACTATATTTTTAGTATAATTTACCCCTATTATTATTAGCATTATATATTTTTAACTAGAATAAATTATATTGACCTCCCTTAAGGTTTGAAAAAATATCGTAATTCTTATAGTTTTGATATAATTATACTGACATTCTTTTTGGTAAGATTAAAATAATTAAAACGAATGTAAATGATATGAAAATATAAAAATACATCAAGTAAAATATATATTTTAATATAAAAATAATAATAATAATTTTTTTTATTCAATTAATGATTTTTTTTGATAAAAAGAGAGCTCATCAAAATCTTATAAGAAATTATGTTATTATGCTTATGGAATTTACTGATTTACCTCTATCCACTCCACTTGCTCACTCTCCCTGGTATATATAGTGTGATTGGTGAGAAGTGGATAGTGTGTGTTTGAGACAGATTGGAGATGGAGATCAAACCAACAGAAATCAGCAGCTCAAAGATGTATGGAGGGTACAATAAGAGATACAAGCATTACAGCCCAACCCTAGGCTGCTCCATGAATTTCCACATTTACTTCCCTCCTCCTCCTTCCACTTCCCCCAAATTCCCCGTAAGTCCTCTCTCTCCCCTCATTTCTCTCACAATAACAACCCTTTTCTCATTTCCTCTCAAAACTGAACCCAACAATCAAAATAATCAAAATAATATGTCATAAATGTGTATTTGTATCATTTTTGTTTAGGGTTTGTTGTAATTTTACAATAAATGTCGGGTTTATGACAGCATATACTTGTAATCAACCACTGATCTTACCAAGTTTTTGCCTTTATTCATCAAATTGTTAATGCTTGTCCTCTACACATCAACGTGCGAAATGGGTTTGGATGATTTTCATACCTCATTTTACACTTCATTTGCAGTGAGGATTGTTGTTTTATATGATCTTAATTCTATAATATGTTGGGATTTTTGGGGAATTTGCAATATAAGTTGTTGTGATTACAAATTCTTTCAGCAATCTTCAATCATAGTCTCGTTTCTTTTCTATTTTCAATTTACTCAATTCTGTTTGATTTCTATTTTTATTAGTTTAGTTTTTATTTTTCAATTTATGACGTAAAACACCACTCTTGACCATGTGTTCTCTCCAATGAATTATGGAACTACAAGAATTTTGTATTTGCATTTTATTCAACAAAATTTTGAAGACTCTAGTTGTTGCTCTTTTTTAAATATTTCTGTTTAGTTGTTCACTGATTTATTCATCAAATATTGTACTCCTACATACTGAATAACGTTGGTGCTGAATTCATTAATTTGTAAGCTACTAACCAATTATATTGGTCTCCTTTCATTACTAAGCAGGTACTCTATTGGCTCTCTGGCCTTACTTGCACGGATGAGAATTTTATAGCTAAGTCTGGTGCCCAACGTATTGCTTCAAGTGAGGGTATCGCTCTGGTTGCACCAGATACATCTCCAAGTAAGTTGCAATTCTAGTTACCGGTCGAAGCATGCATATTTTAAGTTCTCTTAATTTGCATGGTAGATGTCTGCTTTCTAGTTACTGTTGGAGGCTGCTCGTTATATTTTACCTGGATCTTTTATATGATTACTAGTTACTATTGTTTCCTTGTTCATGATCTAATGGATAAACTTAATGAGAAATTGCACAGTTAAGTTTTTGTATCATTTCTGGTATCTTAACATTATTTTACTACATGTGCTTTGGTGTAGGAGGAGAATGCCGGGGTAGTAATTTAGATTCTGTAATAAATATGATGAGGCGTACAGCATTTCAATATTCAGAGGATACCCAATGGGCTATGAAACCTGAGCATGGTGATTGTATGTCTTAAATTTGTTTAATGAAGGCTAAAAGTACTGTCACTTAAAATGTGAGAGTTGGTGAATAATGTGATGCTAAGTTGGAGGGAGAAAGTAGTGGCAGCACATGAATATAATCAATGATAAATTGATTATCTCATTTTTTTTATAGACTTGAACTGTGGGCTATGAAGCATGTGTACATGTACTGATATGAGTAAGTTGATACGGTAGAATCTAAAACAAGTAGGGTATGAGTATGGCTTGTTACATTTGTAAAAAGATGTTTATTTTTAATTGGAAGTAATGCAAAAATTAATTAAATGGATTAGTTGCTTAATATCTAACCTACAATTCATATTTTAATGCCAAATGTAAGGTATAAACCAAAATTAAATGTCATTATGTTGAATAACTTACGAACCAAAGTTTAATTTTAAAATCATGATTAAAAAAAAAAAAAAAAAAAAAAAAAAAAAAAAAAAAAAGAAGGTGCAATGAAACTAACTTCACTTTTGTATAGAAGAAAATACAGGTGCGGCTTGGGTATATACTTGGTACTTTTGGGGTACGACAAAAATTATGAAGAAAAAAATTGGTTCATGTACCCGGTACATATGCAGAAGTATGCAAAGCACCAGTACCCGGTAATCACCTGATATGGGTATGGCATGCTTGTCGAAATATCCATGCTTCATAAACTATGGGATTTGATGACTACCATAGAAGACTAGGATTTGGCATGTTGGACTACAATTAATAAAATAAGGACCTGCCAGTCGTTATTAATGATGAATTGATGATGATATTGTAAGATGGCATATAGCATTGTTGAGTATGTTACTTTGACTACAGCTTGGGAAATCCTTTTCCTATTTATCTGAGTTGGTATTCATGGTATGATCGCATAGGTCAGAGTGGTCAGTTCTTTTCCTTCTATTTTATTCTTTTGACTCTATGGAAGCTTTCTCTTTTGGGCTTCTTCTTTTTTCTTCGCATTTGCTGATTATGTCCCCTCAACACTTATCTAATGGAACTTTTATTTATTTATCAAAGAAGAAAAAAGTATAGTTAAAAAAGGAACAAAAATTCACTTCTCTTGAAAAGTGAACACTCCAATTTTATCATATGACCATGATGTATATCATACTTTTCTAAGTGCCTTTGGATGCTAAGTTCTGGATATACTAAATATTTGTCAAAATTTATCTGTATTTTCCCCCATATAATTTGTAAATCAAATATTTATCAGCTTTGAAAGATTACATCTATTTAGTGTGCAAATGACTGTGTCATGTGTCAACATGGTGAAAAGGTTTATATAGTCATTACGCATGATGCTATATTGCAGTCAAACTGTTATGCATTGCCTTCAAAACAATGGAGAAATGCATCACATCCTAAGAAGCACGGACACTTCTAAGAAGGTGACGTATCCATGTCGTGTCGTGTCGTGTCGTGTTCTTGTCGGACACCGATACTCTTTGGACACTCTTAGGACACGTGTTCGACACTCTTCAAAATGTGTCATATTTTTAAATTTTTTTTAAGACCCGGACACTCTTTGGACACTTGGAGGACACACGTGTCAATCGCTTGACACGTGTCTATCGGTTAGACATATGTCTAATTATAAGTTTGAACAAAACAACTTAAGATACAATAATAAAACAAAAATCATATAAATTTATAGGAATTAGTGTCATATTGCATTTTTTATTATCTTTGAATGATATATTCATATATATAGCATATAATAAATATATAAAATTATATATTTCATGTATGTTCCCCACGTGTCGTGTCTTGCATTTTTTTAAAATTAACGTGTCAGCGTGTCTGTGTAGTGTTCGTGTCGTGTCCCGTGTCCCGTGTCCCATGTCCCATGTCCGTGTCCATGCTTCTTAGATCACATCATTCTTATATTATGCATGAGCATGAGTACTCTGTTTTAAATTTCCTAATAACCATTTTGTCTTCCTGAAATTCTTGGAATGCTTTGTTAAGCTCAATTTATTTCAATATCATTATATAAAGTGGTTGTGGCTGATACTTGATTTACATTACCTAATCATGGGAACCATGTAATATGTAACAAATTTAGTAGGCACTTATTAAACAAGCAAACAAACTGTCTATCCCACAAATTTCTTTTTTGGAAACACTATTCAGACTTGTTAAACTAATTTATGTTCCATGTTGAGCTTCTCACTGGAAGGTTGGCGAAGTCAGCATTCTTCATTTAGGATTTATGAACTGAACAAGCCATGGTGTATGGCAAACTTTCTATAATGTTTTGTCAAAGTAAGATTTTGGTGACCACGTAAACTCAATTTTTGCAGTCAATCATTATCAATATAGCAAAACCACTGCATGGAGTTTTTAGTCTCTTGTTATTTTGGGAAAGTAAATCAAAGGAATAAGATGGTGATTTTGGGGTAAATCATTTAGAAACTTGCTATGAAATTTGGATGCACAAATGTATGACAGTCAATAGGCATGGAAGCATATTTTGTTCAATTGGTAACCAATCTCTCATTTCTCCTCACATCGACATTGACTTTTGCTGCTTCATATTGCCTTGATGTCATTATATAGATATAATTTTCCTTTTTAAATTGCTTTACTGTGGTGGCTGTTGTTCTGGAAGTTGCAGTGCTGACTGTCTCCTGCTTGTAATTTTTAATTATAGGAGGCCTGAATGTCGAAGGGGAGGCAGACAACTGGGATTTTGGTGTAGGTATGTACTATGCAACAGGGAACTTTAATATTTTAATGCGTATGATTGGCCATCATGTGTTGGGTTTGATCCCAGTAAAATTTTGAATAAGTTATTGTGTTAGTAATTTAAGACCCATGAGAGGTTCATCATATGTTTGACTTGTGATCACATCCACGCAGCCCCCACTTTGATGCAAGAGAAGGTAACAATTATTTTGTTTACTTGCTAAATA
The DNA here is from genome assembly GCA_036172215.1 of Camellia granthamiana. Taxonomy (NCBI): domain Eukaryota; kingdom Viridiplantae; phylum Streptophyta; class Magnoliopsida; order Ericales; family Theaceae; genus Camellia; species Camellia granthamiana. Next base: position 17,470,293 of record CM069914.1, read on the forward strand.
AGGTGTCACAATCTTGCTATTGTTGCATGCTCTTTTTATAAATCCTTAAGTTTATGGAAATGTTGCTTTCTATCTTACTCCCTCCATCCCAAATTGTTTGTCTATTTTTGGCATTTATGCCCTTTAATCGGGTCAATAACTAATATTTTTTTTAAAAAAATTAAATTTTTTCTCCCACATATCTCAATGAGTTCTTCTAGGTAAAGTCTTCAAAATTGTTGAGAAAAGAATAAATTTAAAAATATAGATGAGTTTTTGGGATGTCTGGAATAGTGAAATAGACAAACAATTTGGATGGAAGGAACATAAAGTACAAGAAATCATGACTATATAGGAAACGTATACCCTTTGCACTCATTACACATAACAATACACAAACGAATTTAAATGACGTACTAATGCCTTTTTCAGTTTGTTTCCAATGAGATCTATAAATTAGCGTAGTAGTTTAATAAAAGGCAAGATTGATAAGGGCTATTTCTGTTACATACAAATGACATCTAAAATGGATGTTAAGCCTGTCATTGAGTATGAATGTTTGGTTTAATAATAAGATTATGCAATAGTAAAGTGGCCTCTTTTCACTTACTATTTTTCTAGAGTTCAGTTTTTCTCCTTTGGAACCAGCTAACTTTCTTTGCATGTTGAAGCTATTGTAGAAGAGAACTTTTCACATTAGAGCATCTCCAATGGTGATAGCTATTTTAGCATTGCCAAAGCTATATAATTTGGCATTTTGCTACTATAGCATGCCTTGGGCCAGTCAGGTGCTATTGAAGTCAACTAGCCTGGAACACTATAAAGCGCAAACCTTGGACCTGGATAGGACTTGGGCCTCGGCGCACGCCTGGGCACGCCTTTAATAACATTGCATTTACCCACCATTCTTGAACACACTTACAATTTTGACCCACCATCCACCTATCCACAATTCACCTATTTACCATCCATTTATCCACCATTCTTGAAGGCATACCTACAATTCTGACCCACCATCCACCTATCCACCATTCTTGAAGAATTACCATTATAAGTCACCATTTATCTACCTATAATTCTGGAAGACATACTTACAATTTTCACATGCCATCCACCTATCATAAATACTTACCATTCTCACCCATTATTCACCCACTAACAACCATTTACCATTGAACAATTTATTCTATAAAATATAATGAATTTTCATATGACAATTTTTAGTGGAGAATTCGATCAATCTTCATCATCTGATGAAGATATAATGATGATGCAATTGTTAACAATGGAGTTTGAAAGAAAACATGCGCAACGAGCAAACCAACGAACCAAACATGTTTTCACAAGTGGTCGACGATATATCAATCGTGATAGGATTAGATGAGACGAAAAAATATATAGATTACTTTATAGAGGATCTTGTCTACCCAGTTAGAGATCTTTGGAAGTGTTTTCAAATGAATCGGTCAATTATTTATTAGCATTTTAAATGATATTCAATAGTATCTTAAATGATATTCAATAATATAATGACCATTTCATCCAAAAAAATGATGTCACCAGTGTTCTTGGATTATTAGATGTACAGAAGATGATTGCTGTACTTCGGATCCTTCAATATGGCGTACCCATTGATGTTGTCGGCAAAAGCATTGCAATTGAGTCCATGAAAACATTTTGCAGAACGATCGTTGCTATTTATGAAGGCGTATATTTAAGATACCTAAATGAGGCAGATGTATTTAGATAATTGCGAGAGGGAGAGCAATGTGGGTTTCTTGGAATGTTAGGGAGCTTGGATGTATGCACTGGTGTTGGGAAAATTGTCCAATTGCCCATCATGGTGCTTACACTAGGCATGTGCACAAACAGTCAATTGTACTCGAGAAACCGTCAATTGTACTCGAGACAGTCGCCTCCTATGACTTATGGATTTGGCATGTTTTCTTTGGTATGCTGGGATCTTTTAACGATATTAATGTTCTTGACAGGTCACATCTATTTTCCGAACTAACTGAAGGACGTCCCTCTACTACCAATTATACCATCAACAATCACAGTACAACTTGGGATATTATCTTACTGATGATATCTATCCTTGTTGGGCAACTATTAAGTCCAAACAATATCTCAACTTCAAGGTTTAAAGAGAATTATTTGCGAGGATGCTTTTAATGTCATTTCATTTCAATGAAATTGTCATAAAAAAAAAAAATAAAAAAAATACAAACTTAACCTAACTCTCCATGATGAGACCACAATTGTTCAATCTAATCATTACGAATTGCGTGATGGGTTTCAATAGATCTAATTTTTTGAGGACAAGCAATAATTTGAGCAAACTCTATGCTTAGGTCGCGTGACACTTGAAATGAGGTGTTAGTGGTATTTGTTTGTGTTAGTGCTGTGTTGCATTGATTTGCACGGGAATCATGGTTGTATTCGATGATCATATTGTGTAAAATAATGCACATTTTCATGTAGTAAAGATCCTCTTCACTCCAATATCTTGCTGGAACTATAACAATAATGAAACATACTTGGAGCACTCTAAATGCCCTTTCGACATTCTTTTGACACGCCTCCTGCATCCTCGCAAGTAGTGGTATTTTTAAACCTTGATGTTGAGATATTGTTTGGACAATAGTTGCCAACGAGGATAGATACAATCAGCAAGATAATATCCCATGTTGTACTGGTGAATGTTGATGGCATAGTTGGCAGTAGGGGCACGTTTTTCAGTTAGTTCAAAAAATAAAAGCGACCTGTCAAGAATATTAATATCGTTGAGAGATCCCAACATGCCAAAGAAAGCATGCAAAATTCACAAGTCATAGGAGGCAACAAGAGTACAATTGATAGTTGGCGCACATGTCTAATGTAAGCACCATGATGGGTGGTTGGATAATTCTCCCAATGCTAGTGTATACAATCCAAGCTCCCTACCATTCCAGGATATCCACGTTGCTCTTCCTCTTGCAATAATCTGGATACATCTGCCTCATTTGGGATCTTAAATATATGCATTCATAAATAGCAACGATCATTCTGCAAAATATTTTCATGGACTCAATTGCAGTGTTTTCTCCAATTCTCACATACACATCCACAGCGTCAGCGAGAATGTCGTAATGAAGGATCCGAAGTGCAGAAATCATCTTCTGTACATCGGATAAACCCAAAAACACTGGCGGCATGATTTTTTGGGATGAAGTAGTCATTATATTGTTAAATATCATTTAAGATACTAACAAATAATGATCGATTCATTCGAAAATGTCTTCGAAAGATGTCTATTGAGTAGGCAGGATCATTTGCAAATTAATCTCTATGTTTTTGTTCATCGCCTCTGATCTTGTCACGATTGATGTATCGTCAATTACTTGTGAAACCAACGTGTTTGGTTTGCTCGTTGCGCTTGATTTCAGACTCTATTATTAACAATTGCATCATCATTATATCTTTATCAAATGATGAAGATTCATCAAATTCTTCACTAAAAATTGCCTTCTTGAAATTGTTCATGGTAGTAGTATAGATAATATGACAGTGTAGAATATATGAAATTTGTATTATAATTTATAGAGGAAATTGTTCAATGATAGATGCTTGTTGGTGGCTAAATAATGGGTGAGAATGGTAAGTATTTATGGTAGGTGGATGGTGCGTGAGAATTGTAGGTATGTCTTCAAGAATGATGGGCAAATAAATGGTGTTGAGAATGGTAAGTCTTCAAGAATGGTGGGTAGGTGGATGGTGGGTCAGAATTGTAGGTACGCTTTCAAGAATGGTGGGTAGATGGATGGTGGGGAGAATGGTACTAGGTCTTCAAGAATGGTGGATAGATGGATGGTGAGTGAGAATGGTGGATGGTGGTTTAGAATTGTAGGTATGTCTTCAAGAATGGTGGGTAGATATGGATAGTAGTAATATTTTTTGTAGGTGTGACTTCAATTTTTTAACATAGAAAAAATATATATATATTTTTTCAATTTTGTAGTGGCATGTGAATGGTGAATGTAATTTTTTTTTTCAAATTTTTTTATGTTTTTTTATTTGTCTAGTTTTGTAGAATGTAAACATATAATTTTTTTTTGAAAAATGTTTTAAAAAGATCACAAAAGATGAAAAAAAAAAACAAAAAAATCACTGAAAAAACTAAACTCGAACACCACTTGAGAAAACGGAGGGAAAGTTGGTTGGCATTATGTCAAAATGACATGTCATCATTGTGGTATCATTGTTATAATTTGGCATTTTGCTATTGTAGCATGCCAAATTATAACTTTGGCAATGCTAAAATAGTTATCAACATTGGAGATGCTCTTATGAATTTTGTTGAGATTGTTTGCAAATCAATCGATGTTTTGCTTGTTGGGTTTTTGCCAGGAGAGTTCATTGCAGTTGGGGTGATGATATGGTAGCTTTTGCATTCCAAAACTTGTGCCAAATTTGGCACAAGCTTTGGCATTGCTATAATTTGGCAGCCATTATGGCATGACACTGGAGAATGATACTTTCTTGCCAAATTATGCTGTATTCGGAATCTATTTGTTTCTTTTATACACTTTCTTGTATAAATAAAAACAAGAAATTACATTGTTACTACCTACCTTGTACAAGCTGCATCTTTTCTTTATGAGAATCCAAAATTCAAGAATCCATGTCCAAACACAATTGAAATCTTATAATGTCTATCAACCTTTGTCAAGGTCCTTTCATGTTGTATGCATTTATATGCTTGAATGGGATGAGCATCGTGGTCCCTGAAGGATGTAAAACCTTAATATGATTCAAACCATAAGTGTATATTTGTATATAAAATGTAAATATATATATTTGGATGAACATTTTGCCTTTCTGGATTTCTCATTCTTCATTTTTTGTTTCATTTTTTTCTCGCCTTCTTTTTTATTTTGAGAACGTTTATTGGAAAGTGATATCTTCTACTGGTCCTCTAATTAGTAAGTCTACTTTGAGGTTGTAAATTTCTGTGATGGCTGTCAGTTTTAGTAGTGCTGTCTACCTTATCATGTTACAAATGTTGCCTATACCAGTTTATAGTGAATTAAGCATGCCAATTATTTTGCAAAATTAAAGGATTAGAAATGATATCCAAATAAGGATTTTATTAGGGAAATGCTAAAAGGTGTACATCGTACGAAAAGTAACGATTTTTGTTAGGCTGAGCATGGTTTGGTTTGGTTTGGTTTGGTTTGGTTCAGTAGTAAACCAAGGACCAAACCACTGCCTATGGTTCCAAGAAATTTGGAACCAAAGCAAATCATGAAAATTTTGGAACCAAACTAGATTGAACTAGTAAAACACAGTTCAATTTGGTTTAGATTCATGGTTTTTAGAAACCTTATCATCATTCACAACATGATCACAAAATATTGCTCACAACTTTCTCAAATGTCAAGCAATATTCAATCATTTTACAAACAAGATTCATCTAGATGATTATTTAGAAGTAGTTCTACTACTATACAAGAACACGCTTGTAAGAGTAGAGGGTCAATAACTTATATACAAAAGTAAGATACTAATCAGGTCCTTGAGTGTCTACAGTAAGTAACAAATTATATGTATATATGTGTGTATCTGAACAGTCCGGTCAGTTCCAAATTGGAATTATGACTATAAAACCACTAACCAAACTGTAAAGTTCCATGAAGTACGGTTCACTTATTTTAAGAATCAAGACTAAACTGTGCATTGAAAAAACCAAACCAAACTATGTAGTTTTGTATAAATTGGACCGGTTAGCAAATTTTTTGGTTTTTTTTGCTCAACCCTAATTTTTGTGGTGAAAGTTATGAATAGCGAAAGTATGGCATGCACCCCTAAAATTATGACTGGAAAAGTTTGTTTGGTAAAAGTTATTTACTTTTTTGTGATGGGCAAAAAATATACTTTTTGTGGTAAAATCTATACGTGTTGTATAAGGTGCATACCGTATGCACCTAAGAAGCACAGATAAGGACATGTGATACGACATGGACACGACACGACACGACACGACATGGACACGCAGACATGTAAATTTTCAAAAAATACAGGATCCGACACATTGGGGACACATGCAAAAAATATAATTTTATATATTTATTATGTCATATTTTTAAATGTTTAATATGTATTTTATGTCAAATACTTGATTTTATCAAATTTATCAACTTTAGGTATGTTATTTTAGTAAAAAATTAAAAATTTTAATTTTTTTTGAAAAAAATAGTCCTCAGCGTGTCCAATCCTTTCCAGCATGTCCGGCGTGTGTCCGTGCACAACATGTGTCAGACACTCGTACGTGACCTCCGGAGAGGTGTCCGTGCTTCATAGATATGCACCATATGGCAACCTTTCTCATTTTATTAATATCAGGAAAGATGTTTTCGAAGGGTAATTTTTGTCACTGAAGAAATGATTTTTTAGCAAGTGATTGGGCACAAGAGAGAATGACTTCAAGTAGAGCATCTTGCCTTGGATTAACAGAGAATTGCTATGATTTTTATTTTTATTTTTTAAAGAATATTTTCATATTTACTAGAGGACTTCATATTATTGTGTACAATTCTGCAACCTACATTGGTTTATCTGATGCAATAAACAATTTACGTTGCGGAATTTCATTTTATGGGAAGGTGTTTGATCACATTTTCCATCATGAAACAATGGTTAGTTTCAAATTATAAGAGACTTTGATTTTTTTATGCTTCTTTACACTTAAATCTTTTGCTTCATGCCTTCATTCCAAGCTATTTCAACCTAAATTAGCTGAATCACTTGAAAACTTGTTTTAAATATATTCTTCAGAAGTATTTAATTTCCATATTTTCTTTCCTTTCTTTCCTCAATCATGTACAAAAAGGCTGTAACTGATGATGTCTTCTGTTGGCCTTCATAATTCCCATATTTCTCCAAAGAGAATTTAGTAAATTATGCTGGCAATACCGCGAAATTTCTTCGATAAAGGTGGGTGATGTAGTTGGAATTAGTATAGTTCTTATGTTTTAGTACCATAAGAGTTAATTAAAGTTAGTTGGGTCTTTTATCCTATAAATAGGTGGTTAGGCCCCTCTAGTATTCAGTTTATGATATTTTAAGATTGTATTTTTAGAGCTTGCGAGCTCTTATACCCATTTTGGGATTTTCTTTCTAATGAAATTCATTTCTTGATTTGGCTCCATTAGAGGGTACCAACAAAAAATTGTCGAAGGTATAAAGGTGTATTTGTGATTTCATTTCCTTTGAAAAATCTAGGGGTGGTTTCAACCTGTAAAATATATTCTTGGGCTTCAGTTTTGGCTTGTAACTGTGAGCTGACAAAATTGTCGAAGTAGACATGCAAGTTTATGTAAAGCAAAATTAAACTTAATCTACAAAATGTGAAGTGACAGGCATCCAAACTTTATATACTTGTCGTTCAAAAATTGCAAGATTTAAGCTTACTGCAAGCTGCAGTTTGCATGGCTGTTACTGACTTTTGTGTATTTTCAAACCAGGCGCTGGGTTTTATCTCAATGCCACACAAGAGAAGTGGAAGAATTGGCGGATGTATGATTATGTTGTCAAGGAACTGCCAAAACTTCTGAGTGAAAACTTTCCACAACTTGATACATCTCGGGCATCTATATTTGGTCATTCTATGGGCGGACATGGAGCTCTGACAATCTACTTGAAAAACCTGGACAAGTACAAGGTAATTTTTATATCGTACTAACTCCCCCCCCAACCCAATGTTTTAAAAGGCTCTAAGCGCACCGAGGTGATAAGGTCTCTTATAGCCTAAGCGCGAGGCGAAGTGCGCTCCTCACCAAAGCGAAGCTCAAGTAGTAGAAGAAAAGTAAAATTATAAAATAGGCAAAATTTTCAACATAACAAATATATATAATATTTAAAAAATCATAACCATTTTCGATAATTTCTAAACATAACATTCAATCTTCTAAAAATTAGAAATATAATATTCAACAAAAGATATAAAGCATAACATTCAATCTTTTATCACTTTCTGCTCTCTTTTGACTACGTTTGGTCATTTTATATTGAAGAGTTTTGAATCCCTATGGGTATGTCCACAAAAAAAGCACTTAATCAACAATTAGAGTAGAAAAATATGTAAAGCCTATGAAGCCTACGCCTTACGCCTTGAAAAAAAGCCCTCGCCTAAGGTGCGCCTTGCCTCGACCTGTTCAAAGCACAAGGCTGCACCTTAGTGTGCCTCGCGTTTAGGCGCGCGCCTAAGCGCTCCTTTTAAAACACTACGCCCCCCCCCCCCCCCCACACACACACACCCCAACACACACACACACACACACACACACATCAAAGGATTTGCAATTTTCTTATTCCCAAAAAAGAAAAGGAAAAAGAAAAATGGTTTTCCAATGAACTTATTTAAGGCAAAAGAAAAAAAGAGTGTTTTCAATGAAAGTTTCAGTATTATAACAGTAAACATAGTCTTAGAAATTTAAAATTTTCATTTCCGTCTTGTCCTGTGTAGATCATGGTCTTAACTACACTTCTTATGGACAATTTGAGCTCTATGCTATCTGAGTTTGAATTTCAATTGTTAAATTTTGGTGCTTTATTCCTTTTAACTATTTTCTTTTTGCTCCTTTTGTCCAGTCGGTGTCAGCCTTTTCACCCATAGTCAATCCTATTAACTGTCCTTGGGGCCAGAAGGCTTTCATCAACTATTTGGGTGGAAATAAAGCTGAATGGGAGGTAAAATCATTAGGTGAATAAGGCCCATTTAATTTAAGTTGAACACTTGTATGTGACCATTAAATTTTTCGCAGGGGTATGATGCCACTTGCCTGATAACAAAGTGCAATGATGTTCGTGCTACAGTTCTAATTGATCAAGTAAGAGCTCAATGTCTTCCATTTATATGTTTCTCATGGAATTGGATCTTGGCCATGTCAAAACTTATAATGCTAGAATTAATTTCTTTAATTTATTTCATATATTGTATTGAGTTGTGCTTTAGATTTATGGGCCTTGTTTGATTTGTTTTTGGGAGAGTAATTTTGGAGAAAATTTTGTTTGGTTTAGTGATTTTGGAAAAAAAATTCCAAAATCACTCTCTCTCTCCTACACATCAATCAATCACTTTTTCTTTCTCCCCTCTCATTCTCAATCACTTTTTCTCTTACACACACCTACTCAACTACAACAAAATATCAAATCATCCCAAACTTCCATACTCTAAAACTATTTTCAAAATATACAACTAAACAAACCAAAAAAATTTCTAAACTCTCTCCTCAATTTTTTTTTTTTTGAAAATTTATCTCCCAAAACCAAACCAAACGCACCCATGATGTTTTCAAAGTTACTTTGGCAGCCAAAATCTTTGTTTGTAGTTTATTTCTTTTAATAAGATCTCTATGTAGAGTAATAAGCTAGTTATTCGCCCTTCAAAAATAAAAGAAAACAACCTTTGCATGGGGTTGTAATTAAAATCATGTTGGTTGTTTATGCCTTGTTACTTGTGAGTCGGAAGATTGTGTTATTTGTTTCTCAAATTTTCTATGGCTATTTGAGGAGAATGATGTAAAATTGATGGTTTGTGGAGTCTGGACTTGACATTGGGAGAAGACCTCTTTTTATATCTTTAAGAATTGGAAGAGAAGAAAGAGTCAATGCTGCTAGTGCTAGGTGATTGGTGGTGAAAATTTATTATGGGGTTTAAATATTACTTAGTTGATTCATGGATGCACATCTTTTGATGATATTCCTTATCATGTGCTGTGTCGGACACATGTGTTGATACTTCTTACGTTTTAGATCATGATTACAAAATAGAACCTCATTATTAGTACAACACAAACACATACTCTTTCTCCCTAAATCTTCCCCCTGGGCCTCACCGTTGGCCGGTCGGTCGCCGCCTTGGCCATGTTGGTTGGCTGGCCTCGTTTTCTTTTTGTTTTAGCTTTTTTCTTGTTTATTAATAAGCTTGAACCCTATTGTTTTCCAATCTTCTTCTCGTTTTCGGTGGTGCTTGTTGCCCGAATATGGGCACTTCTTTGGGAGTCCTTAGGCCATGGAGGGGTGGCATTTTGGCCTTGGCTATTGTTTGGGGGTCTTTTGGGTGGTACCATTGTTGGTTGGGGTGGTCAGTGGCTGTTTCTAGTTGGGTGTTGTTTGGGTGTAGTTGGGGGCTTGGGTGTGGGCTTCAAGGGACAGAAGAATGGGATTTTTGCGGTTGGTGGTCGGGGCCATGGATGGACGGGGTTCGGCTTTGGTAGGAGTTCGGCCATGGAAGGAGGTGTTTCGGCCATGGGGTGTTTCTTGGGGGTCACCAACTTGGGAGATGATGCTATGGATGGAGGTGTTTCGGCCATGGAAGTGGTGTTCGGCCATGGGTGGAGGTGTTAGGCTATGGAAGGAGTTTAGTGTTCAACCAAAGAGCTAACAGTCATCGGTAGAGCAAACAGGCATGCCTTTTTTCATCAGTAGGTGTTTGGCGATGGAAGGAGTTTAGTGTTCGGCCATGGAGGAGTTTAGTGTTTTGGCCAAAGAGTTTCGGCTTTGGCCAAGGGAGTTTCAGTCTCAGCTTCAGCTTCGGACATGGGAGCTTTGGCAAGAGAAGGGGTTTTCGGCCAATGTTGTATTTCAGCCAACAGTGCGATCGGCGCCGGCGGTGTCCTGGTTCGGCGTGGTAATGGGGGCATGGGTGACAGGATGTGTGGGAGCAGTGGAGGCATGGGTGACAAGATGTGTGGGAGCAGTGCTGTACTTCGGGAAATGTGGAAAGAGGCATGGGAGACAAATGAAGGGATTTGTTGGGTTTCATAGCTTTGGGTTCAGATCTACTTAACTTTTTTTGTTTGGATCTTTTGTTTTTGCTTATTTTTAAATTAAAAATTGTGAGGCCGAGGGGTTGGTTGTGTGAATGTGAGCAATAGTAGTTGGGGTAGATTATACTTTCCGAATCTCTCTCGATGCATTTTATCTTCTTGTACCTTTAATTTCTTGTCTTTCATGAAATTTTCACTTTGCTGATAAAAAAAATATGGAATTATGGCTCTGTTTACAAAGAGTGAACGGTCGGCCTTGTAGGATCAGATAAAGCTATCTTTGAGGAGTAAGGCCTAAATGAGAGCACTTTTTGTTCTCCTCTACAAGCAGATAGAAGAATCTGAGAGCTTAGTGATAGAAGGTATCGGACAAAGCTTAGTGCTTACATGTGTGGCCTTTGATAGAGCGAAATGGCAAAAAAAGATTCATGCAACTAACCCCATCTGATTAGGACACAAGTCTTGATTTGGTTTGATTTGGTATATATAGATGTATCTTATCCAGTTCTGGAATGTTTTTTTGCTGCACCACCATGCATCGTTTCAGACCCAACACATCCATGGATTTTTGCCTTCCTAATTTAATGTTTTATTTGTGAAGGGAGAGGATGACAAATTCTTGCAGGATCAATTGATGCCACACAAGTTTGAGGAGGCATGCAGGAAGGCCAATGTGCCACTCCTCTTGCGGATACAGCCTGGTTACGATCACTCCTACTATTTCATTGCTACCTTTGTCGAGGACCACATCCGCCACCATGCTCAAGCCCTTAACCTGTAATTCCTCCAAGCTTGTGTTTTGTTGAGAGAGTTTCAAACACTATTACTGAATTGTGACTCTTTATTAGGTACTTTCACTATTTTATCTCTGGAAAAGGTACTAGAATATGTGGACTATAAAATATGGTGCTGCTTGAGCTTTTGACGTAATGTAATAAATGTGAAAATGAATATGGTTTGTTGTTGTGTCCTGTTTATTTTATACTAGTTGGACCCCACGAGCATCACGCGTGGGGTCGCGCTGTTGTTGACTGAGAATAAGATTCACTATTATGCATAGTATTATTAAGGTGCCTTTAGATAGATTTAAGGTTGTAATATCAATCAACAAATAGACCTGATTAGATACAAAAATTTGAGTTTGGGAGCATTGAATTCAAATTAGGTGTCATCTCTATGTAGGGGAAAAAAAAACAATTGCAAATAAAAAAATCACATATTAGATTGTCTTGTTTGACATATGGCTTAACCATAAAAATATGTAACCTTGTTTGAGCGGCGTTGTTCATTGGTTGCTTGTTTGAGTGATTAGGTTGAATGGGTATAATCAGAGTAATTGCTAATTTCTTCATTGTGTTAACTACCAAAAAAACATTAGAACCAAATAAATCTGGCCAATATATATTCACCTTGCCCATGTTTGATTTGATTTTTAAAAGCTTGTTTCAATTTTTTTTAAACTAAAGATTAATTTGATAAAATAAATAAAAAATCAAAAATACTTATCACTTTTATATAATTTTATCTTTGGGGAGGTCAAAACTAATTTTTATATTTATTTTTATCAAATTAGTTTCAATTTTTTTAATATATGTATATATATATATATATTTTTCTGGAAAAGAAGCCAAACCATCCCTTGTTTACAAAATATCTCAATTAAAAACCAAGTATCTAGACAAACGTGCATCGAATAATGGTAACTTTGGTAGAAAGACATGATGGTTTTTGGTTGGTTGAGCCAATACGTATACTCAACACAGGTGACTAAATTTTAAAGAAGATATTATTTCAAAAATAATTTTTTGGAGAGAGTTTAGAAAATTTGAAACTTTGTTTGGTTATATATTTTGAAAATATTTTTAGAGTTTGGGATGATTTGATATGTTTTGTAGTTCAGTAGATAAGTGTGAGAAAAAGTGATTGAGAATGAGATAAGAGAAAGAAAAAGTAATTGATTGATATGTAGTAAAGAAAAAAAGTGATTTAGAAAATTTTTTTTTCTCCAAAATTTTCAACCAAACATGTTTTTGGAATTTTTTTCTCCAAAAGCATATTTTGAGAGACAAACCAAATATGCTCGTAATTTCTCATATGAATAAACATAAGCACATTTAATTGCTATAAATCTATAACCCATATATAAATCACAACAAAAACACTACAAAGCAAACCAAAAAAAAAAAAAAAAACACATGCAATCTTAGACACAAAGCAGCCATACAAGTTGTTTTTTAATTGTTAACTAACCTTGTCTTCACCTAAGGCTCTTCTTCAACTTCATGGTCATTAGGAATGTAGCCAATCACAATATAAAATATTTTGCTCTTCCAAATTAGACCATCTTGATAGTGAACACTGTTTGAAAGAGGAAATTAAAAACAAACATTGTCGTCCAAACTCTGACTGACAATGATGCGGTGTAATAGGTGTCAACTTTTAATTTATTACACATCCAATGATAAAAGATCCAACTCTTGTTATATCATTATACCAAACTGTAGATCTCTAACATTTTTAAAAAATTTATTATATATTATAGGAATAAAAATGCTATAAATCCAAACTTATGAACCCATAATTTGCCCATCAATTTTTTTAATTTTTTTATTTTTTTATGTGTAAATTATTGGTTTATAAGTATCTTGCTATATGATATATTGTTATATGAAATATTTTGTAGAAAAAACGGAGGTGACCACCACTATGCCAAGGCCATGTGGCTTGATATGTAGCAAAGCCATACGTCGTCATTTCCATACCAAATGGCTCACTACAATGGTAGGCTATAATGTTAATTTACAGAAAGGAGAGTAATTGGAGTGTGAGACTCAACTTAATGTTTTGTCACTTTTATATATGCTAGTTGGCCCCCACGCATCACCAAAGGCAGAATTTCAAATTTTATTGGTGGAATGAAAGTATGCGTATAAAAAATACTGAGTTAATTTGAGTACATTAATAATTGAACATAATTTTTTCTATAAATATTGTGAAAATTTTATTTTAATAGAAAAATAAATTAATCTAGTAAATTTTTTTAAATTTTTTTTCAAAATATATATAACATTTAATTTTAAAATTTTTTAAAAAATGGCATATACCTCTTGTATTAATAAAATACTCAATAAAATTGACATATTAAGAGTAGTTTATTTGATGGACATATTATTATTTTTAAAATTTATGATAAGCTAAATATTTTTGAAAATGTTACATAATTTTTTTTATAGATAGATTATGTGAAACTATAATTCCAAATTAAACCGGACCATATTTAAATAGTTTGATTAAGATTGATTTCATAATTTTAATAGGTTGGTTTGATTTTAATTTTTTTTAGAACCGTAACCAGTAAATTAATCTTGATTTCACCCTTCATTGTGAGTTTCGTTAGCTCTCCTCTACCAGCAAAGACAAATTATTTAAAAGTCATGACGAGCAACCAATTAGTTAATATATATATATATATATATTTGAGCAACCAACATAACGGAGTGAAGAGTAATAAACCACAAAATGGAGGCCAATTTTGTACTCTTGGGCTTTAGACACGTATCGTTTTGACTTTTTGCATTAGATTCAACCTACTTTCGTTCTTTTTATATATGTTATATATATATATATATAAGTGATTGAAACACCACATGTTTATATTTATTTTGGGTAAAAATAAAAACAAAAGACGTGTTTGGTACCAAGTATTTTAAAATTTTGTTTTGAAAACTTGAAAAGGGGTGGTTGTGAGAGAAGGTTGTTGACGGTTAGAGATGGTGATTGGAGGTGGTTGTCGGCTATGAGAGGTAGTGGCTAAAGGTGGTTGTCACTGGTGAAAGGTCATTGGTAGTGGTCGGAGGTGGTTGATGGCCATAGGAAGTAGTGGTCGAAAGTGATTGTCAGTATTCGGAGATGGTAGTTGGTCAACTGTCTAAGGTGGTTTTCAACAAAAGTTGGTGGTTGAATGTGACAACCCCGTTCTGTAGTATGCTTCTAATTCCTTAATTGTGTATGTGCTCATGTGTTAAGTGTGAATTTGAATGATAATTATGTCATTAATGTGGTTTTGGCTACATATATGTTGATCGTAGGAAAATATATTATGATTTCTGCTTTGATTTGAAACTTGAAGGCCTTAATGGCATCAGAAACCGAAATTGGTTAGTTTAATGTGATCGGCATAATTATTTGAACCTATTAGAAAGTTTGATTAAAATTTGATTCAATCGAAATTAATTAGATTAAATAAATTAAATTAAGCTTAGGATTAGATAACCTAAGCCTTAATTACTTAGCATAAACCTTGATTAGTTAATTAAGCTAATCCAACCTATATATATATATATGTTAAGATGAGATTAAGCTCATTATTTTGCACTCAAAATCTGTTGGAGCCTTAGAGAGAGGGAGAATTCAATTATAGAGAGAAAGTGCTAGAATTTGAAGAATTTTGCTTAAGGAAGACAACTCAAGTTTTGCTAGAGTTGGTGTATTTGAAGGCCTTAGGTAAGAGTTTGAGCCATAATTCAAGAGTTCAAGCCATCAAATATGTGAATTCAAAGAAATTATATGTTTAAATGTAAGAATTGAGGTAGAATTGTCAGAATCAAAGTCAATTCATACATGCATGCATATTTTGATAGAGTTTCATAAGTTTGAACATGATTCATATCATCCATGTTGAGTTTTGAAGCTATCTTCTACATGCATTCATGAATTATGAAGTGTTAGAGCTTAATTCCATGATTTACAAGGTTTCGAAAGTGAATTGCACGTTTTTGTAAACTTTGGAAAGGACATTGAAGTTTAATCATACATGCTAGATCATTTGAATTGAATTCATGAAGTTTGGCTATGAGGCTTGAGAATTGGTCTTGAATTCATGTTTTTGGAAGAGTTTTAAGTGTTTGAGAAGTTGTTTATAAGCCATAGAAGAATTTGTTTTGAAACTACAAGCTTTGAAATCAACTCTGTTCTGAAATTTCTAAAATTCTGTCTCACAACTCGAGTGAACAATCTGTTGCTCGAGTGCACATTTCATGCATCCAGTATTTTTGTAGAGAATTGCAGTCTTGAGTGACCGCCTTTTATCTTGCACCTTGGCTTGAGCGAGCATCGAGCCTAAATTCGGATCATCTAGTACTTTTACAAACCAAGTGATCCGCTCGAGCGACTAATGTTGGGCTTGAGCGAATTTAGCAAATTTTGAAAAGACGTATTCTGATCAAATGTACATTCTCATTCCTTTCTAAACATTCTTAAGCATGAATTGAACATCCTAAATGAATTTAAGAGTTAAAATGAAGCCTAAGAGAATTGAATGAGTTAAAGAACAATTCGGTTAAGCAATGTGATTCAACGTATATGTGTTTATGATTGTGTAGGATCATCCGCAAGGACGATTCAACAACCAAATCACTATGAGTAATAGCTTAATAAAAATATTTTTTTTACTTTATTTTCTGAATGTCCTAATGTGATAAGCTTTCTGAAACTGTGATGTTGCAAGTGTGAATGAGTTTCTATCTGTTTGATCAATATTGTAACACCTAAAAAAGAATA
This sequence comes from Camellia granthamiana, assembly GCA_036172215.1. Lineage (NCBI taxonomy): Eukaryota > Viridiplantae > Streptophyta > Magnoliopsida > Ericales > Theaceae > Camellia > Camellia granthamiana. The sequence continues at coordinate 17,486,642 of CM069914.1, forward strand.
CAAATAATCCAACTCATAAAAGAAATGAATATAATAAAGTTAAGGTATTTCCATTCATCAGAGTTCATATTACAAAAGATATTACATGCATCATACATTTATAAATGTTCATCCTGAATCTATAGCATGTAATACTAGTTAATAACAACAAAATAATGCCCTACGGGCTTACATCTTTTCAAGACATGACTTGGTTACAACAAAAAAGAGTCATAAGCTCTGTATTTATAAAGCCCTAGGCTTGAATAAACATTTAAATACAAAATAGAGCCTCCAGCTCCTATGTCCTTCCAAGCTATGTCCTTGGAGGAAGCTTGTCACCGGTACCTAAAAATGGTTTCCCAAGTAGGGTGAGCCAAAACTCAGTAGAAACAGTTTAACACAATAAATGAGATTTAACTTAGATATAAGTGTCAGATATATTCCATTTTTATGACAGATGCACATTCTTCACATGATCATACGATACTGACATTTACATCTAGAGCCATTCCCATTTATTCATTTCAGATTAGTTCATTTCATTTCAACTCATAGACCACATTTATACTTTTCCAAATAACCTAACTGAGACTACAACCTAGTGGTTTTCAATCAACATAACTATCACATAAACACTTCAATCTTGCCATTTTACGAACATTTCGTCCGCGAGATCGGCACCCATGTATACATAAGATTTCGGGACTTTAGCCCTAGACACTCCAGCCAACTTAATTTTCAATGAAGTCTATCCCCTATCTCCTCCCAAAACATAGAGCACATCACATTTCTCCTCCCAAAACGTTATACATATACAATGTATTTACAAGTATTGTCATATTCAATGACATTCAATTATACATATCCAATGCCTTAACATACCATCATATTCAATGACATAATTAAGTGATTAGTTTCAATTCACCTAATTCTCATGCAATTTCTATAACAATCATAGTTATCCTCCACCGATAGTCCAATACAGTTATTTCTAAACAGATATAAAATCCTTATAACATATAATTTATCAAATTTCCATAGGTGAGTGATTTAAACAAATCCAACTACACCATTCTTTCATACATCCTCCCAATTTCACATTTCTCATATCAATTCCATTATTTATACAAATAAATTATTCCAAACATCTTAGGGCAAAACTCCCCATTTTCCAAATATTGACCCAAATGTCAAAATCATCTATTTTAACACAAAACAACCTCACATCCAAACCTCATAATCAATTATATAACACCACATAGAAACCCCTCATTCTAAATCATGAACCCAAACCCTAGGTTTTCTCCAAACACCCCAAATCTCACCATATATACATAATAACAAATAACTAGATTAAAACTCATAACAAAGTGTAGAATATCTCTACCTCAAGTATAGAAGTCCAAAAGAGAAATGGTGGAACTTCAAAAGTGACGAAATCAAACTCTATTCGGATGAAATGGTAGCTCTTGAGATGCTCCAACTCTTTATCAAAGGGAGTATGATAGAGAGAGCCTTAGATCCTAGGAGATTTGTAGAGAGAAGTCAATTTTTAGAGAGAGAAAGAGTCGATCTAGGGTTTTTGAGTGAAAAGACACAAAAATTCTACGTAAAAATGAGCTGCTGCGATCTGATATATGCGAGCCTCGCTCGAGTGAAGGAGTTATCGCTCGAGCAACCAGACACAATAAGTGTCCTCGCTCGAGTGCAAAAAACGTCGCTCCAGCGTAGAATACAAATCCCCAGAAGTTTTGTACACAAAAGACCGTCGCTCGAGCGCAAGAGTACTTGCTCGAGCGAAGAACGATACCCTCCCAAAAGTCTGCAGGATTGAAAGAAATACTAGGAGATCACCAAGCTTGCTCGAGCGAGGAAGCTTCGCTTGAGCGAGGAAACCAAAATCTGGGCAACTTCATTCTAGACCAACTAACAACCCATCTGTTCCGAACATGCCCAACACATTCCAAAACTTAAACTCAAAGAGTAGAAGGGAGAAAAAGACATAAATAATAATATTAAACCACGAGACCCAAGTCCGGAATACAACAAAGGTCAGGTCAAAACTCGGATTCGCTATAAATATGATATCTGTAAATATGATTGATGTGACATGAATGTATATGATGGACCCAAGGTCATTATGTATATTTGAATTGGATCCAAGGTCGTTCTGTGTAATTGAAATGGACCCAAGGTCGTTCTGTGTAATTGAAATGGACCCAAGGTCGTTCTGAACATTTGATAAGTTTGATTATCTGTTATGAGTTGACCAAATGATTATTATACAACTATAAATGAATGGACCCGAGGTCATTCTGTTATGATATGATCAATTCCATTCTATATATCTGTTGGACAAAATGTTGTTCTGTTATCTATTGGACCCGGGGTAGTTCCGTTATGTAATGCTTATGATATAGAAATGCTTATGTTAATTACTAGAACTCATTCACATAACCCTTTTACTCTGATATTATTCACTAGGCGTTAGTTTACTCCGTTTATATATATGTATGTAGGTGAGTAGCGGGGATATCCAGCTCCAGCCTTAGTGAACTTGTAAAGGATATCAAATTTTTGTGAAGTCTGTCATGAGCATTTCACGAGAGAGGCTTTTGTTTCTGTTGTCTTTTGAATTTCTATTTTCTTTTATTGGTCATGTTTGACCTTGTATATGTATATAAGTTTTGGCTTTGTATGACAGTGATGTTTGAAAGATATTGGACGTATGGAACCCTTTTATGAATGTATGAGTGTGAGTTATTAATATATATAAGAAGTTTTTGTTCATGCCATTTATACATAGCTCATTGGACAAAATTTATAATTCGGCTTCCGCTTCTAGCCCTATATGATTAAATATGATTTGATTTCTGTCTGAGGCTGTAGGTAATCTCATGATTACTGGCTGGCTATGATCCAAACCTCTAGGGGTAGGTTAGGGTCATGACCCTAAAGGTGGTTGGGGGCAATGGCAAGTGGTTGGCAGTTGACCAAGGTGGTTGGCGGAAGAGGTTATTGGCGATAGTAACTAGTATTGATGAGTAATGGGTTGTGGTCGAAAAGGGTGGGAGAAAGAAGAAGAAATGAAAAAAATAAAATAAATAAATCAAACAAAAAAGTGAAACCAATTTTTTAATGTTTACAATATGTAATAAATTTTGAGAATTGTTTATAACTTTTTGAAAACGAAAACAAAAATCAAATGAGTTTTTGTTTACAAATTTTAAAATTTTTATAAATATAAACGTTACCAAACATGTCTTAGTGTTTGATATGACAGCATCGTATACAATTTGTTTTTTTGTTGGTCAATAGCTTTTACATCTCACTAATACAATAAAGGTTCGCTCTTTATTTCGTCTTGTAATAGTTCTTGACATTTATAAATTGGATATTGAATTCGTTGATGTTCATCCCAATGTTCTAAAGGCATAAAACAACATTAAGAAAATCGTGTCTTTAATTCTTTTAATAATTTTTGATAATATCTTAATCGATATAAACAATAAAATCTATTGAGAACATGCATAAGATATAATATAAATTTAAACACACTCATATTATTTAAAGACAAGTGATATGTCCGTTATAGTGCATATTTTGTATCCTTGATTTACATGTTAGACCTATTTTATATATTATTTTATCTTATTATGTTTATTTTTATGTTTTTAGGCATTTTGAAAGCTTAATGGAAAGGGTTCGGCTTTGGTCCAGTCAAATGCTTTGAAATAGAGGAGATTGGGATCTACATGGAGAGATTAAATATTTATATCGGACTGGTTATATCGTGTTGAGATATTAAGCCCAGGTGGTATTTTGGTGGCAATAAGGAGGAAGAAATATTGTAGCACTGTAACGCCCTCAAAATAACAACATAAAACCCAACAATATAGATATGCATTGATATATAAAAGATCCACATTCTTCCATTAACAGAGTTTCATTACAAAAGTATTACATGTTAACAACAAAAGCAAATGCCCTAAGGGCTTACAGCTTTCCAAGTTAACACTTGGTTACAAAAAGTAGAGTACTAACTCATTTACACATTAAGCCCTTGGCTTGAATTTACATGTAATATATCATCAAAAAGGAGACAACAAAAAGTCTTCCCGCCCCTAGCCTCCCAAGCTATGTCCTTGGAGGTGGCATGCTACCTGTACCTGAAAATGATGTTCCCATATAGGGTGAGCCACAGCCCAGTAGAAATACACTAAACCAGTTATGAATAATGACTAAAAGATTAGCAGTTGATAGATGGCCAACACTTAACATTTTCATTCCCCATTTCCTTACAAATTCTCAATTTATAACCATGGCTCAAAACTTGGCCAACAACTCATGTGGGACAGTGACTCATGTCCAACAATTACCCATTTCACAAAAGACAAGCATACTAGCTATATCAATACTTCCAAAGACAAGCATAAGAGCTGTGTCAACACATCACTAGATAAGCATATGAGCTATATCTCTGGAGTCCATCCCCTATCTTCTCCCAAACAACATCCGGTTTAGAGGTCCATCCCCTATCTTCCCCTAAACTGTGGAGTACATCCCCTATCTCCTCCAACACAACACACAATGCATATAAACAATTATTATACACATCAATCAATACATAAATTTAATGTATTCCTTCAACCGTCACACTGAATGACACACTTCAATGATCAGTTTTAGTTTGCCTAATCATCATGCATTGTCTACAACAATCAAGACTATCCTCCACCGATAGCCCAAAGCAGTTATTTCTATACAGAAAATAAATGCAACAAATGGATATAAAATCAACATTTCAATTCCTCATTTCTTACAATTAATTATCCCAATTAATTAATCAATGTAATTAGGACATTTTCCATAATTAACATTACAACCCTTAGGTTCCATTTTCCATCACTATTTCAACATTAATCCCATGTTTCTACACCAAACATGCCTCCAGGTTCATTATAAATAAAACCCCAACTTTTGTAAAATTACACAAAGGCCCAAAGTTTTCTCAAAATTACACAATAACTTCCAACACATCAAAATGCTAAAATTAAAAGACAAAATCCATAAAGAGGAGTAGGATATCCCTACCTCAAAGATTGAGCTCAAAAGGAGATGATGCCCAACACCCAACTTGCTCCAAAACCAAACTTGTTCCGATTAAAACGAAGCCCAAGTCACCCTCTATCTTTTTAACAAAGGCCTAAGGGTAGGAAATCACCCTAGGTAGATCAAATCTTAGAGAGAGAGTAATTTTAGAGAGAAGGGCTCTCAAATTTTAGGGTTTGAGAATAAAAAGTATGAAAAAAGTGAAGTTTAACTCGGTGCTGCCTTGCTGATATAAACAGGCTCGCTCGAGCGAAGACTCGGTCGCTCGAGCGACCAGACACAACAATTGAACTCGCTCGAGCGAAGATAAGCTCGCTTGAGCCAACAGTGCAAATTTTCAGATTTGCAATACGACGCTCGCTCGAGCGAAGAACGAACCAGATCGCTCGAGCGAAGAAAAGCTCGCTTGAGCCAAGAAATGCAACTTTCAGGTATGAGCCAGACGCAATCGCTCGCTCGAGCGAAGCCACTCTGGCTCGAGCCACCAGACACAAAAACCAACCCTCGCTCGAGCGACCAAACCCTTGCTCGAGCGACCAGCCAAAATTCTGGGCAGTAACACTTGGTTTCCAAACACAACCAACCTGTAACAAACCTGCCCAATACATCCTATAACTCAAATACAAAGTAGGAAAGGATGTAAACAAGACAATACTCAACTACTAACATCCACGGACACATGTCCGGATCAATGTACTATAAGGGGTAAACCCGGGATCGCTATAACCTCCCCCCCTTAAAGAATTTCGTCCCCGAAATTAAGAACAAGTTTTTTTTTTTGAAAAGCAAGTTTTTCTCCATTTTAAACCATGTTATAACACAACATTCAACAACTCGACTCATTACCGGTCATTCCATCTCTTATCAAGAGGCATTTCACAATACATATATTTCAACATGCATTTTCTTTCCATTTCAACCATTTCCAACATACATGGTTCATAATTCATATCATAAGCAATAATCATGATACATTTCCATTTCTACTATATATTCAACATATGCAATGTTATACAAACCTCCAATTCAAGGTAAGTTCTACAATACCTCCACAAACTAAAACATTCACAATGTTTTACAACTTAAGACATATTTAATGATCTTAAAGTTCAACAATACATCCATATATATAACATATGTTCAAACTTCTACAAATAGGTCCGGATATTTCTCTCGGACCTCCAACTCGCGTTCCCAAGTGGCCTCCTCCACTCCGTGATGTTTCCACAAAACCTTCACTAAAGGAATGGTCTTGCCACGCAGGACTTGATCCCGCCTATCCAAGACCCGAACCGGTCTCTCCTCATACGAGGCATCCTCATCTACCTCTAAGTCGGCCCAATCCAATACATGTGATGGATCCGGCTCATACTTCCGAAGCATATTCACATGAAACACGTCATGAACTCCGGATAACTGTGGCGGCAAAGCTAAGCGATAAGCAACCTCGCCAATCCTCTCAAGGATCTCAAAAGGACCAATAAACCGAGGGGATAGCTTCCCACTCTTCCCAAACCTCATCAAACCTCGCCTGGGTGATATCTTCAGAAAGACATGGTCACCCATCTCAAACGCCAACGGCCTCCTCCTACGGTCAGCATAAGATTTCTGACGACTCTGGGCTGTAACAAGCCTCCTACGGATAAGCTCAACTTTCTCCGTCGTCTCCCTAACCAACTCCGGACCCAACAGAGGTGCATCACCCACCTCGGCCCAACAAACTGGAGACCTACACGGTCGGCCATACAAGGTCTCAAACGGTGCCATACCGATGCTAGACTGAAAACTGTTGTTGTAGGCAAACTCCACCAACGGTAAGTGCCTCTCCCACGTCCCACTGAAATCAAGGACACAACCCCGAAGCATATCCTCAAGGATCTGAATGATACGCTCGGACTGTCCATCAGTCTGAGGATGATACGCTGTACTAAAGGTCAACTTAGTACCCAAGGCATTCTGCAAACTCTGCCACAACCTGGCAGTAAAACGAGGGTCTCTATCTGAGACAATCGTCACTGGGACCCCGTGCAACCTCACTATGTCCCGAATATACAAGTCGGCAAGATGATCTACCGAATCTCTCACGCGCATAGGAATGAAGTGCGCCGACTTAGTTAACCGGTCTACAACCACCCAAATAGCATCACTACCCCGCTGAGTCCTCGGAAGACCTACAACGAAGTCCATAGTGACATGCTCCCACTTCCACTCGGCAATAGGCAAGGGTTGCAACAAACCCGCTGGCCTCTGATGCTCGGCCTTCACTTGCTGACAAGTAAGGCACTTAGACACGAAGACTGCCATATCTCTCTTCATACCCCGCCACCAAAACTGGCGACCTAAATCCTGATACATCTTAGTACCTCCCGGATGCACCATAAGGCGCGAATGATGAAACTCTCGGAGTACTTCCTGTCGGCAAGACTCCGGCACAAACAAACGGTCTCGGTATCTCACACTCTGGTCGGGATACACTACCAGACCCTTCTCAACCTTCCCACTGGAGATCTTCTCTCTGAGGGATTCTACTTCTAGGTCACCTCTCTGTGCCTCTAACACTCGAGTCACAAGTGTAGGCTGCGCAACAACAGAAAACAAGGCCACAGCCTCAACGGATTCGCCCAGAAGCAAATCAAACTCGCCAATTGCCCCCAACATCTCCCACTCCCGGATGGCTATACAAGCTACATCACTAACGGATTTCCTGCTAAGGGCATCGGCCACAACATTGGCCTTCCCTGGGTGATAGTGCAACTCGAAGTCATAATCCTCAATAAACTCCATCCACCTCCTCTGCCTCAAATTCAAGTCTTTCTGTGAAAACAGATATTTCAGACTCTTGTGATCCGAGAACACCTCGAATCTCTCACCATAAAGGTAGTGCCTCCAGATTTTCAAGGCAAAAATCACAGCTGCTAACTCTAGGTCATGCGTAGGGTAATTCTTCTCGTGAATTTTCAACTGACGTGAGCCATAAGCTACCACTTTCCCCTCCTGCATCAACACACAACCCAAACCCTCTCTTGAGGCATCACAATAGACTGCGTAACCCAACCCCCTCTCCGGAATAATCAAAATTGGAGCGGTGGTCAATCTAATTTTCAACTCCTGAAACGACTTTTCACAAGTCTCACTCCATACAAATTTGACTCCCTGCCGAGTCAATCTAGTCAACGGTAAAGCTAACCTAGAGAAATCTTTCACAAACCGACGGTAATACCCAGCTAATCCCAGAAAACTGCGGATCTCAAACACACTCTTAGGCTGTGCCCAATCTTGCACTGCCTTAGTCTTGGATGTATCAACAGACACCCCTTCCCCGGAAACCACATGGCCTAAAAACTTGACTTCCTTTAGCCAGAACTCACACTTCCCAAACTTGGCATACAGCCTATGGGCTCTAAGTAACTCAAGCACCACTCTCAAGTGTGCCTCGTGCTCCTATTCTGAAGGTGAATAGATAAGAATGTCGTCCACAAAAACGACTACAAAACGATCCAAGAATTCCCGGAAGATCCGGTTCATCAAGTCCATAAAGACTGCTGGTGCGTTGGTAAGCCCAAACGGCATTACCAGAAACTCATAATGGCCATACCGCGTACGGAATGCCGTCTTCGGAATGTCCTCCTCCATGACCCTCAATTGGTGGTAACCCGATCTCAAGTCTATCTTAGAGAAACAACGGGAACCCTTCAACTGGTCAAACAAATCATCTATACGGGGCATAGGGTACTTATTCTTAACCGTCGCCCGATTTAACTTCCGATAATCGATACACAATCTCAAGGCACCATCTTTCTTTTTAGCAAAGAGGGCCGGTGCTCCCCACGGCGATACACTAGGACGAATGAAGCCCTTATCTAGCAATTCTTGGAGTTGAACTTTCAACTCAATTAACTCTGCTGGAGCAAAACGGTAAGGTGCCATAGAAATCGGCGCCGTGCCGGGCACTAAATCAATAGAGAACTCTGTCTCTCGGTGAGGTGGCAAATCAACAAGATCCTCGGGAAAAACATCCGAGTACTCAGAAACTACCCTTGGCAACACAATCTGGGTCTCATCACACTCCCCACTCTCAAAGCTAGCAAGTAAACCACTAAGCTCTCTCCGCCCTCGCGGATCATACTCCGGTGGCACAACACTACCAACCCGGTCTCCTAAGAAATGAAAACACTCCCCGCTCACGGTACAACAAGTGACCCTCTGGCGGTAACAATCAATAACTGCTCGATATGACGATAACCAGTCCATACCCAAAATAACATCAAAGCCCTTCATGGCAATAACTACAAATGGAAACGGAAGCCGATGGTCGGCGACCTCAATATCACAACCTCTACATCCGTGTTTCAAGATCAACTCACCCCCAATAGGTGACACAACACAAATAGGAGATGCCAAAAGTGCTAACTCCAACTCCAACACAGATGCAAATGCAGCAGATACAAAAGAATGAGATGCACCCGTATCAATCAACACTCTAGCAACCGAGTTGCAAAACAGAAAGGTACCTCTCACTACTGATGGAGCCGGTACCAGGTCCTGCGTGGTAACAGCATACGCGCGCCCTGTAGGCCCCTGATCAACCTGCTCACCTCTAGGAGCATACGACTGCTGCACTGACTGGGACGACGAAGCCCCCGGATTGGCCCTCGAGGCCTGCACAGACTGAGCTGGCTGAAAACCCTGCGTCTGTCTAGAACCAGACGCTCCTGAAGTGGCACTCAACTGTGGGCAAAACCTTTTCAAGTGCCCAGGCTGTCCACACTGATAACAAGACAAGGGCTGCCCCCTGCCCAAACTCTGACTCTGCGGTCTGGCTGAAGAAGATGCAGCTCTCTGACCTCCGCCCTTCAGCGGGCAAACCGAAGCCTTGTGACCCAACTGGCCACACTTGTAACAAGTGAACTCTCCCTGATTGCCTCTCCCTGAGCCTGCACTCGGCACAGGAAAGGTCGATCTAGAAACTCCACCCTGAGACTGCTGAGGGTTATAACCCCTCTGTTTCCTGCCATCACCCTGGCCCTCTTGGCCCCTCTTGGAGCCTCCATGTTTCTCCTCATCCTCCTCTTTCATCATGATCTCGGTATGGGCTGCAGCATCCACCAGACGCCCATAATCCCGAATCATAGACCCTACAACTCTCAGCTTGAGGCCACGCCTCAACTTCTTCTCAAACTCAATGCAACGGCGTTCCTCAGACGCCACCAACTCAGGTGCGAACCTGGACAAGCTAGTAAATGAGGCCTCGAACTCGGCCACTGACAAACTATTCTGCTTAAGCTGGCAGAACTGATCTCGCAGCTTCTCCCTGACTGCCGAAGATAAGAACCTCTCCTGGAAAGCATTCACAAAAGCCTCCCATGTAGCTCCTATGCGACCCTTGGTGAACTTCCACCACTGACCCGCATCCCCTTTCAGCTGGAAAGATGCCAAGGTCACCTTTAACCCTTCGTCTTCGATGCCGAGCATCTCAAACGTCTTCGTTGTCTGTTCGAGCCATTCATCTGCTTTAAGCGGCTCTTTAGGGTCACCCACAAATTCATCCGGATTAGACCGGAAAAACTCCCTCTTCAAAAAGGAGGGTCCGGCATCCGCAACAACAACCTGAGCCTGATTCTCAGCTCTGAGGATGCCTACTGATTCCCTGAATGCCCCTGCTATCTCTCGGGCTAAAGCGCCCATAGCCTGCTGGCCTACTGGCTCGGCCACATTGGCCTGACCAACCCCCTCCTGCACTGCCGGAATCTCCTCTGGCACCGGCACCTCCTGCCTACCCGGCCTACCACGCCTACCGCGTCCTCGTCCTCGGCCTGACATCCTAATAGAGGAAAACAAAGACGTTAGCACATTAATAAATGTGCCGAAGCTAAACACTCACGTCCTAATGCATTGGACAACAGTAATTCACTCCACGTAAGCACATAATCACATAAGCACCTACGAACTTCATTCCCGAAAAATGATAGTCCCAAAGTGTTACTAGAGTTCCGGTTAGAAACAGCATTGATCAAGTGCTTTTCTAACAAGACTCCTAGAAACCCAAGGATCCAATCAACATCCTAGAAATTAAATCCCATACCCAAATAATCACATAAGCATGTTATCAATTTAAACACATGGCAAATGACTTTACACCTAAGTCTCTTTCAAGCGAGGCAAACCCATTGTGATTCTAATCACTTCCTACGTACCCAAAGTATTCGAACCCGGTACGCTCTGATACCAAGTTGTAACGCCCTCAAAATAACAACGTAAAACCCAACAATATAGATATGCATTGATATATAAAAGATCCACATTCTTCCATTAACAGAGTTTCATTACAAAAGTATTATATGTTAACAACAAAAACAAATGCCCTAAGGGCTTACAGCTTTCCAAGTTAACACTTGGTTACAAAAAGTAGAGTACTAACTCATTTACACATTAAGCCCTTGGCTTGAATTTACATGTAATATATCATCAAAAAGGAGACAACAAAAAGTCTTCCCGCCCCTAGCCTCCCAAGCTATGTCCTTGGAGGTGGCATGCTACCTGTACCTGAAAATGATGTTCCCATATAGGGTGAGCCACAGCCCAGTAGAAATACACTAAACCAGTTATGAATAATGACTAAAAGATTAGCAGTTGATAAATGGCCAACACTTAACATTTTCATTCCCCATTTCCTTACAAATTCTCAATTTATAACCATGGCTCAGAACCTGGCCAACAACTCATGTGGGATAGTGACTCATGTCCAACAATTACCCATTTCACAAAAGACAAGCATACTAGCTATATCAATACTTCCAAAGACAAGCATAAGAGCTGTGTCAACACATCACTAGATAAGCATATGAGCTATATCTCTGGAGTCCATCCCCTATCTTCTCCCAAACAACATCCGGTTTAGAGGTCCATCCCCTATCTTCCCCTAAACTGTGGAGTACATCCCATATCTCCTCCAACACAACACACAATGCATATAAACAATTATTATACACATCAATCAATACATAAATTTAATGTATTCCTTCAACCGTCACACTGAATGACACACTTCAATGATCAGTTTTAGTTTGCCTAATCATCATGCATTGTCTACAACAATCAAGACTATCCTCCACCGATAGCCCAAAGCAATTATTTCTATACAGAAAATAAATGCAACAAATGGATATAAAATCAACATTTCAATTCCTCATTTCTTACAATTAATTATCCCAATTAATTAATCAATGTAATTAGGACATTTTCCATAATTAACATTACAACCTTTAGGTTCCATTTTCCATCACTATTTCAACATTAATCCCATGTTTCTACACCAAACATGCCTCCAGGTTCATTATAAATAAAACCCCAACTTTTGTAAAATTACACAAAGGCCCAAAGTTTTCTCAAAATTACACAATAACTTCCAACACATCAAAATGCTAAAATTAAAAGACAAAATCCATAAAGAGGAGTAGGATATCCCTACCTCAAAGATTGAGCTCAAAAGGAGATGATGCCCAACACCCAACTTGCTCCAAAACCAAACTTGTTCCGATTAAAACGAAGCCCAAGTCACCCTCTATCTTTTTAACAAAGGCCTAAGGGTAGGAAATCGCCCTAGGTAGATCAAATCTTAGAGAGAGAGTAATTTTAGAGAGAAGGGCTCTCAAATTTTAGGGTTTGAGAATAAAAAGTATGAAAAAAGTGAAGTTTAACTCGGTGCTGTCTTGCTGATATAAACAGGCTCGCTCGAGCGAAGACTCGGTCGCTCGAGCGACCAGACACAACAATTGAACTCGCTCGAGCGAAGATAAGCTCGCTCGAGCCAACAGTGCAAATTTTCAGATTTGCAATACGACGCTCGCTCGAGCGAAGAACGAACCAGATCGCTTGAGCGAAGAAAAGCTCGCTCGAGCCAAGAAATGCAACTTTCAGGTATGAGCCAGACGCAATCGCTCGCTCGAGCGAAGCCACTCTGGCTCGAGCCACCAGACACAAAAATCAACCCTCGCTCGAGCGACCAAACCCTCGCTCGAGCGACCAGCCAAAATTCTGGGCAGCAACACTTGGTTTCCAAACACAACCAACCTGTAACAAACCTGCCCAATACATCCTATAACTCAAATACAAAGTAGGAAATGATGTAAACAAGATAATACTCAACTACTAACATCCACGGACACATGTCCGGATCACTGTACTATAAGGGGTAAACCCGGGATCGCTATAAGCACATTCATTATACACGGTTTATTGAGTTTATAAATAGAGAGTTTGAATGTTTGAGATAGAGTGTGAGAAAAATGTAATCACCAGAAGGAAAAGGAAAAAAAAAAAAGAAAAAAAAAACATCTCTAGATAAGGAGAATTCTAAGAGTATAGAGAGTATGAGAGTTTACAGAAAGTTTACTCTGTTTTATAATAATTTGTTTGTGATTGAATTAAAGAAGTGTTTGTTCAATTTATTCCTGTCTTTGTATATTTACTCAACTGATATACATCCCTCTCCCACTACTCAACAGTGTTTGAAGCAGTAATAATTGCATATAACTAAAGTTAAGGATCCTAAATATTTTATCAACATTTTTACCAAATGTATCTCTAGCATTTTCCATAGCATATATGTTTTTAAGCAATGATTGAGATCCCCACACAAGACCCCCACAAATCTAGACTACTCATGATGTGGACCTCACACATACATGAGTGGGCCCCACATATACATGGAGGACCATGATCACTTTGGGGTGTGGGGGTCATCCCCAAAGGTAGTCCCAAACATTTTCCTATGCTTTTTGGCATTCAAGTGTAACCACAAAGCACAAGATTTAGCATTCAAGTGTACCAGACCCGCAAAGCACAGGATCAATTCCATCGGCAGATGCCATGCCGTGCAAGCTTAGAGATAATTACAATATGGCAACAATAATTTCTTTTATTTATAATTCTTATAATTTTAGTTTCTTGAGAGTTCTAAACTATTTTAGGTTTGTCTTTTATTTATTCTTATAAATATAAAGGTAAACATGTGTAGAGGAAGGTTAGATTATTAGGGTTTTATTTTTTATTTTTTGTTCTTTTCGTTTTTATAGTTTTGGAGAGTTTTCCAAATATTGAAGAATGAGAAGTAAAGTTTGTATATTGATTATTTAATCCAATGAATTTAAGTAAGTATTTTTCTATTATTACTTTTAATTTTGTTATGTTAGCCTGGATTTGTAAATAGGGTTAGGATGAAATTACATATTTGATATTTGTTCATGTAACTTAATTCGTTCAATAAATATATGTTTTAATTGAATAAATATTTTTCTTGTTTACTCATTTTTTTTTAACTGTAAATAATTAAGATTGGATTTTCGTTGGGTTTTGTTGGATTCAGTTTATGATTTGTTAAAAGCATATATAAATTGTGTTTTTATGGATTCAATGAATGTTTTGATTTTAACTTTTGTTTGGAGAAATAAATATATATTTTAAAAAATAAATAAAAAGTATTTTCATAATTATATCATCCTAATAAAAGAGTTTGATTACCAATTTATTGTGAAGAAAAATTAAAGAATTAATTAATATGAATATTATGAATATGATGTACGTAATGGATTCCACTGCCCTAGTATTTTATTTATTTGATTAAATCCATTTTAATATTTGCAATTTTATTATTTTTCGTTCTATTGAAACTCAAGAATTTGTTCAACTAAATCAGGTCATTTATTTTACGATTAATTGATTATTTGTAACCATCAAATCCCTGTGTTTTCGACCTTATTCATGCCTTGTCTAAACTCTAATCGATTCATGCACTTGCGAGTAATTAAAATTAGTACATCAACGAGTTATCAAAAAAAAAAAAAAAAAAAAACAGTACAACAACAAGAGTACAATACTTAAAATACTTACATAGGATTACACTCTTTCAAACAAATTAAGCAAAGCATGTACAGACACTCCACACTTAAAGCTCACAAAATAAATATATAAATTTATCTAAAGTTTTGTCGATGCCTATTTCATTCTGAGTTGCTGCTTATATAGAGGGTTAATGCTTGATTTGAAATCCAAAGAGATAAGGTTTGAGATAAGATCACATGAGTTGTTGATGGTGAGGAAGAATTTGTTTTTGATAATGAAGAGTCAACAATCTTTGCTTTTACAGTTGTCAAAAATCTTTGCTTTTGTAGTTGTCTTGAGGTTTCGAATCTCATTCTAGAAATCTTGTATTGTAGGAGTATTAAGAGGTGTAGAGACTTTATTGACTTGAGTGATAACATCTTTGAAACCATATGTATCATATTTAAGTTTTTGTGTAGTAGTTTGACGGATATTAGGTTTTTTTTTTTTTTTTTTTTTGGAATTGGAGTATTTAAGCATGGCCATTTGTTTTTTCTCTAGATCATTAATACTATCTGTAGAGGGATAGAAATTTAGTGTAAAACTAATTGCTAAGGTCGCTCCTGCGCTCCTGTTAAGCGAACAAATATGATTCAATTAACATTGGCCAAAGCCCAAAGCAAGTGGGCCAACCAAGAGGCCAAATTAGATCTGACTTGCTAAGGTCCGGATGGGTCCTCAGCAGCAAAAAGTATCCAATGGAACTTGCTGAGGTACTACTTGCGGTGGGACAGTTGCTGAGGCAATCTACCTCAGTGCTGCTATCTCACTAGAAGGGTATTACGGCACCACCTTTGAGACACTTGTTGAGGGAAGACCAACCGAGCCAACTTCAGTCTCTGCAACTACTTTTTGAGACAAGACTTCCCAAGGTAATAGCAGCCTTCCCCTGTACAAATGTGGCTTAAATACGTAGGTGCTGATAGTAGGCCTTGAAGCATTACCAACCTAGGGCTAATAGCATGCCCAGAGCATATATAGCTTGGCACTGATAGCAGGCTCCAATGCTTCCTGGTTGGAGCTAATAACAAGCCCTAAAGACACCAGTATACCACAGGGATCCTGCGAAAATAGGAGCAGGACAGCTTGAAAGAAAGGGACTCCCTTTCTATTTACCTAGGTTATGGACTTACCTTAGTCGCACTGGTAGGACCAAGAAAGTCCCTTGGGCTTGATATGAGGTGTAGCCCTTGCTGCGATTCACACCTTGGGAAGCTGGGGAGTTTGTGGTTAGGTGGCCAAGGGTGTAGGAGTCGCTGAGTTAGACACAAGTATGACTGATAATAGGCCATGAGTCCTAAGAGTGCATGTCTTGGGAAACTGAACTAAAAAGGTGGGTGTCGTAGTGAATACCATCGCAAAGAGTGCCATCAAAATAGGTGCACCTCCTGCAGTCCGTACCAAAACAACACTTGTTGAGATTCGCACAAAAAAGGTACATGATGAAGCTCGTGCTAAATAGATAGTACAGTGGCACTTGTTGATACTTTGTGCCAAACAAATAGTACATGTTAAAGGACAAGTGTCTACCAAGGTCTAGTGGTTGAAGATAGAATATCCTACAACATGTGTCATTGTACTATTTGGCCACTTGGTATATTCAAGTACCAATAAAAAGCCTATAAATAGGACCCGTTGAAAGTTTGAGAGAGAACTTGAGATTTGGAAGGATATGCTGCCAATTTGCTCTGTCACATTCTTCTCCTGAATTACTCGTTCCACCTTTACCCAGCTGCTTACTCTCCGATCACCCCAAATTATTAATTTATTAGCATAATTTTACATCGCTAAGTACTATTATTTTTCACTGTTCATTTTAGACGCCTACACTATCAATGAATATGTCGTAGTGTTTGATTTGAAAAGCGGCATTGAATACAATTTGTTTTTTTATTTGTCAATAGTTCTACATCTTACTAATACTTTATTTCGTCTTGTATTTGTTTGGATTTAGGGTTTTGAAATTTACAATTCCCACTTTTTCCATTTTGCTTCTTTACATAAGAGATGAATTACAAATAGCATGAATCAGCACATTTATTGAACAAGAATTTACTTGCTATAGTATTTTGACTAAATAATTAGCACATTTACAAACTATATTATTTGGCAATGAAATGAGAGTCATCAAAATCAAGTGTAAATTACATTCACTTCTCTTAACGCTTCAAACAAAAAATTATTCATAAATTTTATATGGGAGTATGTTAATCCATTTAGTCCTAAAAGTTTTCTTATGAATCAATTGGTCCTTTTTTATTTGAAAAGTTGTATTTATTTGATTTGGTACTATTTGAGTTGAAGTGAATGCTATTTTCTAATTCATTTTTCTAATTTTTTAATTTATTTTTGGGATGTGAATGGAAATGTGAGGTGTAGAAGATTCTTTTTGGGGGGATTGATGACTAAAGTGTTGGTTGTCGAGCGTGAAAATTTACATTTCTGTTAGTGTGGTTTTTTGGTGTTACATTGGAGTATTACATTATAGTGCTATGTTTGGAGTTTTTATGTGTTACATTGATTGGAATGTTAAATTTGGAAAAAAATACACTAAGGAGTTTTTTTTTAAATATTATGTTGTTATGTTTAAGAAAAATACACAGAGAAATTTTTTTAAAGTATTACATTGGAGTGTTACATTTAGGAAAAATACACTAAGGAGTTTTTGTGTGTTACATTGATTAGAGTGTTACGTTTGGAAAAAGTAAATTAATGAATTTCTTAGTATATTACATTGGAGCATTACGTTTGAGAAAAATATATTAAGGAGTTTTTGTGTAGTACATTGATTAGAGTGTTACGTTTGAGAAAATTACACTAAGGAGTTTTTTTGAAATGTTACGTTATTGCATTTGAAAAAAATACACTATGAAATTTTTTAATATGTTATATTAGAGTGTTACGTTTGAAAAAAGTACACTAACGAATTTTTTAAACCTTTGACCTTATTAGGGCAAAATACCTTTGACCTTATTTGAAAAAAGTACAGATAGCTTTTAAACCTTTGACCTTATTAGCACAAAATACCAGTATTCAGTGTACCCTACGAGATGGTAGATGTCTTAATTGGAAAGCTTCCCTTATTGGAGCTATTGAAACCAGTTTATCATATGGATCAGTATATTTTAACATTTATCCTAACCTGAGTGTAGCACTCATGGATCCAAATTTATCAGAAGTATTAGAACTACAAGTTCTTACCCATGGTTATCAGTGTTTACTAGGAACACCTCCTTTATCTGCAATTTTTAGAGTCCACTTAAAGGTTCTCACAACCTTAAATCCTTATACCCGAAAACAAAGTGAATTAAGACATACTATCCTAATTGACACTAATCTTTTCAGTAGCCAGGTAGCTGTTCCAAGAATGATCCTTTGGCTAAACATTACCTTTCCAGAAACATGGCATATTCCAAATGTTGTTACAACTAGACCAGTCATTAGACAAACCATTGACCAGGTTGTGCAGACACAAGAAGGTAACATATACCTTAATTTTAGAAGGCCACTATCCAGAAGCATGTCTAATACCAGCTTTAGAACTACTTAGATTTACCAGAATCATCTCGACAATCTATTTCAGATCCTATTGAATCAGTAATACAAGGAATGCCTTCCAGACCACCTAGTAGGACACCTAGTGATACACTTGCAGATCCAGTCATTCAGGGCATTCACATATCAGAAAACCAAATATCTCATGGAGTTTATGAAACCATAAGGCTTTATAGCCCAACAACTAGTGATATGAATTTTGAAGTTTAATGGACTTTTCTCCAAGGAGTGAACTTAGAAAATATTTAAACCAGGATTTTATGCAGTCTCAATACCAGGAATTTAGGATATGGTATTTTAACTACCATACCTCACAACAACTAGAAATGCTTAAGCAATAGTATTATGTTCATTTAAACAAACATCAGATTCTTAGGTCTTTTCCAGAATGGTATTTTGAATTTGCCACTGTTATGGACATTCTTCCAGAATCTCAACTTAATGTTTTAGATGACCTCTAGAAGACATAGTTAGCAACCGATGGTCAAAGTATTGAATCAATACATTCGCCTCCACAATCATTAGAATTATCTCCAACTGTCGACTCCTTCTCCAGTAATCCTTTAGTCATAATAGTTTTTGTTAAACCATTTGACACCTCATCTAAAAAAAGAGAATTTGCCCAAGTCAAAGATCTCATTCCGATAATTAAACAAAATAATTATACAAATCTTCATTTTCAAAACGTAGGCCAACAATTGACCAGAATTGAAGAATCAGTAGGAGAATTGGTACAAAATCAAAAGATAAGATCTACATCAATTACTCCTATTCAACCAGTAAATGTTAAACCTCCCTTAGAGGTGACTAATTTTAAACTTAGATCCACTAAACAGGATAATGAATTTATGGATGCTCTTATTCAGAAAATGAAAAACATTAATATAGGACAATCATCCAGCTCTCAAATAAATATGCTTTCTGCTCAACAACCAGACAACCTTAATGGTGAGGAAGATGATCTTTCTCCTTCACACATTTTAGAAATACAAAATAATTTTCAGGATATTCAGTCTGTAAATAAAACCCATTTTCCTCAACAGACTTCCAGAATGGCTTTAACAGGACCTAGTAGGTATTATTATTCCAGACCCACACCACAAGATATTTTATATAAGGAAGATTTTCTTCATACCCAGAAATCCTTCCATGGCAAAACCATTTATGAATGGAATATCAATGGGAAAATTGAATACCAAATTTTTGAAACTATTACATCAAATGTTAATGTGTGGTACTGTTTGTAAACAAAATGATAATACTGATCATCAAGTTGTCCGCTTTATTGCTAATGGCTTCACCGGAATTCTTCGGGGATGGTGGGATAATGTTCTCACTACCACTCAACAGAATGAAATACTTAATTCTTTTAAGATTGAAACTGACTCCATCACCCATACTGTTAGATAGAATAAAGATGCTGTTTACACTCTCATTCAAACAATCTTACACCACTTTGTTGGACTCGAAGTGGGTAATAGCGATCGTAGACGCGAGCTTTTATAGAATCTTAGATGTCCATCTTTAACCCATTTTAGATGGTACAAAGATGTTTTCTTGCTTAAGGTTATGCGATGTAGGGATGCAAACAATGAGCATTGGAAAGCCAAATTCATTGATGGTCTTCCCAACCTTTTTGCTGACAAAATCCGAAAAAAGGTTCAGGACCGCCATAATGGCTTGCAAATTCCCTATGACCAGTATACTTATGGCCAACTTGTTGGCTTTATTATAGAAGAAGGTCTTTCTCTTTGTAATGACTTTAAACTCTAGTATCTTATGAAAAAACAAAATTTAACAGGCAGAAAAGAACTAGGTGAATTTTGTGATCAATTTGCCTATTACACCAAAATTCAGTATCCTTCTAAATCAAAGAAACAGAGATAATATAAAAGATTTTTAAGGAAATCATATTCCAAAAAGAATAAATGTAATCTCCAACAGTCTTACCCAAAGCCTAGGAAATCAGTTAAAAGAAAATAGAAATCTTATCCGAAGAGAGACAAATCACAACTCACTTGTTATGTTATAAGTGTGGAAAAACAAGACATTATGCGAATAGATGCAAAGCTAAATTAAAACAGAAACTTAATGAGATGTCTATGGATGAACATCTTCAACAACAGATTTTACAAACCCTATCTAGTGATGATAGTATATCCAGTTCAGATAATGATGGTCTAGCCGAAATTTATTCTCCATTTGAGCCTTCTTCTGACTCAGGTACTCTAGAACAATATTCTGGTAAAACCAGTAATATTAATGCTCTTACAGAAGCAAATTATTGGAAAGCAATAATTGAAATGAATGGTTTAGACTTAGAAGGACCTAGCCTCAATGTCTTAATTGATGACCAGAAATCTATGCTCGAATTAGCATACCAAAATTAAGGATCCGGAAATGAAATTAAAATTTTTAGAAGTATGTTATCACAATTAGAAAACTAAAAAAGTTATTCCTTTAGAGCACTGCAGTATGAAAGAAGTCCTCAGTAGAATACAGTTGCCACCCTTACTTGAAAAACCTGTAACCATCCAAGATCTTAAAATGGAAATTAATGTTCTCAAAACAGAAGTAAAATATCTTCAAACAGCTAGCCAATCTATTTTAAATGACATCAAGAAAATTAACAGTCACCTTAAAGATAAAGGGCAAACCTCTAAACAGAAGGAAAATCAAGAAAAATCAGAAGATCAGTATTTAATGCTTATGAACTAGATTACTTTTCAAAATGGTATATTAGAATCACTTTTATAATAAAACCTAATTTTATTATCAAAGATGCCATCATCCTGATTGATAGCGGTGTTGATATGAACTGTATTCAAGAAGGATTAATTCTTACCAAATATTTCTAGAAAACTACTCAATCATTAATCAATGCCAGTGGTAATTCTATGAAAATTAAATACAAAATACCATAAGCCCTTATCTGTAATCAAGGTATTTGTCTTCCAACTGCTTTTGTTCTTATCAGAAACATGTCTCAAAGTATTATCTTATGGACTCCATTTTTATGCTTATTAATGCCTATTACAAAAATAGATTCCATAGGCATTCACACAACAATCAACAATCAATCAATTATTTTTGAATTCATAACAGAACCTTATACTAAACAATTAGATCAAATCAAAGATCTAGTTAATTTTAAAGAAAAATAAATCAATTTTCTTCAAACTGAAATCAATTTTCTCACTATTGAGCAAAAATTACAATAGTCATCTTTATAGACTAAAATTAAAATAATCGAAAAAGAATTTCAAACAGAAATTTGTAGTGATATTCCCAATGCTTTCTGGGAAAGAAAGAAGCACATAGTTTATCTTGCTTATGAACCAGACTTTGATGAGAGATTCATCCCAACCAGAGCTTTCCCTATTCAAATAAAAAAAGAATATTTAGAAATGCGTAAAACTAAAATTCAAAATCTTCTCCAAAAGAAGTTAATCAAAACTAGTCATTCTCCATGGAGTTGTATAGCATTAAAAATGCAGAAATAGAAAGAGGTGTGCCAAGATTAGTCATTAATTATAAACCTCTTAATGATGTCTTGAAATGGATCAGATAGCCAATCCCAAATAAAAAAGATTTACTTGATCGATTACAGGATGCAGTCTTATTTTCTAAATTTGACTTAAAATCGGGGATATTGGCAGGTACAAATAGCTGAACAAGATCGATATAAAATTGCTTTTACAGTACCCTTTGGACATTATGAATGGAATGTTATGCCATTTGGTCTAAAAAATGCTTCATCAGAATTCCAGCATATCATGAATGATATATTTACTCCTTATACAGAATTTGCTATTTGTTATATTGATGATGTTCTTATTTTTTCATCATCTATTGATCAGCATATAAAGCATCTTAATATATTTAAGCATGTTGTTATCAGAAATGGTCTAGTAATATCAGCACCAAAAATGAGACTCTTTCAAACAATAGTACGTTTTCTTGGTCATAATATTCATAATGGTACTATTATACCAATTAATAGAAGTATTGAGTTTGCTTCTAAATTTCCTGATAAAATAAAAGATAAAACTCAATTACAGAGATTTCTTGGTAGTTTAAATTATATTAGGGATTACTATCATCAGTTATCATAGGATGCTGCTATCCTTTATACCAGATTATTGAAAAATCCTTCTCTATGGACCGAAACACACACAACTACCATACAAAAAATTAAGACTAAAGTAAAAACAACTTCCCTGTCTTGCTTTACCAAATCCAAAATGGCAAAAAATTGTAGAAACTGATGCCTCTAATTATGGTTATGGAGGTATTTTAAAACATGTTAATCCTACCAGTAAACAAGAAGAATTCTTAAGATTTACATCAGGAAATTGGACTAAAGCTACTTTAAATTATCCAACAATTAAAAAAGAGTGTTTAGCTATTGTTAAATGTGTTTTAAAATTTCAGGATGATTTGCTAAACCAAAATTTTTTAATTCATGTGGATTGTTTAGCAGCTAAACAAATATTTAAAAAAGATGTTCTTAATCTTGCTCACAAACATATATTTGCCATTTGGCAAAGTGCTTTATCTGCATTTGACTTTGATATTGATTATATCAAAGGAGAATAGAATTCTTTACCAGACTTTCTCATTTGTGAATATTTGCAGGGCTCATGGACAGTAGAGGTGGCCATGGCCTGGGTCGTAGGGTTTGGGGCAAGGGTAACTATTACCAGAATCCATATATAACAGAATTCCAGGCGTTACAAGCCTCCACCAGTTATTCAAAATCCTTTTTTACAAATTCAAATAGAATTACGCCAAAAAATCCAAATTTGTTAGAAACAGAATTAGTCATTAAAAGTATGGATTTTATGAAGGAACAATTCCTCCAGACTATTTCCAGTGATGACACCACCATGAAATCCGTTACTAGCAGTCAAGACCAGAAAGATCCAGGCCAGGATGAAAATGAATTTGCTGTTTTAGCCGGTGAATCACAGGATCCAACAAAAGACGAACCCAACTTTGGTGTCTTTTGGGATTCACTCACCAGCATGATTGCTGAAAAGATTGACAAGGAAAAAGATAAAAAAGGAAAAGGCAAAGCATGAGTTTTTGTCTCCCACCAACATCATTCATTCGAAATGTCGGCACAAAATGACAATTAACAGTACACCCACTTTCTACAAAAGCAAATTCCTTGTCTGCCATCCAGCACAGAGACCAATTATTGTCACTCCAATCCAAAGTAGATAGGGATGCTGAGTCAAAAAGAAGATTCCCACTCAGCTTTGAGGATAAGAATGATCGACTCCAACCAACAAGGATTCTGTACCACTCATGGATCCAAATTTATCAGAAGTATTAGAACTACGAGTTCTTACCCATGGTTATCAGTATTTACCAGGAACACCTTATTTATCTACAATTTTTAGAATCCACTTAAAGGTTCTCACAACCTTAAATCCTTATACCCGAAAACAAAGTGAATTAGGACATACTTTCCTAATTGACACTAATCTTTTCAGCAGCCAGGTAGCTGTTCGAAGAATGATCCCTTGGCTAAACATTACATTTCCAGAAACATGGAGGGTATTTTTGGTTTGAGTTTGGGAGATGAGTTTTAGAGATAAAAAGTACGAAAAGTTGTTTGGTTTAGTTTTTTTCAAAAGATGTTTTGGAAAATTATTTTGAGAGAGAGTTTTGGAAAAAGTGATTGATTTGATGTGTATGAGAGAGAGATTTATTTGGAAAACTTGTAAACCAAACAAGTTTTGGAAAATTTTTTTGGGAAAATTTGTTTGGTTTGATTACTTTTGAAAACTTATTTGTAGAGAATTTTTTCCAAAAATTTTTGGGAAACACAAACCAAACAAGGCCGAAATATTCCAAATGTTGTTCCAACTAGACCAGTCATTAGACAAGCCATTGACCAGGTTGTGCAGACACAAGAAGGTAATATATACCTTAATTCTAACAGGCATTTTATTGTAAATCAATGATTATGAAAATATATAATGTCGCAATTCGCCTTTTTTAAAAGGTTTTGAGCTTTCAGGGTTCATTATCATTGGTTACTAAAATAATATTCATTTCTACTACACAAAAAATTCAAAACTTTTTTACTTTTAGCTTTTTCAATGTAAAAATAGAGACCAACCACACATAAATTTCTGGAAACATCAAGAAACTGAGTTTTCTTCTTGTATCCTGAAAATCCAAAAGATCAGATTTTCTTTTTGCACACCAAAAAACTACAACCATGTGAAAATTTTGAAAACAAGAAATGCCCATTGAAAGCAAAGTCTGAATAAACATAAGCACGTGAAGTTGAAAAGGAGAAACTAGAGTTCAAACTTTGAGTGATTGACCAAACAAATAGAAGTAGCATAGTCTGAATATCTAATAGAAAAACATAGTTTTAATGAATTCTTGTATCTAAAACCCGATATCCAAATTCAGATATAATAGAGAGTGACAGTCTTTCACTAGAAAACTTCATGAAATTGAACAGTGGTTTATATATTTCAAACTGTGACTATTAAGCTTCTAATTTATCCATGCATTTTATTTATATTTGTTTAAAAAATCCAAGTAGTTACAATATATTTTAAACTATGACTATTACAATATTTTCAGTGCATTTTATAGAAACTTATTTAAAAATCTGAAGTCTATTGTCATATAACTATGATACATAAAAACCAGAGATTAATATGCGATATCTCACAATAGATGAAAAACTTGACACAAATTGTACCACATAACCATAAAAGCTAATCTGAAAGATAAAAATATATGGCCTTTATCGACACCACCAAGAGATCTTATCTAAAAGTTTTTCATGTAATTACTAAGATACATCACTTACCATTCTCACTATTTTGAATAATAGAATCAAATTCTGTTGTTTGATGAGAAATCCGGACATTAAAGCAAGAATTCTTCGCTATCATGTTTGACTTCTGGCATACATGGAGACCATTTTTTTCTCTTAAACACCCCACGGTTGACTTGGTCTTCATTTTTAATGATGGCATTTGATCTGTCCTTGTTATATGTAGCACAATCTTCAATTGAGTACATCAGTGTGGAAACAAAACCCCTCCAAACAATCAATACAACAGCAAGAGACTGTCATGAAAACAAGTGGGATAAGAAATTAATACTAGACACACCAATACATGTAGAGCAACTACTGCAGAATATACTAAGAGACACATGAATTAGAAAGACAGGCAATGTAAATTGAATAGCGATAGTGTATATGCATCAATGGGAATGAAAAAAGTTTTAGAGCAACCACGATTCATTTAAAGAAAACTAAGATGTAGGTCAACAACCCACCACGTACAGTATTTATATAAGTGAAATAACATAGAAGCAGACTGAGCATTGACAATTTGACTCAGCTACAAACGCTATCATGGTAAATTGTGGAATTTACCTTACGACTACAAGGACCCACACTTCAATTCAATAAAGATTTATTGGTTCTAAGAAAAAAAGTCCTTTTTTTCTTATAAATAAATATTATAGCACCCCCTGATTCAATACTCATATTTTGGTCAGTTCATAATAGTTAAAAAGTCGCACAATCTGGTTTTTATTCATTAAACAAAAGGCCATATTCTTTGTTGAAATTGCTCAATCTAGTACTTTGTGACTAACATAAATACACTTAAAAAGTATAATATTTTAGAAAAAAAATCTTTAAACAATTCATTAAATACTAAAAATACAAAATATATATATATATAAAATACGTTTTTTGTATTTTTGTGTATTTATTAATTTTTTAAAATATTTTTTGACAAATATTTTATTATTTACATACATCTAAGTAAGGTGCATCTAAAAAAGTAAAAAAAATGTTTAAAATTTTAAAAATATTCATTAAAAACAAAAAAATAAAAAAATTAATTTTTAAAAAACTGAATTCAAAAAACTAAAATCAAATATAGTGATTGTTATTATTATTAGTATTATTATTATTTCTTTTTATGTCAGTTTTTATTCACTCTATTCTATCATGATGCGTGATTATTATTGCATGTCAGTTTTATTGCATCCCACTTCCCTGTTCCTCAGTGCCTGCTTTTGCTTCACTTCAAGAAGCAATCAGACTAGATAAGATTAGATCAAAACCAAACATGTGGAGTGTAGTTTGGGTAATAAGACTAGATAAGATTTTATAAATTCCAAATCCCTCCAAATCAAATTCCATTTTCAAATGTAAATTCCACTATTCCAAATATGTCACCATTTAAGTTCTAATATGGATATGGTAATAGTGTTTATAGAATGAGAAATCTTGAAAACCATTATTAGGTTGCACTGCCTTTCTGGTTATACCATTTTGGGTTCACATTGAAACACCGGCCATACCCCTATGGCCTTCATATCTTAGTTTTGCCCTATTAGGAGAGGTTTGTGTTCATGATGATTTAGGTTCAATGCCACACAATGGAAAGGATTTTCTCTTGGGTTCATAGAATTTGATATTGAAGCCATTTCCCCAAGCCTATGGACAAAGAAATCAAATAAGAGGAAAATTCAAGATCAATACAAGTTAAATTCAATACAAAATAATAGTTCAATCTAGAGAGAGTTTTATCAAAAGCTAACAATTTTCTACTGTAAACGAAGCACGTAACAATTAAAAAACATTAAATCCCTCACCAAAATGGAAGCGAGAGAACCGCTTCTGAAGTGGTTGGTGGAGAAGATCTATTCGAACCGCTGAGAGATGAGAATCTACAAAATGAGAGATAGAGTTAAGAAGTATAAGACATTATTTTTGACTACAAACAAGGCACATAACAAAGAAAAAACCGTTAAATCCCTTACCGAAATGGTAGCGAGAGAACAACTTCTGAAGTGGTTGGTGAAGGAGATCAATTCGAACTGTCGAGAGATGAGAATCTGAAAAATGAGAGATCAAGAAGTTATTGAGATTATTGATATAATTTATTCATTTCTCTCACATTTTCAATTTGGTGTTAATATGGTTTTTCAATGATTGTCATTAATATTTTGGAAGGAAATGTAAAACGTGCAAAATTAGAAGAACTAAACTAGAATTCGTAAGAAATTATTGACATTATTGATATAATTTATTCAATAAGCAAATGAGAGATCAAAGAGTATCATAGATAGAGTTAAGAAGTAAGTATGAGACATTATTTTATACCACAAATGAAACACATAAAAATGAAACACAACACCAAAAAAAAAAAAAAAAAAGCATGAAAGATCAACCTGAACCGTCGAGAGATGAGAGCAAGTGATCAATGAATCTGAAAAGTGGAGATCAACGAGTCTTAGAGAAAGAGAGAGAGTTAAGAAATAATATGAAACATTATTTGATACTACAACAAGAAGATGAGAGCATGTGAGAGAAACGAAAATGGCAGAATCACTAGTCAAGATTTGGTGTGATTAATTACTTGCTTGTTTTGGTTTTGATTTTTAGAAAATTCTATTTTTTTATTCTCTGTAATTTTTTTTTCAATGAAATGTTTTTAATATTTTAAGCAATTTTTTTAATTTTTAGACACACCTAACATAAATACACTTAAAAAATATAATATTTGTGAAAAAATCTTTAAACAATTCATTAAATACTAAAAATACAATATATATATATATATGAAAATTCGATATGATTTTCGGGTTTTTGTGTATTTATTAATTGTCTAAAATATTTTTTGACAAATAGTAAAGCTACTGTATTGGCTACTGTTGTTATATCTGAAGGTTCGATGGAAGACATAATGAATGTACTGTGACCATATATGCATAATTTAAATAGAATATAATAATAATACCAATGATAATAAACTTGGCTCTGATACCATTTAAGGTGCTTGAACAGGGTTAGAGCTAAGCACGTCTGTCAACGCTTTACTAGGGAACAGATATATACGTAATCACTGTAACTACGGTCTTCTAACCTATACGCGACTTGGATGACATCCCACTTACCCTTACTCTGTTCTACCCTTATTATGCACAAACCCAAGAACATTATCATTTATATTATTATTATATTAGATTTAAATTCTTACATATATGCTCTAATGATTTATTATTGAGGTGGAGGCCGGACAGCGGCTGCCCACTGGCAGATCTGCTCCTAGATCTGCTGTTGGATCTTGATTATTTGTTGATTACAAAATTCTAACTAGTTAGAACGATATGGTTGTAAATACGGGTCGTTTGCTTGAAGCTGTTGTAAATATATATTTCTGCTATCAAGATAAAATTCTAAAACATTAATCAAATCAATAAGTAAATTTACAGGCATACATAATAAAGAAGGAAATACTTACAATCAGAGTCTTCAAAACAACATAATTATGTAACACTTAATTTATATATCATAAACTGAGAATTTTTACTAGGGAGAGAAAGCACACTCAAATATTATCCTTCAAAACGCCAGTTATTGGCACTATATCGATGCATTTACCTATGCATTTTATTACTAAAATCCTATCCGCAATCATTCCTGGCTTTTTTGCATTTGTCCCAACGTCCTCAAAAATGATTTACCAAATTGGTTTCTCGTTTGGTAGGACAAATTTGGGTTACAACTTGAGGTTTTATCAGTATACATCCGTGAAGCTTTTAATGAATGGCAAATTGCTTATTCTCATTTACCAAGACAAAAGGATATTTCTATGATCAAATCTTTGGTTCATTTTATTATCCGTTTCAGTATTCCATGGATATGGCCAAGGGTAGTTTGCAAATACCCGGATGTCTTTCCTGAGGATCTTACTAGTTTACCACCTCACCGAGAGATCAAGTTCTCTATTGATTTGGTGCCTGGTATGACACCGATTTCTATGGCACCGTATAGATTTGCACCTGCTAAATTGAGTGAGTTGAAGATTCAACTCCAAGAATTACTAGATAAGGGTTTTATCTGTGAGAACCCGAATATAAAAATAAAGTAAATAATTAAATAATAATTATTTTACAATCTCAAATATTTTGTTTGTAAATCTTTAAGTGCAAACTAAATATTATTGGAGGATCTTTTAATTAATTTTAAAACCTAAAATAAATTTATAGTGAAAGTTTTAATTTAAAGGCAAGATTTATTATTTAAAAATAAAATAAAATAAATAGAGAAGAAGGTGTGACTTGAACTCTAGACCACAATTTGATAAATAATGGTCTTATCATTTGAATTGCTTACAACATATTTAAACATTTTGTATATTATTTATTTATTTGACCTACACATGCTTTAGGTGTACCCAACCATTAGTATTAAATAAAATATACACAAAACCCTACCTTTTTATTTGTTCTTCACAGTAGCTGAGAGAGAGAGAGAGAGAGAGAGAGAGAGAGAGAAACTTTTGGCAACATTGGTGGTCAACAACTCTAAGGTATTGTCCTAGTTTATTATATCTATATATTGTGATGGTTCATATGTGTAATCTTCTTGTTGTTGGGAAGGAATAGGAGAAACGAGTGTGTTGTTTGGGTGCCAAGTCAGTGATTGGTGATGAGAAATAATGGGTGTAATTCTTAATCCAAAAAAATTCTGTACAGAACCACAAACTTTAAAAATCAAGAAACCATATCAAATGATTGAATTTTGAAATGAAATTTTTACATTAGATTAATTACATATTGAATTTCATATATAAATGTTTTCATAATTTTTGGGAGTCAAATCCCATATAAACTAATGCGTTCAAATCTATCCAGAAAACTGATTTAAAACAGTAAGTTCGGAAGCATCATTCTCTTTTAGTATAGATCCAAAAATTATCAAATTCATGTCATTAGAACCAGTTACGAGTCTAGTTTCGTACATTTTTGGCCTTGCATTGATTGCTCATGTATACTAAGAGAACCATTAATTTCTTTAAAGTGCTGCAGAAAACAACTTGTTTGGGCATAATTAATTGTAAATAATTATTTTGATAGCAAATCAAGTAAAACCAATTGGGTTTGAAATTTAGAATATATTAGTTTATATCTGGAGGGTTTTGGAATTTTTCAAACAGCATGGAGTGGGTTTTTAATTTTCAAAGTTAGCGAATAGATTGAGAAAACTTGTTTAAAACCCTGTTTTATCTTAAAGTTACTTTTAGTTAAGTTTCGACCGGAACCTATGTCTTGGGTAATTTTAGACCTTGAAGAAAATGAGCTTAGGTAATATTTAAGAGTAACGGTGAGTTGGGTTGAGCCGTGTTAGTGTGCTTTAGTTTGGGGTTACTTAGTTCTTATTCTTTAGTATTTTTAAATTAGTAGTGACGTGTAGTTTTCATACTTGGTTCAGGGCACTAGTTGGACTTTTATACTCTATTCGAGGATTACATTATTCCGTTTCAAGGTGAGTAGTTGCATGCTACATATTTTTATAAATGTTCCCCTACCCTGAACTGTTGGAAAATTAAATTGTTGTTTCAGGACTAAGCTGTTTTGATAAATTATTATATTATCGATGGAATTAAATTATTTCTGAAACATGTATAAACTTGGCATACTGTGAACTACCATGTTTTGCAAAACTGAATTATATTGATTATCGGGACCATTTGCGTATTTTAGTCCAGGGAAATTATTCCACTGTGTGTGGTGACTCTGGCCACTAGGGAAAAGATCTGGATTGGGCCGTGATGACTCTAGTGCTCAACGATTGTAAGAAAAAGACCTGGGTTGGGCTAGGTGACCTTCAATTGGATCGTCTTAGAGAAAAGGCCCGGGTTGCCACCCTAAGGATGACTCTTAGTTCGGTATTGGATCCAACGGGGCTTATAGCCTTGAGAATTGTGTGGCATGTTACTTGTTATTCTTGGTACCCCGAAAATTATTGATCTTCATGTTGTAATCTGTTTTAAGTGGAAAATGTCATTCGTCATGTTCTTGAGAGACATGAGTATTTTAACTGTTGAACTGTAGAACCTTTTTTTTGAAACAGATTATCTTTGTCAAAACTGTATGCCAATCTAGTTTCTGTGATATATATCTTATCTTGGAATTGATCTCTATTTTCAAAACTGTATATACTATCCATGTTGCTACTTACTGAGCTATCAGCTGACTTAGTTGTTTATCACTTCCAGGTATTAGAAGGACTTAGAGTGGACTCATGACGTAATGGGGACTCAATTGCATGGACCTCTAGGACATTCATTTGTTTTGTTTTAGATTGTTATGTCAAGTTTGTGCATATTTATTTTTATTTTTATTAAGGTCCATTTAGGATTATTTTGATATATGGGCTATTTATATCCCATAAGTTTGGATGGTATTGATTACAGTTGGTTTTTCTGTTTATAATTGTGGCATGTCACTGGATTGAGTTTTGGTTATTTATTACTAGACTATTGTATAGTTATTCAATGTGTTTGTGGATTCGTGTTTAGACTTACGTGTGCCTTGGGCTAAGGCCCTGTGGGCCACAGCCGGTCATACCCGGGTTTGGGGTGTGACATTATCCGCCCTAATACTTCACCTTAGGGAGCACCAGCTCTCTTTGCTAAAAAGAAAAATGGAGCGTTGTGACTTTGTATAGACTACCGAAAGTTGAACCAAGTGACTGTTAAGAACAAGTACCCAATGCCTCGTATAGATGATTTGTTTGATCAATTGAAGGGATCTTGTTGCTTTTGTAAGATAGATCTGAGATCGGGTTATCACCAGTTGAGGGTAAGGGAGGAGGATATCCCGAAGACGGCATTCCGTATGCGGTATGTCCACTATGAGTTTCTAGTGATGCCTTTTGGGCTAACCAATGCACCGGCTATATTTATGGATTTAATGAACTGGATCTTTCATGAGTATTTAGATCGTTTTGTGGTCTTCTTTGTGGACAACATCTTGATTTACTCACCCTTTGAGGAGGAACACGAGGAACACTTGCGAGTGGTACTTGAATTACTTAGAACCCATCGGCTGTATGCTAAGTTTGGGAAGTGTGAATTCTGGCTGAGGAAAGTTAAGTTCTTAGGTCATGTGGTATCTGGGGAAGGGATGGCTGTAGATTCATCTAAGATAGAGGCAGTGCAAGATTGGGTACAACCTAAGAATGCTTTTGAAATCCGTAGTTTTTTGGGATTGGCCAGGTATTATCATAGATTCGTGAAGGATTTCTCTAGGCTAGCCTCACCGTTGACTAGATTGACAAGGAAATGGATCAAATTTATGTGGAGTGAGACTTGTGAGAAGTCATTTCAAGAACCTAAGGTTAGACTTACCACTGCTCCAATCTTGATTATCCTAGAGAGGGGTTTGGGCTATTCAATTTATTGTGATGCCTCACGGGAAGGTTTGGGTTGTGTCTTGATACAAGAGGGGAAGGTAGTAGCCTATGGCTCACAGCAGTTGAAAACACATGAGAGGAACTACCTTACTCATGACCTAGAGTTAGCGGCGGTGATCTTTGCTTTGAAAATTTGGAGGCACTATCTATATGGTGAGAAATTTGAGATATTTTCTGATCACAAGAGTTTGAAGTATCTGTTTACACAGAAAGATTTGAATCTAAGGCAGAGGAGGTGGATATAGTTTATAGAGGATTATGATTTCAAGTTGCAATATCATCCGGGAAAGGCCAACGTTGTGGCCGACACCTTGAGTAAAAAATTGATTAGTAGTATAACTTATATTGCCATCCGGGAATGGGAGATATTGGGTACCCATGGTGAGTTTGACTTGTATCTTTGCGAGTCCGTGGAGTCTGCAGCCTTGTTTACGGTAAGTCTACACTTGTGAACCGAGTGTTAGAAACGCAGAAGAGTGATCTTAAGGTAGAAACCCTCTGCGAAAAGATTTCCAGTGGAAAAGTAAAAAAAGGGCTTGAACGTGTATTCTGACTCAAGTGTTAGATACCTCAACCGTCTCTTTATGCCGGAGTCTTGTAGAGAGGAAGTACTTTGAGAGTTTCATCATTCACGCCTTGTGGTGCACCCAGGAGGCATAAAGATGTATCATGACCTGAGTCGCCAGTTTTGGTAGAGGGGTATGAAGAAGGATATGGCCGTGTTTGTATCGAAGTGCCTTACTTGTCAGCAAGTGAAGGCTGAGCATCAAAGGCCAGCGGGTTTGTTGCAACCATTGCCTATAGCTGAATGGAAGTGGAGCATGTCATAATGGATTTTGTTGTGGGCCTTCCGAGGACTCAACGGGGTAGTGATGCCATTTGGGTAATAGTTGACTAGTTGACTAAGACGGTGCACTTTATCCCTATGCGTGTAAGTGATTCGATAGATTATCTTACCGACCTTTACATTAGGGACATAAAGAGGTTGCACGGGGTCTCTATGACGATTGTTTCGAATAG
The DNA here is from genome assembly GCA_036172215.1 of Camellia granthamiana. Taxonomy (NCBI): domain Eukaryota; kingdom Viridiplantae; phylum Streptophyta; class Magnoliopsida; order Ericales; family Theaceae; genus Camellia; species Camellia granthamiana. The sequence goes on from CM069914.1 coordinate 17,520,456, forward strand.
AGATCCACGTTTCATAGCTCGGTTGTGGCAAAGTTTGCAAAGTGCCTTAGGCACTAGATTGACTTTTAGCATTGCGTATCATCCTCAGACTGACGGGCAGTCCAAGCGTACCATTCAGATCCTTGAGGATATGCTTCGAGGTTGTGTCCTTGACTTCAAGGGGTCATGGGAGAGGCACTTGCCCTTAGCGGAGTTTGCCTATAATAACAGCTTCTAATCGAGTATTGGCATGGCACCATTTGAGGCCTTGTATAGCCGACCGTATAGATCTTCGGTGTGTTGGGCCGAGGTGGGTTATGCACCTTTGTTGGGCCCAGAGTTGGTTCGAGAAACGATGGAGAAAGTGGCACTTATTTCGTAAGAGGTTGGTTATGGCTCTGAGTCGTCAGAAAAGTTATGCCGATCGTAGGAGGAGACCTTTGTGTTTTGAGGTGGGAGATCATATCTTTTTAAAGATATCACTTAGGCGAGGTTTGATGAGATTTGGCAAGAGTAGGAAGTTGTCCCCTCGGTTTATTGGGCCTTTTGAGATCCTTGAGTAGATTGGGGAGGTAACTTATCATTTGGCCTTGCCGCCACATTTTTCCAGGGTTCATGACATGTTTCACATTAGCATGCTTTGGAAGTATGAGTCGGATCCATCGCATGTGTTGGATTGGACTGATTTAGAGATAGATGAGGATGCCTCGTATGAGGAGAGACCGGTGAGAGTCTTGGATACATAGGATCAAGTCTTGCAAGGAAAGACAATTCCCTTGGTTAAGGTGTTGTGGAAACATCACAGAGTTGAGGAAGCAACTTAGGAACGTGAGTTGGAAGTTCGTGAGAGATATCCGGATCTATTTGTTAATGTTTGAACATGGACTGTATTGTTATTATGATTAATAGAATATGAAAATATTGTATATATTGTTTATGTTTTGGAAATACGAGTTTATTATAAACATTGCATATGTTTTGGGAAGATATGAATTGTATATTTAGTATTGAGATATTGTTTATCTTGTTGTTGAGAATGAATGACCGGAAAATGAGTCATGGTGAGGGAATTGTATGGTTATCATTGTTGTAGTTGGTTTTAACTTAGTTTTCAAAACTGAATTGAAATTTTAAGGATGAAATTCCTTAGGGGGGGGGGGAGGTTATAGCGATTCCAATTTTGACCTGACTCTTCTTGCATTTCAGACTCAGTCAGAGCAATGATCATGCTCATTGAAGAAGATGCAGGTTCCTTTGCAAGAAGGGCAGAAATGTACTACAAAAAACGGCCCGAGCTCATGAAACTGGTTGAGGAGTTCTACCGAGCGTACCGTGCCTTGGCGGAAAGGTATGATCACACAACGGGGCAGCTCTGCCAGGCTGATCAAACCATGGCAGAACGTGAACCTCACAGACCTGAAATGCCACATCGGTATGAGCATTGCTTGGAGAAAATAACTAAGCTGGAGAGTGAACTCTCTTGTGCTCAAGAGGAAATCAGATGCCTTAACAGTGTGGTTCTGATCGAGACTACAAAGAATAAGAGATATCAGGCTTTAATGGAGCAAGTGGAGTCAGTAGGTTTGAACCCAAAATGTATTGCATCATCCGTGAGAGATTTGCAGGATGAGAACACAAAGCTGAGACAGATTTGCAAGGAGGACAGAGATGATAAAGAAGCTCTTTTCAAGAAATTGGAGAACATGAAACAACTTTTAGATAAGAATGTTGTTTTGGAGAGTTCGCTGTCAGATTTGAGCAGTGAGTGGAAAGGGTCACAAGCAAATGTCAAGGCATTGCAAGAGTCTTGCCAATCTCTACATGGTGAAAAATCTGCCCTTGTTTCTGAGAAAGCAGCCCTTCTGTCTCAGTCACAAATTATTTCTGAGAATATGCAGAAGATCCTGGAGAAAAACACCGTTCTTGAGAATTCCCTCTTTGGTGCAAATGTTGAACTTGGAGGTCTGAGGGAAAAATCAAAGAGCTTAGAAGAACTCTGCAAGTGGCTGAATAATGACCAGTCTAATCTTATTGCTGAAAGAGGTACTTTGGTTGTTCAGTTGGACAACGTTGAGCGGAGACTAGAAAACCTGGAAATGGAACAAAAATACGCTGGCATGGAGAAGGAGAAAGAATCCACGCTATCTCAAGTGGAAGAACTAAAGGTGTCTCTAGGTGTAGAAAAACAAGAGCGGGCAAGTTTTGCATTGTCAAGTGGGGCACGATTGGCTTGTCTGGAAAACCATATCCAACTCTTGCAAGAAGAAACTAGGTGGAGGAAGAAAGAATTCGAAGAAGAACTTGATAAAGCTATGAATGCCCAGTTCGAGATCTTTGTTTCACAGAAGTTTATACAAGACATGGAACAAAAGAAGTACACTCTATTGATGGAGTGTCAGAAACATGTCGAGGCATCCAAATTGACGGAGAAACTGGTTTCGGAGTTAGAGAGTGAAAATCTTGAGCAGCAGGTGGAAGCAGAACTCTTGTTAGATGAAATTGAAAAGCTAAGGATGCGTATATATCATCAAGTGTTCAAGGCTCTTGAAATTGGTCTAGATAATGAACTGGACGATGAGATTGCAAATGAGCAAATATTTGTGCATCATGTTATAGAGAATATTGAGGATATGAAATGTTCTCTCTCGAATTACGAGGACGATAAGCAGCAGCTGTTGGTTGAGAACTCTGTTCTTCTTACTCTGGTTGGGCAACTGAGATTAGAAGGTGTGGAATTTGGGTCAGAGAAGAAAATCTTAGAGCAGGAGTTCAAAGCCATGACTGAGCAGCTTGTGATGGTGCAAAATGAGAAGCACAGACTTCTAGAGATAAACAGACAGTTGAAATCAGAAGTGAAAATGGGAGATCAACATGCAAACACGGTTAAGGCTGAAATGGAGCGGCTATGTATGCAGCAAGGAGATTTGCAGAGGGCTTACCTTAAATTACAGGGCGAATATTCTCAAGTGCTTGCAGAAAACAGGTCTTTGTTGAAAAATCTCTTGGAGCTAAAGGAAGAGAAATGCATGGCAGAAGAGGAAAACAATTTTATTCTCTTGGAAACATTGGGTGTTGATAACCTGTCGGTGATTTTCAAGAACTTTGGAACTGAAAAATCTATGGAACTAAAATTACTCTGTGAAGATATGCACAATCTTCATGGGGTCAATAGTGACCTTGAAAAGGAGGTTGGTGTATTGGGAGGGGAGTTAGAAATCAAAGAAACGGAAAATTTACTTCTCAAAGATTCAATGAAGAAGTTGGAGGAGGAGCTGCTTGAGGTCAGAGATTTCAATAATCAATTGCGGCACGAAATCTCAATGGGAAAGAATTTCTTGTGTCAGAAGGAAATCAAGCTTTTGGAAGCAGAGGAGAAGCCTAAAGCTAGGGAGGATCTGAATTCAGAATTGTGCGGAACTGTGGAAGGACTGAAGAAGCAACATGAGGAATCAATACTCATGAAGGAAAATTTAGAAAAGCACATTTTTGAACTATCTGAAGAAAATACAAGCCAGAACAAAGAAATTGAATGCCTTCGTGAAGTTAATGGAAACTTAGATTCTGAACTGGGTATATTACGGGAAGATGTTGAAGTACACAGAATTAGAGAAGAGAACTTGAGTTCGAAGCTGCAAGAGATAGGCAACGATTTTGAAATGTGGGAGGCTGAGGCTGCAACATTCCACTTCGATCTTCAAATCTCCGACATCCGTGAAGTTTTGTTTGAAAATAAGTTTAATGAGCTTACTGGAGTATGTGAAACTCTTGAAAACGAAAATGCTTCTAAGACAGTTGAGATAGAACAGATGAAAGAAAGAGTTAGCTTCATGGAGACTGAAATTGGAGGCCTTAAGGCTCAGTTATTTGCATATGCTCCTGCCATAGATTCTCTGAGAGATAACATAGCATCACTTGAGCACAATGTCCTCTCTCCGCCAGAGCTTAACGTTGCTGACAATCAAGAACAAAAGGTTTGTTCTTTAGTATAACTTTGACCAGAGAAAGTATTTTTTTTTATCCTGAATCAACTTGGCATAAATTCTCTTAATGTCATCCACACATTTGATGTTTTTTGAATGCAACTAACATAACATGTACAAATTTTACTTTTAGGAATTGGACTTACTTTACCATGTCGATAATAAAGCTAAGTTGCATTAGATGGCAATTGGAACCCATGTGAAATTAGATCTTTTATTTTGTTTTTTGTCATTATAGTCTAGCGTTTGTGTTCATAGCATTTGCAATATTTACTTTGAATAGTTGGTATCCTTCGAAGGGTTTCACTCAACGATCACAAATTTTTCTTAATTTTTTGATTTTTTTTCTTTTGGTATCACAAAGTAATGTTGTAAAGAAAATTTTGTTCAAAACTCTTATTGCTCATGATTTCAAAAGTGACTTTTTTATGGTCCTTCATTTCAAATAAAAACACACATCATTGTGCCTCATGATTTTGAAAATACCACTGCCATATGATTCTGTTTTAGTTTTTTTTTTGTATAAAAATTCTGTTCGTGTACCATTTTCCCTTTCTAATACATTTTGGTGATTGATACCATTTAATTGTTGACTTTTGTACTGTTAAATACATGGGAGACTAACATCACATCACTGCATTTTACTTTCCCTCTTAATACCCTGTTAACATTTAATATTTATTGTAGAGAGATTTGAGAATTTCTTCTTGTTCTTGAACTTTCTTTTTAACTCAAAATTTATTAGAACTCGAGCAAGCTGTGCACGTCTTGCAAATTGTTACACCAAGTTCTGTCCATCTGTGCTAGTTGAATGCTCTATTTAATACAGAAAATCTTTAACTAAAACTTGATCCTTCTCTTTCCTGCACATTCCAGGATGTGGAATTGGTTCATTATCATGAGAAAAGATGTCAAGAACCGATGGAAGATCATAACTCTGCGATACCGAACAGAATTCCAGCATTGCAGAATTTACAGACTAGGATGAAAGCAGTTGAAAAGGTTGTAACAGAAGAGAAGAAAAAGCTGGTGATGCAGAAAAGCTTAGACACCAACATCAAGCTAGACGCTGCTTTGAAAGAGTTCGAAGAGTTGAAATCCAACTACCGTGTCAGTCTAAAAAAAGACAAACAAATGGCAGAGATGGAGCTTCGAGATGAGCTCGTTGACAGACTCAAGTTGCAGAAAACAAAACCGGAAATTTCTGAAGTGAGGAATGGGATTCTGATGAAAGATATTCCACTTGATCACATTTCAGACGGTTCATTGTATGGAATAAGCAGGAGAAGGAATCATAGGGCTGATGATCAGATGCTTGAGTTATGTGAAGCTGCAGAGGACAGCTGTGGTCTTGATCGAACACTCAAAGAGTCGCACAAGCAAGCAAACAAACCAACAGAGGATGATACTCCGTGCCAGGAGTTTGAGCATGCGGAGCACAAGAATGAAAATCACTCTTTGGACTTACAAGTTGAGAAGGAGTTGGGTGTTGATAGATTAGAGGTACCCACGTGTGTTCCTGAGCCGCATCAGGATCAGAACAAGAAAAAGATCTTGGAGAGACTCGATTCAGATGCTCAGATGCTGAAGAACCTTATGATAACAGTAGAAAACCTGAGAAGGAAATTGGAGATGAACAAGAAGAGAAAAAAGGCGAAGAGCATTGATTTTGAGACAGTGAAGGAACAGTTGCAAGAAGTTGAGGAAACTATCGTGCAGCTCGTGGAGGTTAACGGTCAACTGTCACAAAATATCGAGCAGAGCCCATTGCATTTGGATGGAAATGCTTCACCAGAGTTGGAAGAGGCTGGGGATGTCCAAAGAAAGAGAGTCTTGGAACAGGCATGAAAGGGGTCTGAAAAGATTGGACGGTTGCAATTGGAGGTTCAAAAAATCCATTACGTCTTGCTGAAACTATTGGATGAAAAGAAAAACAATGAGAAAAGCCGATTTTCCAGGAGCAAAACAACCACTATCCTGAGAGACTTCATTCACAGTGGGAGAAGTAGCCCACAACGGAAAAAGGCTGGTCTTTTCGGGTGTTTCAGACTTCCAACCAATGGAGACGGTAACAATATCAGCTCGTTTAATTAAATTAGCTCTGAATAATCAGTAATCAGTCCTTGAAACGTTCCTTTTACTATTTTAGAAGTGATCATTTCTTGAATTTCTTGGTAGAAACTGTTCCATCTTTAGTTCAGAGGATCTGTATGAATTAGATCTAATCTACTTTAAATAATCTGCTCCTTATGAGCCTCTTTTTTCAACATTTGTGGTGCACTATAAATTATTGTAAGAGTTTGATGCCGTACAAACAAATTTATCTTTGTCCACCATGTCCAAAGATAGATATACTGCAATCACTGTCACCAATTAGGGTTTTGTGTGCTCTGAAAACTCCATAGGCAGCTAGTTTCTGAGGGGATGAAGCTCCATAGGAGGCGGTGTCTTTTTCCATTTTTTTTGGTTCTTTTCTCCCTACTAGATTGTGACAGATGGTATGCAGGCTGGCAATGTCTAAACATGTATATCCACCGTCGAGTTTTTGTCTTTGCACAACTATAGGTATTATTTTATGTGAAATCATGGTGATAATCTCTGGTTCCTATTGCTGAGGGTCTTATGAGTCCATCTCTCTCATGCCATTGCTGAAGCTAAAGCTTGTTTGGTAGCAATCTTAGATTGCATGTTTAGAACATCTTCAATGTCATTTTATTCATTCTTTCAATGTCTAATTTCATTTTATTTTATTTTTTTGCATAACTACCACTGTCTTGCTCCGTATGTTTCCATGCAAAATCATTTTGACAGAAAAAAGTTTCACATTTTTTTCCAAAGACCTTTTCTTGCTTCTGATTGCGTCTTTAATACTGACAGTTGTATTCATAGTAGTGGTACGGAGGCAGTGGTGGAATGTGGCAGTTATGGGGTGATAGTAGTGGAATAGAGGTAGAGGTAGTGGTAGCGATGGTGATGAAGGTTGTTGGGAGGTAGTGATGGTGGATGGATAGAAGTGTGATGATATTGATAAGATTTTAGGCTGGAAAACTTTGTAAAAGGAAAACATTTTTTGTCACGTAAGTATTTTTTTGATTGATCATAAAAAATATTTTTTTATTAATTTTTGTTTTAATTATACCAAAAGTAAAAAATGCAAAACGTAGGAAAATGAAAAAAAAAAAAATATATATATATTCTTTGTGAAACAAAAATCAGTAAATCATTTCACCATAATGAGCAGAAACAAATATATTGATGTGGCATATTTGGTTTTGTCAAACTTTGTACCAAATGTGGCACAATATGTAACACAACTATAATTTAGCCATGAATTTACCATTGAAGTTGATTTTGGGAAATCAAGCTAAAAAAAAAAAACTTTGGCAATATAATTTTGACTTGGGTGAGCTAAAAGCTACCTTTGCCAGAACAAGTAATGAATATCTACTTCTCCAACGTCTAGATAGTTAAGCTTATTTGTCTAATATGGCTTGTTTTGAAAAGATGAAAATAAATAATTTTTTAATTTATTTGTTTACTTTTTAATTTATTCACAAAAATTATTTGGGAAGTGTTAAATGAGCAATTTTTAAAAAATTATTATTATATAAAGTCACATCACTTATAAATTATAAATTTATCATATTACCCTCAAGCATTATTAATGTATTTTTGTCGAAAACCAAGGATATTTTGATAATTTAACTTGTTGGCTTATTTCTCATTTCTCAAATGAAATTTTGATGAAATAAACTGTTTTTATTAACCTTTTAAAAATAACCCCAATTTTTTTTCTTTCTTTTTTTTCAAATTAAGGCCTTACTTGGGAACAAAGAAAAAAGCAAAACTTTTGACTTATTTCCAAAAGTCAAAAGAACAATTTATTTCATCAAAAATTCATTTGAAAAGTGAGAAATAAGTCAACAAGTGAAATTATCAAAATATTCTCGACTATATGGCTTCTGACAAATATACAAAAATACATTAATAATGCATGAGGGTAATATGACAAATTTATAATTTTCCAAATGATGTAACACCATATAATAATAATTTTCAAAAAAGCAAAAAAATATTTAAGCCCATTTTGGAAAGTGACAAGACAACTTATTAATTTATTGGCTTATTTAGATCACATTACATTTATACTTTTTGCAAATTTTTTTGTAATAAGCAAAAAGCTAACGCTTCCAAAATAATTTTGTGAATAACCAAAAAGCAAGAAAATAAACCAAAAAACTATTTATTTCTACCTTCCCAAAACAAGCCTAAAAGCTGTAAGAATAAACTAAACCAAACAATATAGTACAAAATTTCATAATAAAAAAATAATAGAAAGTTATAAATAACTTTGATAAACCAGCACATGTACAGGACTTGCAATTGATTTCTTAAACTATATTTCATTCCTCATATCAAAGTATAAGAAAAAATTGAAACCAAAATATTTAACCCTAAGGGTGGTTCGCAACTTGGCAAAGGACGGGGGATTAAGCCTCTAGGTCTTAGGTTCAAAACCCTCTTGGGCCAATCTCCTTGGCGGTAGCACAGTTAGTTAGGAGGTTAGTCTCAAACATTTTATTGCACTTGGTGTGGGTTCAATACTCCCCCGCTGTGTAAGTCTTGACTTAAGGTCGAGGAGGTTAGTCTCAAACATTTTATTGCACTTGGTGTGGGTTCAATACTTTCCCGCTGTGTAAGTCTTGACTTAAGGTCAAGGCAAGTTCCCAAGCTTCATCGCACTTGGTGTGGGTTCAATACTCCCTCGCTGTGCGAGTCTTGACTTAAGCGGAGCTTGTCTTGGGAGGTTAGGGAAGTTCCTAGGTTATAGTCTCCTAACTCAGAACGGACAACAGAACATCCTGGTGATAAGTAGAAGGATTTTCCTGTAACAAAAGAAATAAAAAATAAAAAATAAATAAATGAATGGAATAATCTATATCAGGAAATGAATAAATTTAGAGATGTTGATAGGTTATAGTCTCCTAACTCAGAACGGACAACAAAACACCTGGTGATAAGTAGAAGGATTTTCCTGTAACAAAAGAAATAATAAATAATAAATAAATAAATGAATGGAATAATCTATATCATGAAATGAATAAATTTAGAGATGTTGATATGAAGCTTTTATTTCTTGTCATTACAGTGGCCGTCTAAATCTAGGTAAGACAATATTCAAATTAGAAAATGACATTGAAGGTTGTGATGATCTAACTGATTTGGGTTTTTGATTCCAAGATCTTTTTTTGTTGAGCCAACAGATCTCAATGTATTTTCAACAAGGTGGTTGACTGTAGATCATGTTGCCACCAGTCCACATACCTCAAGAAAAACATTCTTTTATTCATTTTGACTCTATAATATTATTGAGTATAATTCAATCATTGTTTAAATCAATTGTAGAATAATATACTGATAAATATTAGAGAATAGTATAGAAGATGATTACAATATGTTTGTTCAAGTGCTATACACAAGAATATTTATTTAAAAAAAAAAATTGTATATATCACTATCACAATTATCAGCATATATTATTTTTACAGTCACAATTAAATTTTTTTTTTTCCAAAATAAATAAATTTGTGCAAGTTTTAAATAGAATCTTTTTCTTTGTTTGAACAAATTTAAATTTATGTAAAGGCTAGTTTTCATATTTTAGGTGCTGGAAGCAAAACTTGTTTTCTTTGAATTGTCGTCATCAACACACCCAAATTCTTGAAACATGATGGAATTATTTTTGTTTTCAATTCTTTTGGATAGTAACATTTTTTGGAAAGCACAACATAAACAAATGATATGGGGAGACATGAGTATGATGCAATGAGATATTGATCAATTTAGGAAGATTTTGTAAACGGTTTTGAAGCCAATGAAATTCATCTCACATGAATGAACAGTTCTTGTGAAAGCACTGCACAATGGCCCTGCACAATACAGACCAAATGCCTCTCACTTTCTTAAAAAGTTCCATCAAATTAATGTTGCAGAAATTGTGTAATTAAATAAACATTTACAAAATTACAAACAGAATAGAAATAGAACAGATTTAGGAATTACAATTGCAGAAGCAGAATATATGCTGGAAATTACGAACAAAACAGAAATACATAACAAAATAAAATGGGAAAAAGAAACGAATTACATAATTTAACGGTTTAAGTTAAAATATTTTTGGAGACAAAAATACGTAATTTGAAAATATTTTTTTACAAAGGAAAAATTTATGAGTCTGATTTCTTTGCCATAATTTTTTTTACAACAATTTTGTTTTGTACGTCAACAAATTACATAGTTTAATGGTTTAAGTTAAAACTAAAATAACATTAAAACAACGTAGTTTTGTTTTAATTTGAAGCATAGGTCATTAAATTACCACAACAAGACTATTATAAAGAATAATTATTCGAAATCAATGACGTGCATCCTAAGGCTATATTTGATTTATAAATTTGGGAAGAGACTTGGAAAAAGAAACGAAAAATATGTACAAAATGTAGGTGAAATGTAATTATATTTTACATACATTTCACTCACTTTTTATCTTTCCCTTTCCAAATTCATGAACTAAACATAACTTAAAAATGGAATACACTATAAAAAATGTTATGTCATTTTGTAGTATTAGTTACCAATAAGTGAATCTACAGTGTGGGCCCTTAAAATGAAAATTATAAATCATTATAATTATGTCATGAACATTACAGTTATATTGGGGTTATTGAGAAGTGAAATTTTAGTATTTTTTTAGTTAAAATTTACAAAAAGATAAAATAGATTAAAATAGCCAATAAGACAAAATGTTACATCAAATCCATAATCATTTCACTTTTTCTCTCACAAACATCACATCAAACTATAAAAAAAATCTAATCATCTTCTCAAATACAAAATTTTAACCTATTAAAATAGACTACTAAAATAACAACTTTCTAAACACCCGCATTGTTAATATAAAATGTTGAAAATCACTAACTCTAAGAAATGTTGCTACCATAATTTTAGTAAGAAAAGTGGCTTATACTGTTCAAGTAATGGGCTCACCTATCAAACTATCTCAAAATTATGAAGTCCGCCACAAGTTTTTTTTGTGGGCTTTTATAACTTCATAATGCTCAAAGAACTATAGGCCCAAGCCCAGAAGTCATACAGTGGAAAGATGTCACGCCCTTAAAATAATACATAAAACCTAACAATTTAGACATGCTTTAATATAAGAGAATAAAACATTCTTCCATTCATCAGAGTATTCTTACAAAAGATATTACATGTTGACAACAAAAGTAAATGCCCAACGGCTTACAACTTTCCAAGTCAACACTTGGTTACACAAAAGAGAGTACTAACTCACATCATATTAAGCCCTTGGCCTGAATTTACATGTAATACAACAAAAGATAACAAAACAACAAAAAGAGTCTTCAACTCCCAAAACCTTCCAAACTACGTCCTTGGAGGTGGCATACTATCTGTACCTGAAAATGATGTCCCATACAAGGTGAGCCAAAGCCTAGTAGAGATATACTATCAAATATAAACAATGACTAAAACAATAACATTTGATAGATGGTTAACACTTATAAACCAGTTATATCACAACACAGTTCCATGACATTTATGTCCACGCTACGTTCCACTTTCCTTTACTTATTCAAATCATTTCATAAACGTGACTCAGAACCTGGCCAAACAATTAATAGGAATACATTCCTTATTAAACATTTCCTTTATTCACAATTCAAATGAGTCTACAACTCATATTACAAGCACTTCCAATATCTCAATTTAATACACACATTTGTTGTATTAACATTTCAAGTGATACACATAATTGATGTATCCATGGAGTCCATTCCCTATCTCCTCGCAAACAGGTTTGAGAGTCCATCCCCTATCTTCCCTCAAACCATGGAGTACATCCCCTATCTCCTCTCAAACCATATGCATATACAATGTATTTAACACTTGTCATACACAATAATCAATCAATACACGTAGTTGCTGCATTAATTCAACCGTCATATTCAATGACATATTCACTGTGATTAGTTTCAGTTTTCCCTAATCAACATACAGTGTCTACAACAATCAAGACTATCCTCCACCGATAGCCCAAAGCAGTTATTTCTAAACAGAAAATAAATGTATTAAGCTAATACAATATCAACAATTTCATCATCGGTGAGTGATAAATTTATCCAACTACACCATTTAATTCCATGATTTCCCAATTTCATGGATGTCAACTCAATTTCATATTTTCCCAAATTAATTATACTAATTAATTTATTTCCATAATTAGGGCATTCCCACCCTTTATCAAAAATCAACCCTAAGGTTTAATTTCCTCAATTTGACACTAATAATGCCATTTTTCAAATCTTACAAACACATGGAGTTTAATATATGAAAAACCCCCTTTTGTTAAATTACAAATTAAACCCTAACTTTTCCCAAAATTACCAAACATCACCAACTAATCAAAATGACCAAAATCAAAGACAAAGCTCATAAGATGGAGTAGGGTATCCCTACCTCGAAATGGAGAGCTCAAAGGAGAAGATGGCCAAAATCCAAAGTGCTCCAAATCCATTATTTTTCAGATTAAAAGGAAGCCCAACTCACCCTCTACCTTTCTTACAAAGAACTTAGGGTAGAAACACACAAGAAGGAGATGAATACCTAGAGAGAAGGTGTGTAGAGAGAGAGGGAGCTCGGATCTAGGGTTTACAAAACAAAAGAGATGAAAAAGTGAAGTGTAATCCCGCTGCTGCCTGCTGATATAACACAGGCTCGCTCGAGCGAAGGATTGGTCGCTCGAGCGACTAGACACAAAGAACCCTCGCTCGAGCGAAGAAAGTCTCGCTCGAGCCAACAATTTGAAGCTTCAGGTCTGTAACCCAGAAGCACGCTCAAGCGACAGAATGCTTACTCGAGCGAAGAAACTCAAAACATACACCTCGCTCGCTCGAGCGAAGGAAGGCTCGCTCGAGCCAAGAAATGCAACTCTCAGGTCCAGAACCAGACACAGACGCAAGCTCGAGCGAAGGACTTCTCGCTCGAGCCACTAGAAACAAAACTCAACTCTCGCTCGAGCGAACAAACCCTGGCTCGAGCGAAGGATCCAAAACAAAGAGCTCGCTCGAGCGAAGAACCAAAATTCTGGGCAGCAACCATTTGCTCCCAATCACTCCCAACTGTAGACACCCCATTTTTGACCGCCCTCAAGACTTGGGCATTACTGATGGTTTGCTCGGTGTTGAGAGATGTGCAGGGCAAAGATTCAATTCCTTCGGCAAGGAGAGAGGCGAACCCTTCAAAACACTTTGTTTAGGGGTTTGGAGTTGAAGAAAAGAGGACAGGAGGGGAGAAGATAGGTTGGAGAAGAAGTTCGCCATGAATCCGGGTAAAAGAAAGTCGAGCGGCCCCTCGCTGAATCAGGCTTATTCAATTGCATACTTGGAGTTAAGCTATGAGGCCACTACCATTGGAAAGAAGACTTCCAGGGCTTCATTTTTGGTTCAAGAATCTCCTAGAGCCAAGTCAGGGTGGAGGAGATATGATTGATTGAAGCTGGGCATCATCCCGGTTGGATCGAGTCTGCGCGGCTTTACGGAAAAGGGCATAACTTTTTGCACAGGAGGAATTTTGATGCAAGGTTTACGCCATTGGAAAGCTAACTTCCGGGGCTTCGATTTGCATACCCACCGGCACTTTTTTGGCCTTGGAATCATCTGTCGGCACTCTATTTAGCCGGCCGGCAATATATAGTGCCGACCGGCACTTTATTTTGGCCGATGATCAAACCTTCTGGCCGACCTGAACCCTTTGCACCCCCCAAGCCTGGTGCATACCAGCTGTGCCAGCTGGGATGCATAGAATCAGATCCACGTGCATCCATGTGCCTATTTTGCACCCTTTTGGCCCTTATTTTGCACCCTTTGCTCATGGCTTCTTGAGGAAGCCTTGACCCCTTGTCTTGGCTTCCTCAAGAAGCCTACCAGCTGTCCAAGCTTCTCAAATAAGCTTTGCACCCCTTGACCCTTTTCCTTTGCTTAGCCACTAAGTCTTAGACTTGGTCTTGGCCTATATAAGCAACCCTCCTCCTCCATTGTTTAGGGTTGGAGACTTTGGAACAAAAAACCAGAGAAATATATGTATATCTGATATATACATATACATCCTTCCATCTCTCAATATATCTCTCTCATTCCACCTCCAAACACCCTTGTTCTTGGGCCATTCCTTCACCACCACCTAGCACCACCACCACCACTCCATTTCCAGCGGCTTGGAGGTCTTCTCAGAGGCTAGGAGGCACTGTTTTTCAGTCAAAAGGGCAGCCAAGAGTTAGTCTTCAAGGGTGAGTTCTCATTCTCCCTTTTCTAACCTTTTCTTGATCCATATCTAAGCCTTGCTTGCAAGCACTTTTGGGCTCCGACCCAAACTTCAAATAGTCTTATTTTGGGGTCCTCTTCATGTTTGATTGAGGACCCCTTGCTGTTTGGTGATAGCATCTAGCACCTATCTCTTTACCCCCTTGTATGCCATGATTCTTGCATAGTATATTTGGCTGGTGTATAACCTGTTTTTGAGCATGTAATAAACTGTAAGTAGGCTTATTTTGAGCCCTTCTTCAACATTGAAGAAGGGCTCAACCATGTTTGGTAACTCTATCTTGCACTTGTTTCATAATCTCTTCTATTTACCGTAATTTTGCATGCTTTGTTAGCCTACCATGCTTCTGTTTTTGGGTCTTAGACAGGCCTGAAAAGTGTCTTATTTTGACCCCCTCTACATGTCTCATGAAGGGTCTTTGACTGTTTGATGCACCCTTTATATACCTCATGTTGTGGCCTCATTTTGCCCTTGTTTTGCATGACATTTTGAGCCTATTTGTATACTGATTTTGGCTCGGACACCTGCTTTAAATAGCCATATTTTGGGTCCCTCTACAACATTGTAGAAGGGCCCTCACTTGTTTGGAGCCTCCATGTATCGGTTATCTCTTTGCCCTCCTTGTGGCCCTTTCCTTGCATAGGATTTTTCCCATACTTGTATGTGTTTTTGTGGCCATGTAGTAAACTAAAAAATGCTTGTCTTGGGACTGTCTAGCTGCTGTCTTCATACTTCATGTTCATATCTTGCACTTTTGGCATAGCTATAGGCCATTTCGGGTGCCAAAATTCATGTTTCGGGACTATTCCGTGCATCGGATGTACTTTGGCCATGATTCGGGACTGTTTTCCCCCACATTTCAGTGCTGAAATTCCATTAGCATGTTTGCATATCGTTTGCCATGCCATTTCATGCCTTTATGCCATCGCCTCGATTTGTGTGCAAGTGTGCACGCATTTCGAGGCGCCTCATTTTCATCTTATGGCCACTGTTTTAGGCTTGTTTGAGGTTGCCTAATCTAGTTTAAGTCCATTCCCTCATGTGTTGTAGCATGCTTACTTTGTATGTGTTGCTTAGGTTGTGTGCCTAGCATGTTTATATACTTGCATGTTCATATTGCATGTTAGATTGCATGCTTAGGTTGCATTTGACATGCATGCTTTACCTCTTGAATTGAGTATCATAGAGGTTGAGCTCTTTGTTTGTTTATGTGCATTTCATTCCACATTGAAGTTGCGCACTTTGGCTTCTTGGGCCATCATGCATTGAAATGCGTGATTGGTGGCCCGGGGGGGCGAGCGCCATGCTCCCTTGAGTCCATTGCATGATAGGGAGTGTGTCAAAATTCCATACCATGCTCTGTTGCTGTCTGCTGCTGTCAAAACTGTCTCCTGCAGGAATTTAGTGCCGACCGGCACTCTTCAGTGCCGACCAGCACACTTTTTGTGCCGATAATCTCAATTGCAGCCGGTGGCTAAACCCTGCAGCCGATGGTCCAACCCTTCAGCCGGTGGTAATATTCAGGGTATGTGGAAGGTGTCCCAGGACTCTGGCAATTTTGCAAAGAGGCAGGGCAGCAAAAGCAGAGGGAACAGAGGCATGGTGCGGGTCCCCGGGCAAG
This sequence comes from Camellia granthamiana, assembly GCA_036172215.1. NCBI lineage: Eukaryota > Viridiplantae > Streptophyta > Magnoliopsida > Ericales > Theaceae > Camellia > Camellia granthamiana. Next base: position 17,536,437 of record CM069914.1, read on the forward strand.
GCGGACATTGAGCATGCATCATTCGCGCATCCCGAGGCGAGGGGCTGTGGCCCCATTTTATTTCACATTTATTTATTCAGTAATTAGAATTTTGTAATATTTAATTTATTCGTTTATTCTCTTGGACTGTATTATTATTTTGGTCCCTCTGAGCGAGGGCAAAATTGTAATAAGTGTGTGTGAGTGGGTGCATGTCTTCCAATCCCCATTTCTTTCTCCCTTTTATTTACCTGCTTCGGTGGTAGATTAGGGCACGTTTATTTTAGCATACCTTATGCTATGCATGCGTGCATCCATGCATTTGTTCACATGCACCGGGCTCGGTACATCATACAAACTGCATTGTATTTCAATTCCAAATTGAATGCGTGTTATTTGTAGCATTTCACATGCCATGTTTAGGATAGCCGAGCCTGCCTAGATTGCATCTTTGTATGTGTTGCATTAGACATTTCAGTATGCTTAGGTCCATGCATGGATTTCTAATGAGCTTCTGTTTTGGCTTGGAGTACTAGGTGAGCTTTTATGCTTTAGCATCCTTGCATGTGTGTGAGTGTTGCCATGACAGCACGATTACCATGAGGCTAGTTGCTTATGTGATATAACTGCTTGAATGCCTGTGGGTGGAGGTTGGATTGCGTGAGTTGGAACAACTCATTGAAATCCGTATTTTAGCCTACTTGCGAGTAGCAAAAAACCAACATGTTTTTCGAGACAAAATGGATATGCAATGTTTATTTCCAAGTTAGGCAATCTAGTCTATACTTTTGTGTTGTGCGCATCACATAGTAATTCTAGGTTAATAACCGGAACAAGAATGCATAAAGTTTTCAAAAACGGATATCACGGTTAGTAGAGGCTGGTCTTCGGACTGGGCGAAAGGGGGTGCTCATAGCTGACCTTCCCCGATCGTACCCAAGCTCCCGAGCCAAGACCACTTTGGTGATGACGGACATGTGGCCTTCGGCACCGAGTCAGGGTTTCCTAAATTTCCCATTTTAAATATTTAGGTGGCGACTCTGTAATCTGGCAAAGCAGTCCATGTTTGGCACTACTTTTCAAAAATCTGTTTTCTCAAACGATTTGCCGGATTTGGACTCTTTGGTTCAAGATTAAGAACCGTGACATTTGAGTCCTTGAACTGTAGTAAACCCAATACGAACGGAACGGGACTTAACCCTCCCGGGGATGCGTTCGGGGACGTCTACACCAACCTGTAACAAACCTGCCCAAAAATCCTATAACTCAAATACAAAGTATTGAAGGACGGAAACAAGATATATACAACAACCCACATCCACAGAACCAAGTTCAGATTACACTAATCAATGGAGGGAAAGCCGGGATCGCTATAAAAGATGCTTAGTTCGACCCGCAAAGCGAAAAAGGATATTAGTAAATAAAGGAAAATGTTATAGGTCCCAAAAACAGTACACTCATGTTAGACATTTAGTCATTTGTTTAGTAAAATTTTTGATATCCTTAGCATTACCCGTAAATAAATAAATAAAAGAACAAAATTAAGGAAAACTACATGTAAGTGGGAGAATGAAAAAAAAAAAATTATCAACCTATGGAGGAGTGCAAGTGACACTAACACCCCACCACACAGACACACTTACACCTCATATATGTTTTTAATTGTTTTTTTCTTTTTTCTTTTTTTACCTGCATGTAGGCCCCTAAAACTAAAAAGGCTTAGGAATATGTTCCATTATTTTATTTATTTTATATGCAATTTTGTACACTAAGGTCAATTCAATTATTATAGACACAATATTTCATCATATTAATTTTATAGTATATTTTTACAATAATGTTTGTTATTTAATTTTAAAAAAATATATATTAAAATTATATAATTATAATTATTAAATTAATTAATTAATTTATTTTATAAATAATCTACACATAAACACACACACACACACACACACACACACACAAAATTCAATGTAATTCATGTGATAGACTTGGTTTGAATCCAATGGTAAATTAGACTCTATAAGATTCTCTCCAATACACTAAGAGCTTGTTTGGGAAGAAAAAGCCTAGGAGTTTTTGGCTAAAATAGCTACAAAAAAATAAAAATATACTAAAAAGCCAATAAGAGCTCGTTTGGCATAAAAAAACTCTAGGCTTTTTGGCTAAAATAGCCACAAAAAAACAAAACAAGTTTTTTTAGCACAATAAGACAAAACATCACATCCAAACAATAATCATTTCATTTTTTCTCTCACAAAAGTCAAAAAAAGTTGAAAAGCCTATCCCAAAGGAGGCTTTTCAACCCCAGGCTAAAATAGCCTAAAAGCCAAAAAGCTAAAAAGTCAATCCACGTCCCAAACGAAAAACTTTACCAATTTGGTTGTGGATTATATATACAAGTTTTGACTTGTTCTGTTAATAACAGGGTGAATAGATTTCAATCAAAAGAAGGTAGAGGCAGAGAGGATAGTGATGCTCACTTGGTTTCAAGAATACTAGGGAGACCATGGCACTTCCAAAGCAATAACACTAGCCAATCAAAAGGGTGGCTTTGTGTTGTTTGCTTGGAAGATTTTGAAGCAGAGCATAAGCAAGTCATGGAACTTCCATGTTCCCATAAATACCACTCAAAATGTCTCGAGCTGTGGCTCGCTGCTCATCCGAATTGCCCCAGTTGTCGATGCCTCGTTTTGTCGTAACTAATGTCAACTTTTATGTAGTTTTCGATTTACTAGAATGAATTTCGAACAGCAATTGAATGACTAGTCCTTGACCCCGTTTGGTAAAACTGTGGGAAAGTGATTATAGATTATAACTTAACAGATTATAGCTTATAGCTGTGAGCATAAGCTGGTAACCTGTTTGGCGTAGCTGTGGGATTATAGATTTAAGTAGCAGAGTAGTGTTTGGTAAATAAGCTGTAAAATAGCTTTTTGCTGTGTAATTGTCATTTTTGCCCTTATGAATATAAAAATTGTAATTTCGCCATTTTCTTCACTTTAGATTTTGAAAAAGTTATTTCATTAATGGAAGTTGATTAATTAGTACCTAATTTGGTACATTTTTACATTACCTAATATTTTTTTTTTTAATATTGAGTTCACAAGGGAACAAAAAATGTCATTGCAATAAAAATACAATAAATTACTATTAAGGCAATAAAAATAAAACTTCCTAGATATTTAAAGAACTCTTAATTTCACCTGCAAATTGACATACAAATATTATGTCTCCTCACTTCCATATCGTTGTCATCACATGCAACATGATTTCCATGGCGTGCTTGTTGAGACGAAGATCCTTCCTCTTCATTAGGCACATAATCCATGAATCTATCATAAGAGTCAAATGCAATATCGCGGAACTCACTTCGTCAAATGAAATTATGAATTGCCATTGTTGCACAAACAAGTTTTACTTGGGTCGGCCACTTGTAGTTTGGTGGGATATCCTTTATCATCGGTCATCTTACTTTTGAAACCCCAAACGTTCTTTCTATTACACTTCTAAGTGATGAATGTGCTTGGTTAAATTTTTCTTGTGCATTTTGGGGGGGTTGACCATGTTCAAATTGAGCTAGATGGTATCTCTCTCATTTGTAAGGTGCAAGATATCCTTTCATGTTTGGATACCCAGCATCCACCAAGTAAAACTCATCAATTTTAAAATTCCAAAATGAAATTAAAGTAAGCAATTATAAATGTAAAAATAAATATGAAGATGTGATTGTGGTGCATCTACTGTAGCAATCAAATATAAAACAGTTACCTCCTTGTGGTTTTAGAAAATTATAACTAGGATTCCTAATTGTATCTAAGAAGATCTGAGTATCGTATCCACTTGCTTCCCATCCTGGTAAGCAAAATGTGAAACACATATCAAAGTCACATGCGGCCATTATGTTTTGAGTCGCATACCCCTTTCTACTTATTAAACGAGGTTGCTTATCTAGAGATATATATGCTTTGATGTGTGTTCCGTCAGTTTCTCCAATACAATCCTGTTACAAAATAGTGAATAAAAATATTTTTAGTCACAGATTATTAGAAATATCCTACCAAGATTAATTATATGTAACACCCAAGTTCCACTTGTAGTGATGTAGCACTTGTACCCTTTTAGAACTTTTGGAAAGTTTATTTGAATCCATTATTTTATTTTGGGAATCTTTGGTGTTGTTGTATGTTGGTTTTGAAGGAGTATGATCCGATTTAAACTCGTTGGGTTGTTTGTTTTCGCTTGTTCTTGTCAAAAAGTTCATTGGGAACTTAGAAATTCTATTATGAGGTCGACATCAGCTTTCCTAAGAGTCGACCTTTATCTGTTGGTGATGTTTCTGGAAGTATTGCTAGAATATAAGGTCGACACCAGTCTACACTACAGGAAATTACACTTTTGGCGACTAAAAAAAATTTAGTCTCCAAAAGTTGTGGAATTGGCGACCAAACATTATATTAGCCGGCAAAAGTACAAGATTTAGCTACTATTTTTTTTTAGTCGGGGTATATTGATTATTGGCGACTAAAAAAAAATGTAGTCCCTAAAAATGTCACAATTGGCGACAAAAACAATTTTTAGTCTCTAAATATGCCACAATTGGCGACGAAACAAAAATTTTAGTCGTTGTATAGTTACTTTTGGCTAGTAAAATAATTTAGTCGCAGAATGAAAAACAAAAATTTACTTTTTAGCTTTGGCGACCAAAGGGTTGGTGGGCAAAAATTTATTTTCAGCGACCAAGTAATATTTTAGTCGCTGTATAGTTAGTTTTGACTACTAAAATTATTTAGTCGCCGAATGAAAAATAAAAAAATAATTTCTATCTTTGGTGACCAACAGTTTGGTCGCCAAAAATGTATCTTTAGCGACTAAAAGAAATTTTAGTTGCTGTATAGTTAGTTTTGGCTACTAAAATTATTTAGTTGCCAAATGAAAAACAAAAAATTAATTTTTGTTTTTGGCACCAAGATTTTGGTCGCCAAAAATGTATTTTCAGCGATTAAAAAAAATTTAGTTGCTGTATAGTTAGTTTTGGCTACTAAAATTATTTAGTCGCCAAATGAAAAATAAAAAATTAATTTTTATCTTTGGCGGCCAACAGTTTGGTCTCCAACAATTGTATTTTCAACGACTAAAAAAAATTGTAGTCGCTGTATAGTTAGTTTTGGCTATTAAAATTATTTAGTCGCCGAATGAAAAATAAAAATTTAATTTTTATCTTTGGTGACCAACAAGGTTGGTCGCCAAACATTTATTTTCAGCGACTAAAAATATATTTAGTCGCCAAAGAACTAAAATATTTGGAGGGACACATTTCAAATTTTAAATGGATTTATAAAATTAATTAGCGACTAAAATATTTAGCCGCGAATTGGAGGGATTTATATATTTTGTTTCCAAACAAAAACCCTAAACAAACCAGCGCCTCTCTCTCTCATCAGCGTCTCTATCCATCTCCCTCTCCATTGCTCCTCTCTCCTCCCTTTCACACCGCCACTCCACCAGCTACGACACAACTCTCCTTCGCAGAATAACTACTATAATTTTACTAAAAATCTTTGGTGACTACCTAATTTAGTAGCCAAATATTGATCTTCAGTGACCAAAAAACATTTAGTCGTTGTATACTAATTTTTGCCGACTAAAGAAATTTCGTCGCCAAAAAACTAACATAAATGTTACTTTTATTCTTTGGCGACCAAAAAATTAGTCGCTAAAGATATATTTTCAGTGACTAAAAATATTTAATCGCCAAAGATACATACTTTAGCTACTAAAAAAAATCTAGTCGCCAAAGATAGCCACTTTAACTACGAAATAAAATTGGTCGGCAAAGGTACAATCATCAGCTACAAAATAAAGTTTAGTCGGTATTTCTCTTACTTTTGGCGACTAACTAAGTTTTAGTTGTTGAAACTACGATTTTGGGCGACTAACTTTTTTTTGGTCCCCAAATGTACAATTTTTAGCTGGTTATAATAATTTAGTCGGTATTTTTATTTTACTTTTGGCGTCTAATTGAATTTTAGTTGTCAAAACTAGGATTTTGGGTGACTAAAATTAAATTTAGTCCCTAAAATTATTAATCTATGGGCATGTTTGATTGACAAGATTAGAACATGGGATTGAGATTATTAATTCGTGAGCCCAGTAATCCTGTGTTTGTTTTGAAATTTTGGTTCAAGATTATTAATCCTATGGATAATTAATCCAACAAATTTGTAGGATTATTAGTAACAGAGTAGAGGTGAGATTATATATCCTGAGCTGGGGAATAAAATAAAAAGACTCTTTTACCCTTGACTAAAAATTAAAACACTTATTATTTTTATATAATTTTATATTTTAGAAGGCTAAAAATAATTTTTAAAAATTTAAAAATATTTTTTGATATTTATTTCATAAAATTAGTTTACATATTTAAAAAAAAATTAAAAATCAAACCAAACATAGCCTTTGTATTTTATTTTGTTTTTATTTATTTATTTATAATTTTTTTAAAAACCACGTTTATGAAGAAACTTTGATAAAGTAAAGATTGTGAATAAACATTAATGGAGAGTGAGATTGGAAAAGAAGATAAATATAGTTGTAATCCTACATTCATATGTTTTTTCATCCAATGCAAATTAAACAATGGATAAGGGGATAATTTATCCTACTAATCTAATTGGATAGTGAATACTATACTAATTTGATAGGATTATTAATACTTTCACTATTAATCTTGTAAACAACGTTTTCAAACCCGGACCGGCCTGCCCGGTCAAACCGGTTGAACTGGGAACCGGGCCTTCTAAAGGTCTGGAAAATTCTCGAAACCCGGACTGTAATGCACTCAAAATAAACCCATAAATCATACATTCTTGACACGCTTAGATATAAAAGAATAAAGCATAATTACATATCATCAGAGTATTCAATACAAAATGTATTACATGTTGACAACAAAAGTAAATGCCCTATAGGGTTACAACTTTCCAAGTCAACACTTGGTTACAAAAGGGAGTGCTAACTCTACACAGAATAAGCCCTTGGCTTGATATACATGTAATACAACCAAAATAACAAAAGAGTCCAACAGCCTCAAGCCTCCCAAGCTACGTCCTTGGAGGTGGCATACTACCTGTACCTGAAAATGATGTCCCATATAGGGTGAGCCAACGCCCAGTAGAGATATGCTAAACATAATATGAGCAATAACTAAAACATTAGCATTTGATAAATGTTTAACTCACATAAATCAATTCACAATCCATTTCAATTACATGACCATTGAGTCCATGTTTCATTTCATTTTCCATTTCTTATCTAATTTCTCAATTCATAACCTTGGCTCAGAACCTGGCCATATACTTTAAATGAAATTATATCTCATATCAATAATTCTTCCATTTCATCAATTCAAATGAGATAGTAACTCAGATCAAAACACTTCCATAAGCATCAATAGATACACAGATTTGCTGTATGAATAACACATAAAACACTTTCATACTTCACAAATGATACACAGATTTGTTGTATCAATAATTCAATAGATACACGTATTTGTTGTATCAATGGAGTCCATCCCCTATCTCCTCCCACATAACGTCTGGTTTAGGAGTCCATCCCCTATCTTCCCCTAAACCGTGGAGTACATCCCCTATCTCCTCCCACACAATACCATGTATATAAACACATATCATATACACAATCAATCAATACATAATCAATCAATACATAATTTCAATGTATTATTCCAATCGTCATATTCGATGACATATTCAATTGATTAGTTTTTAGTTTGCCTAATCATCATGCATTGTCTACAACAATCAAGACTATCCTCCACCGATAGCCCAAAGCAGTTATTTCTAAACAGATAACAAATGACTTAACAGATATATATAATTTCAACATTTTTAAAGTGAGCGATTAATAAATCCAACTCCACCATTCTAACTCATAATGAGCCAATTCCATTATTTCCATAACAATTGTCATTAATTACACTAATGACCCAAATATACCCAAACGTGGCATTTTTTCCCCTTTTTCACAATATTGACCCAAAGGCTCAAATATTAACAACAACATCAACAATCTCCTTTTAAGACCCAAAATATACATATATGAGTCAAAAACAACAAAACCCCTCTTTTGAAAATAACACATTTCAAACCCTAACTTTCCAAATCAACCCATCTATACAAATAACTCAATGTCTATGTTAAAACACATAAGAATGAGTAGGAACCCCTACCTCAAATTCGGAGCCCAAGGGAAGATGATGAAGAAATTGAAGATGCTCCAAAACCCAAAATTTTCGGATCAAAATATAGCCGTCGACAATCCCCACAACTTTTACAAAGGCCCAAGATGAGGAAACCACTCCTACTAGATCAATCCCTAGAGAGAAGCTAAGGTTTTAGAGAGAGGAGCTCTCAAATCTGGTTTTGGGAAAGTAGAAGAGAGAAAGAGAAATGAAAAAGTGATCCAAAAAGGTGAAATCCCGATGTGTTATACCAGTCGCCCCGTTCGAGCGTGGAAACCCCCGCTCGAGCGTCAGACACAGACTCAGGCTTGAGCGTCAAAAGCGCTGCTCGAGCGTCGATTGCACACTTCCAGAAGTTTTGCAGACATGGTCCCCGTTCGAGCGTCAAACTCCCCGCTCGAGCGGAAGAACAAAAACAAAGGGTCACGCTCAAGCGTCAAAACTCCTGCTCGAGTGTCTGAAGACCTGTAGACAAAAGTACTGGGAGGTGGAAAATCATGCTCGAGCATCAAAACGCCCGCTCGAGCGGAGAAAGCAACAATGAAGGGCCCGCTCGAGCGTGAAGGCCAAATTCTGGGCATCAACCAATGGTTCCAAAGCACAACCAACCTATTTCAAACCTGCCCAACATAACCCAAGACTCAAATACAAAGACTAAGGGGAGGAAATGAGAATGAGACAACAACACAACCACGGAACTAAGTCCGGAATACAATATACAAAGGAAAGGAAAACCGGGATCGCTATACGGACTAGGCCAAACACTGGCCTTATTTGCAAAAACAGGTGGTTCAACTGATAAAACCGACAAACCAATGCCTGTTCTTGACCAACCCGGGTTTTTTTTTTTTTCTTTCTTATATATTTATATATACATCAAAATTTTGACTAAAAACTCTTACTTCAAGTTTCCTCTTATGAGGAAAAGTCTCATTAGAAGTTTGTAGAAATTATGAAAGTCTATTCCTATTTAGAGGAAAAAAAATTGTTCAAAGAGAAGCTAAAAATTCAATGTGGGATTCAATCAAATTGTTTGAATCATATTTGATTCGAGGGAGAGTTGAAAATTTTATTTCCCTCCAAAATTAAATCTAGCATTCAATCAATTTGTTTGGAGACAATGTTAATTTTTTTTTAATTTCTTTAAAACTAGTGTCTTTTTTTTTTTTTTTATCAATTATGAATTTATTAAATATTATTAGTAATTATTATGCAACATTTTTTTTATTATTTTAGTAATTATATATATTTTTATTTATTAATAATTTATAATTATATTTTTAATTATATAATATTAATTATCATGTCACGGTTCGACCGCGTCGACCCGACGGTTGAACCAATGACCCGTCCACCCGATCTTTTTTCTAGTTTGCTCACCAGTTTGGTTTTCAAAACATTGCTTGTGAATGAAACATGGCCTATAGCTACTAAAAATAATTTAGTCGGCATTTTTCATACTTTTAGCGACTAAAATTTAGACAGCAATTTATGGAATTTTTTGGAGGTAAGATTTTAAAATTTGAAGGGATTCCTAAATGAATTAGTGACTAAATTTTCAGGTGGTCGGGAATGGAAGCATAATCCATTGATTAAACAAACCCACTATTCTGGGTCTCTTCTCTTTCACGCCTCTCACCTTTGCCCTCCTCTCTGTTACTGGAGCACCACCGCAAGGGCTACACGATCACACCGCGAGACGCCTCTACCCTCCTCTTTGTTACTGGAGCACCACCGCACGGGTTACACGATCACATCGCGAAGGTTACACGAGCACTACCGCAAGGGTTAGCACCATTGTCGCTTTTTCTTAGGTAGGTATGTCCTCTCTCTCTCTCTCTCTCTCTCTCTCTCTCTCCTGTGTCTGACTCCCTCTCTATGTCTTCTTCCATTCGTATATACCTTCACACCCAACCCCAAATTCGACCCAGCCCCAAATCGACCCATCTTGTTGGAGTGGTGATTGGACTGCTATTTGGATTTCACCGCTTGTACACCCGTAAACAGTTAGAATGATGCTTCTAGCCGAGCTTGTTCCGGCTCTCTGGACTTTCACCCCTTGAACACTGTTAGTCTGATTAGAAGCAATACAGTAGCCTAATATATGATGTTTATGATGCCAACATCTCAATCCCTTAAATTGAATAAATGTGCTTCGATGCAAATGTTCCAAATCATATATATATAGTTGAAATGGCATGAACAATATATATATATATATTAATGCTATTTATCAATTAGTCAGTATAAACAAAATACTCAAAGTAGCCAACAATGGAAAGAAAGAGGAAGTGGAATGAAATCTCAATCTTTGACAAAGTTCTATGTATTTAAATGGTTTATTGCTATTTTTCAATAATTTTTGGTGGTGTTAATATACTAATTGGGAAACTTCGAAATTGGGAGCTATGAATTAACCACAGAGATTAATTACATAGATGGGATGTAAAAAATTTTGGGTGTACTGAAAATTCTTCCCTAGGTTGGCATATCTAAGTTTATATTTTGAAGAAATGTACCCATGTGTTTTCTTTGTTTTCATTCTCTTCTCATTCTTATTTTATTGTTATTTTTTGTAACTTTGTTGTGAACCGTGGAGAGACAAGTTGCTCATTTATACTATGCAATTTGAATATGGGTTGCATGTAAGCGAGAGCCTTTTCTTTAAAAAAAAGAAAAGAAAAGAAGATTCTGTTAGTTGCTTATGTGTTGTAGATCATAATAGGAATAGAGGCTATACATCATATTTTGCAAATTGTTGCATAATAGGCGTAGATGGGTTCTTTGTTTACCGAGGCCCACTCCGAGCCTTAGTCAGGCTTAGATAATGCATCCCTAACCTGCCTCTACCCCCAGTTAATTATATCCCAAAGCTACCCCCATCAGGGTTAGAGTGGGCATGGCAGATACATGGTAACCAGGTTGGATTGCCATCCCGAGTCACAGTATTAAAGTTAGAAGGATCAAAGGCATCTAATTCTGAAGAAGGTTTTCATTTACATACTTTCCTATACATATTGTTCTGCTGTCTGTTGCTCAACTGCTATCACCTCGTGCAGGTTCGGAAGTGGTGGATGGGCTTATGCAAGTATTATGGGGAATTTTGGACATAGAGCAGCCTGACACACAAACAATGAACAACATCGTTATATCCTCTATGGAACTAATTTATTGTTATGCCGAGTGTCTTGCTTTGCATTGAAAGGATGCAAGAGGGCACTTTGTTGCCCCTGCTGTTTCGTTATTCAAGAAACTTATGTTCTCCAATGAGGCTGTTCAGACATCTAGCAGGTATATGTATGTCCTTAACTACTCGTTTCTTCTTTCTGTTTTCAAGTTATTAACTTATTTTTTTCTTTTTCTTTTGCCTCGCTCTCTCTTTAGCTTAGCTATATCTTCAAGGTTGCTTCAGGTTCCATTTCCAAAACAAACTATTTGCCCTAATTTTGATTTATGTGAGGCATGTTATGAAGTGCTAGATGCAGACCGGCTTCCTCCACCACATTTTAGAGATCATCCCATGTTAGCAATTCCAATAGAAGTGGAAACATTAGGTGGAGAGGGCAGTGAAATTCATTTCTCTACAGATGATTTAAGTGATTCAAGCTTGTTGCCGGTACACAATTCATTTCTCTACAAATATCACTACAATTCATTTCTCTACAGATGAATTGTAGGTACACACATTCACTACCTTACTAGAATTAACAATTTTATTATTATTTTGAAAATCTTGCTAATTCTTTGTAATGCACTAACAGAATCACATCGACAGAAATGCTGATATTACAATTTCATGTGTACCAGTGGGGGATAGGTTAGTTGAGTCTTATGTTTATCCTTAATATGCTTCAAAATTAGATGTATCTTAGTCTCTTTTTATATTTAGGGCCATTTTAAATGTTCAAACTTCTTTGTCTACCTCACAACTATTGGATTCCATTTGAAGTTGAGTTTCACTTATTTTTCCAGTCGTGCCTCGAATTATGGTTTGATGAAGATTGACCACCATGGACGAAGATGGACCATCTGAAGTGGAGTTTCACTTAGTTGAGTCTTATGTTTAATCCTCTATTATTATGGAATTATATTTTTGAGATTGGATTATGCTTGGTTTGTACGGAATTTCTTTTGGAAATATTAATTTGATGTTAAATATGAATTTTTTTGATGGTTGAAAGTGAAATGTGTGCATGTTGTGGAATGGTTGTTAATTTTATCAATATATGGATTATTTTGTTTATATGCAGGGTACAGATTGTACTAATAATGGAATAAATACAGGTGGTCGAGAAATTAATTAAAAAAAATTATAAAATTTTGGCTACTAAATATTTTGGTAGGCAAAAATGCAAGCAAATGTTTTTCATGACTAAATATTTAGTAGTAAGAAAGAAACAAAAGACTTTTGGCGACCAAATAGTTAGTAGCCAAAATAAATCAAGATGAGGGAAGAAACTTTTGCCGACCAAAGATTTTAGTCACGAAAGAACATGGCATCATTTGGCGACTAAAATGTTTGATCGTAAATTACCATGAAATGAAAATATCTAATCTTTTGGCGACTAAAATGTTTCGTCGTGAAAACTAACAACGACTAAATATTTGGTTGTTAAATGTATTATTATTAGTGACTAAAATTGTTAGTCGGTAAATGTATTATTATTAGTATTAAATGTTTTAGCGACTAAATATTTTAGTCGCTGAAAGAGAATTTCATTTTGATTTAATTACTTTTGACGACTAAATATTTGGTCGCCAAAAAGTTATGTTTGGCGACTAAGTCCATTTTAGTAGCCGAAAACCTCAGCACTTATTAGCGACTAAAATGTTTTAGTGACTAAATATTTTAGTCGCTGAAGGAAAATTTCATTTTGATTTAATTACTTTTGATGACTAAATAATTGGTCGCCCAAACGCTATGTTTGGTGAGTAAGTCCGTTTTAGTAGCCAAAGATAAGATTATTAGCGACTAAAATGTTTTAGTGACTAAATATTTTAGTCGCTGAAAGAGAATTTCTTTTTGATTTAATTACTTTTGACAACTAAATATTTGGTTGCCAAAACATCATGTTTGGTGACTAAGTCCGTTTTATTAGCTAAAGATAAGATAATTAGCGACCAACGTAAATTTAGTCTCCGTTGACTATTGTCAACTAGGCTTTGGCGACCAATGGGGCGACGAATAACTTTAGTCGCCATTGACTTTCGCCGACTAAAAAACAACCTTTGGAGACTAAAAATTTGGTCGCCAAAAGTGTAATTTCCTGTAGTGAAAACAGGGCATCAGGCAACAACAATCACACACAGAAACCTCGATGAATCTTCGTAGTATTTCTATTTCCATGCAATCAATGGAGCCGACATCATCATGACAATAATCAACCAATTGATGATACCTTTTGATATTAAGCTAGCTGCAGATGTTATAAAAATGAAGCAGAGTAAATATTAGTAAATAAGATTAACCACTCTGTTTATTTCAGGGGAAAATGTTTTGTTTCTGCTAAAAATATATTTTTGATTTTGGTTCATCACAAAAACAATAATTCAATGGGACTTTTGAAGTGAGAATCTTGACCTTGGTTGGTACCATTATCAGGCAAACTGCGAGTTGGAGAAGTAGATTTGTTCATTACATTAATTCCAATACTTGAACATTCTATTCCAAGTGCACCTTCAATCACATATCAACAATTCACAGGTCAGTGTGTTATCTATATATTTGTTGAACTAATACTCTCTTTTAGGCATGCCAAGAGATCAGGTTTAACCCAAATCAAATCTGAACCCAATAAAAAATATCCGAACATGTTTAAAGAAATTTGATTACTTGATTACATCCAAATCTGGTCCAATTTTAAACTGAAAAAATTTAGATAAATCCCATCCAAAAACTATTATTTATGGGTAACAAAAGTCTAATGCCTTTTGTGTGTTTAATCCACTATGCTAAAAAGGGGGAAAAAAAGGTCTAAATACCAGTTGTGCTTGGCATGTAAAGTTGGATGTAAATAGGTTATAAAGTCAAAAAAGTCCGATCAATTCAGATTGCCATTTTATCAGATTTGGCTCAGTGTAAAATTGTCAATTAAAATTTATTTGAAATATCTCACAGAGAAAAACCAACGCAACAGCTACAGCAAATTGTCAGTTTGTAACTCTTACATTCTCTAAGCATGGCAAAGCAGTCATATTGAGTAGATTATAGTGGTAGAGACCCTAATTTTTGGTAATTACCCTTGAAACCCTAAGCCTTAGGTTAATTGCATTTTAGTCCCAAATTTCATAAAATTTTACAAAATGCTCCCAGAAAAAAATAATTTTTCTGTATTTATTTTGTATTATAACTAAATCCTAGGATGCCATTTTTATATTTGAAAATACCCCTAACACTTAGTTTTTATGTATTTTAACCCTTAGTCTCTACATTAATTCAAACATTTTATTTGTTTTAGCCTATTTGAATATTTATTAGTTCTTTGCATCTTTATTATTTATTTGAGCAAATTAGTGGAAAAAAAAATATCTAGATATTTGTTATTTTCCTTAGTCTTTAATCAAGAGGGTAGAATGGTCTTTTTAACCCAAATTCATGGCCTATAAATTGAGAGCCTTGTCTCAATTCCACACCCACATTTTCAGTAGCCTAGGGAGAGGGTGAGAGAAGGAGAGTGTGATTAGGGGGAAGTAGAGAAAAAGAAGAAGAAAAAAAAAAAAGAGAGAGAGAAAAGGAAGAAAATGTGCCTTCTTGAGTCAAGGTAAGAACATACCTCTCCCTTGTCTTCTCCAATTCTTTCACTCATCTCATTCTAATGTCTAGATGCCCTCTTGTGTTGCATATTAATGGTAAATAGGGTTTTTTTGATGTGTATGGAAGTGTGGGTTTGATTTAGTGACTTTGCCTTACAAATTTGTCAAATTATGCACTGCTGCAACTTTTCTAATTTAAAGGAAATATCAAATTTATTTATTTCTCAAATCTGAATTTAATGTAGGATATTTGGTGTGTTTAGAGCTTGTGATAATTTTATTAGCCCCTCATTGTGTGTTTTTAGGGCTTGGATAATTTGTTTAAAAATTTGGTCCTGAGTCTATGAAAAAACAGTCCACTTCTTGCAATTTTATAAAATTCCAGAAAAATTATCTCATGTTGGTTCTTTTGTCAAAATTTAGAATTCTGAGTCCTTTTTCCAACAGAATTTATTTGGATGAAAATCATCGGGTAGATTGAGAGGAAAGCTAGTTTTCCCAAAGGGTGACAAATCTGGACAGGTTCTCGAACATAGCTTGTAAACGAATTTCTGGACGTGCTATGCAAATTCTGAGAATTGGAACTGAAACTAGACAGGTTGATTATCATTTCTGTGCAATTTCAGCCCCTAATTTGACATGGAAGCATTTTTACCAAAGCATTCTTGTTAGCCCTTTAGAACTGAACAGTGCTGGAAAGGATGTCTTATTATGTTATTTGTCTCCAAGTATTTCAAAGCACGCCTAATGTTGTTTGCTTGCCTTACCATACTTATGTATGATTATCATGGGCTATATTTCCTCTCTTATGTTTGTCTCACGCTCTTTTATATTACCGAATAACCGAATGTGACTAACTTGCTTGGCAAAAGATCTAATAAATAGGAAATGATAAGGGGTTGGCAATGGGTGACGTTCACATTAGTGTTGGAATAATTTATACATATGAATGACATGAATTATGATGGGATTAAAACCGAATGAGTAAAGTCTTGCGCAAGTGGTCTAAGTGAGCCCCTAGGTTGACACGGATGTATTCAAACTCTATGCGGTGGTTTCAAGGTGTAAGCGAGCCCTTTGGTATGGTATGTGTAGGGTGTAAGCGAGCCCTAGGCACGATTTGGGTGTAAGCGAGCCCACTTGTTTGGCCGTCCCTTTTGAGGTCCATCAATATCACTGACAGGTAAATAACCAGAAGGTGGGGATAGGTGGTAAGGTCTGCAAAGCAGCAAAATGGCAAGTTCTGAATAGTCCGGTGTTCAATCCTTGTGGTTAGGTAGAAGGATCTCTTTTGGGGATTCTAGATGTCTAGTCTAACTACTAATTCATAGAACCTTATTGTAATGTTGTATGTTATGTTACCCGATTTGTTCTGTGTATGGTTGATTAGTTGATAAAAGATATGGGGGTGTGTGTGTTTTTACTGGGCATTCCAAACTCATGGCTTGTCATGCCAGGTGATGAAGCAGTTTACAATGGTAAAGGTTAATTCGAAGGCAAATAAGATGAAGTGTTGGAGCTGTGGTTCATTTGAAGACTTAGACTAGTTGTTTTTTTTTCCTTTTAACTTTTGGTTTGGCAATGTTTTGGTAATCCTGTCATGGAACAAAAACAAATTATCTGTGATATTAACTCTGGTTTATATATACATATTAAGATATTTTGGTTATCTATCCTACTTGTGTTGTATTATTGTACGTGTGGAGAAGGGGTTTGTGTAGACCGCCCTGGAGCTCTGCTCTCCGCGCGCGATGGCGCGAATTGCTTTGTTCTTAGCTACTACAGTTCGGACTCAATGTCACGGTTCTGAATCTAATCTCACAAAGTGCAATGTGAGACCGATAAATCACCAAAGAGTCCAAATCTGGAAAATCGTTTTGGAAAACTGATTTTTATAAAGAAGTGCCAAACATGGACTGCTTTGCTAGATACAGAGTCGCCACCTAAATGTTTTATTTTGGAAAATTTAGGAAACCCTGACTCGTGCCTAAGGCCACGTGTCCGTCATCACCAAAGTTGCCTCGGCTCGGGAACTTGGGTACGAGAGGGGAAGGTCATGCAATGAGCACCCCCGCTCGCCCGATCAAAAGATCGGCCTTTACTAACATGATATTTTGTTTTTGAAAACACATGTGTTCTTATTCCGGTTATTAACCTAGAATTACTATGTGATGCGCATAGCATACAAGTATAGACTAGATTGCCTGAGTTGGAACAAAACATTGCATGTTCGTTTGTAAAAATGATTTGAAGTTTGCTACTCGCAAGTAGCCTAAGACGTGGATTTTGATGAATTGTTCCAATTCAAGTAATCCAACCTTCACCCACAGGCATTCAAGCAGTTAAACATTTAAGCAGTTAGCCTCATGGCAAGCATGCTAACATGGCAACATACACATCTCATGCAGTATGCTAAAGTGTAAACACTCGTAGTGTACTCTGAGCCAAAATAGAGAACTAGTTAGAAATAATGCATGACCCTAATTCATGTTAAGATGGCTAATGCAACACATGCAAAAATGCAACTAAGATGGGCTCGGTTATCCTAAGATGTCATGTGAAATGCAACTTGGTTAACATGTATTCAAATTGGAATTGAAATACAATGCAGTTAGTATGATGCGCCGAGCCCGGTGCATGCAAAACAGATGAATGATGCACGCATGCAAAGCATAAGGATGCTAATTGAAACATGCCCTAAAACTAACCACTGAAAGCGGATAAGTAAAAGGGAGAAAGAAATGGGGGTTGAAAGACATGCATCGAATACATGCATGCTTATTACAACAGTTGGCCCTCTCAACGGAGGGTCCAAATAAGAAACTAACTAGCTAATCTAAGCTAATTAAACTAATTATTACATCACAAAACTAGCTAACTAACAAGCCAACTAATTAAGTACAAAACAAAGCTAATTAACTAACAAATTAACTAACTAGTTATTACAACACAAATTGAATAGTTAAGCGCATTAACTAATTAAGTAAAGAAGCTAAGTAAAGCAATAAAACGGGAACCTCAAGGCGAGAAGTATATGCATGCTCGGTCGCCTCGTTCGAAAATCCAACGCGATGCCCCAACTTGCCTCTGTTTTCATTTGACTTCAGAACATTGCACAAAGCTCCACAAAGCTTTTGCTCCACCATGGGAACCTGTAGGAACATGGCCGAGCAGTCGTTGATGTGGGAGACCACCTGCCGACCACTCTTCTTTGCTGAAAACCAGAAAAAGTGGTTGGCCAGCCACTTTTACTGGTTGGTTGACCAGTTTTTGTTGCTAGACTCCAATTTGCTGCAACAGAGAGCAAGAAAGGGCATGACAATGTATTTGCAAGATATGTGTGCACAACCACCCTCTCTATCATTTCATAAGCTCAAGGGAGTGTGGTATTCGACCCTCGGGCCACCAATCGCACATTTCGATGCATGATGGCCGAGAAGCCAAATTGCACAATTCAATATGAAATGAATGCACACATAAACACATAAAGCCTTGACCTCTATCATTATGATCAAGAGGGTCGGCGACCGAGAATTGAGGCACGTTTCATCACTTCAAGTATGAAACGTCTCTCGTTTCTCGTGTTCGGATTAACACTCAATCCAAACAACAATGCAAAACAAGCATGTTAAACACAATGTAATGCATGCACGATGCAATGTAACATGGCATACATAATGCAAAGAACGTGGCATACACAATGCAATTAACAACATGGCATACTTAATGCAATGTAACATAAGCATGCACAATGTAAAGAACATGGCATACTCAATGCAATGTAACATAAGCATGCACAATGCAAAGAACATGGCATACACAATGCAATGAACAACATGGCATACTCAATGTAATGTAATCATAAGCATGCAAACAACATGCAAACAAACATGCTAAATGGACTTAAACCGAATGTGGACAGACCTCAGCCATGCCCAAATTAGTGGCCATAATGATGAAACTAAGGCACGAAGGTCAAGACAAGCATGCTCAATGCAATGGCCCACCAACTAGGCCTAAGAGCACAACTCTTAAGAGTGCTCAAGGAGTGACAAATGTGGAAGTGTAACAACACTAAATGCACTGAAATAAAGTATGAAATGATGCCAAATCATTCAAACAACACAAGCAAAGCATGCAAGGGTCCTTAAAGCATTAAGGCTAGCAAAGAGGACTACAAAGGGGGCATGCAATACATGGCACAAATGCATGAACCAACCAAGGACAGAGCTCAAATAGGTCAAGACAATGTGACCAAAACATGCTAAGATGGGGGTTCAAATGTCTAAGCATGCATGCATGCACACTAGGCCACAAACAAAGCAATAATGCGCAACCCTTTAACGCATTCAAAGACTGAAAGAAGTGAGAACATGGCAGTCCTATATGCTCTGAAATGTCAAGGTAAATGATACCAAATCATGCACATGACACAAATGAAGCATGCTATGGTGCCCAAAGCTCAAAGCTAGCAAGGCCAATTGCACTACAGCTATGCAAAACATGAAGCATATGGTCGAGGCAACACAAAATAGTCCTAGAACATGTCAAAATGAGTCTAAAACATGTATGGAAGGAAGCCAAAATAAGCTAGCATGGTGAGCATGAAGCATGAAATATGCAAGGCCAAAAGGGAGGATTACACTACACCTACTAAGACCAAGCATGAGATGGCTTTGCCAACAAAAATTAGAGTCATATCATGGCAAAATAACCCCAAACACATATTGAAATGATAGCTCGCAAGCTTAGGCATTAAGGCATACGCAATGGCTCATATTTAAGGCATAAAGCATGAACCTTCCAAAGCATGGAAAGAGTGACAAATGCAAGTGTATGACCACACTGCATGTACTGAAATCACATTTCAAATGATGCCAAATCATGATAATAGTCCAAGCAATGCGTGCTAGTGGACTTGATACACAAAGCTAACAAGCTAGAATGCATTATGGCTATACAAAGCATGGCATGCATGACCAAAACAACACAAATTAGAGCTAGAGCATGCTAAAACATGGACAAAAGCTTCTTAGAGTTAAGCCAAAATCATGTTAGAATGATGGTCTAAAGCATGATACACATTAGGCTAGTAAATGGAATTGCACTACAAGTGCATGAAGCATGCATGGGGCCATCAAACCAAACCTTAACAAAGGTATATGATGGCCAAAAAACACCAAGAACATGCTGAGATGGACTTAAAACAAGCTAGAATGACATGCTACTTAATGAAGCACACAAAGCTAGTTTGCAAAATTTACACTACAAGTGTATAAGGCATGCAAGGGATGACAAAACCAAGTCAAAATAGTGGTATGCCATGCCAAAATAATCCCAAATACATGCTAAGATATGGCCAACATAAGCTTAACAAACATGCTCAAACATGAGGCATTCAAAGCAAGCATTCAAGAACACAAGGAGAGGGGATGACCCTCTCCTATTTGGGACCTCAAAACACCACTTCCACCACTGAAATTCCTCTAAGTTTTAGTGGTGAGAAGGTCAAAACAAGGTGATCCCAATTGCTTAAAAAGATGGCACAAAAACAAGGCCAAACAAGGCCTAAGAGGGGGTAGACCACCCCCAATACAAAAGTGACCTTAAACAAACATGTTAAGCCTTAAAAAATAAAACTTTTTTCAGTTTAAAGTCAAGCTAAAATAAGCATGCAAATAGGGTCAAAAGCTTAAGCAAAAATAAGGGTTTAAGAGGTTAGTTTCTCACCCTTGAAGAACACCTTCAAAGCTGCAACACCAGCACTCTTTTTGAACCAAAACCAATCCAAAGACTCCAAAACCAACCTCAAAGAGCCTTAGCAACAAGAGTATGGTGTTTGAGTGTGTGTTTGTGTACAAAAGTATGGAAAAACTACACTTTAAGGCACAAAACAAGAGCAAACAAGGAAATATAGAGACAAGTGTGTATCTATATCTCAAGCTACAAAATTCTGAACCTGGAGAAGGGGGGGGAGGTTCTCTTAGATAGAGAACCAAAGGTTAAGCTTGTTGGACAAGCTTAGGCCTAAAGCCATCCCTCCATACACGTGTATGGAGGATCACTTCTGTGCCATCCAACTGTTACAACTGGAAAGAAAATATCTCCAGGAATGAGCTGGAAAGCTGCCGACCACTTGAAGTGGTTGGCCAGCTACTTAGACTGGTCGGCCGACCAATAGAAGTGGTCGGCCAAGGTAGAAAGTGGTCGGCCACAGGGGAGAGGTGGTTTGCAACATGAAAGCAAGGTGGTGGTGTGGTGGCCGACCAGAAAAGGTGGCCCAAAGACCAAGAAAACCAGTTGCCCGACCAGAAAATTGGTTGGTAGGAAGAAAAGTGGTCTCCAAGGGGACGAACTGGTCTCCCACCCTTGTACCACCTCCCAAACAAGGAAAACAAGGTTTGTACCAAAAACAAACCAAAAAGGATGCAAGACAAGAGTCCGGGAGGCAAGGCGCGCAGCCGGGAGCCTCAAAAACTAGTCTATGGGCACCAAAAGTGGTCTACGACCACAGAAGTGGTCTCCCAGACCACAGTGGCCCTCTAGGCCAAGGCAACAAGGCATGGTTTGAAAACCAAGCCAAACGGAGAATGTTAAGGGGTCCCGAGACAAGGCGCGCGGCCGAAGACTTCAGAAACCGGAAACTAGTCTCCAAATGGGAAAAGTGGTCTACGATCGCAAAAAGTGGTCTACAACCACAAAAGGATGGTCTACAAGACCTCTCCCTCCCTCCAGGGAAGAGAAAACAAGATTTGGTCCATAAACCAAGCCAAAGCACAAAGGGTTCAGAGGCTCGGAGGCAAGGCTCTCAGCCAAAAACTCCAGAAACTTGAAACGAGCTCAAACATGCATAATCACCGAGCTCTCAGTCGATGACGTCTGAGTCTTAAGGTCGGTCAAAAATGGGGTGTCTACAGTTTGGAAATACTCTTTGGATCTAATGGGACGCTCGAGATCCTTAGCTAGTCACCTGAAAAGGAATGAACACTCCGGTCGGGGTTGCTGGAATTAGCACTCCGACGGATAAGTCAGTATATACTCTCTTGTTTGCTTGTATCTTAAGTTAAACTTACTTGTTCTCACCTCCCTACCATTAGCTGATGCTCTTCTTATTTATAGTCGTCCTTGATGTTGATGGCTGGTCTCACCTTTCGTCCAATGGATATTCCCTCATTCGGCTAACTGTTCGTACTTGGCTAAGACTATAGCTGATTCTTCGGTCGATCTAGTTATTCGGCCTTCGCCCTAAGGATGGAGCCGTTTAATCCATAACTTGGTTTCTTTCCTCGAGTTATACGGCCTCTGTACGTAACAATTATTTTCAGCCCCCACAATTGCCCCTCAAACATCCTACTAGCATCAGTTAGTCAGCATGTTTGGTTCTTGAATTTGGTGTCAAAAAATACGGCGGTTTCCCTTATTCCAATGTAAGCTTCAGGACGCCTACTATTTTAAACATCATTTCAATCTCCCGCCCCTTCATACACTTCATTCATTTAATACGATTTGAAACCGTGTTGTCTGTTCATCTGTATGCTCTTTCTTGAAAGCTCAAGGTTTCTCATTGCCTGTCAGTTCACCTCCCTCGCCTCTCGCCCTCTGCAACTTCTTTCCATTCTTTATTGTCCTCATTTTTTTGTAAGTTTCTCTTTCTTTCATTTCGACTCCCTCTTCGTTGTTTCTTTGTTGTGTAGAGTGTCCATTTTTCCTACTATGATGGTGAAACATTTGAGAGACCTTCTTTCTGCTGAGCGAGTCTCTGGCTTCTGTCGCCATTTTTCTATCCCTGACGACGTTCATCTGTCACTTTTGGCAGAGAACGTGATTGACACGGAGAGGACTGATGAGAGTACCATCGTCTTTCCTCTCCTGTCAATCGCAGAGGGCGGAGTCTATTTCCCTCTTCATCTACTTTTGAGGGCTGTCCTTCGCCATTGGAGCTTAATCTCTTCTCAACCCAACATAAATTTTTACCGAATAATAATGGGAATAGCAGAACTAAACCGACGTCTTAGGCTTAACCTAGGAGTCCCTGCCATTTGGCGTTGTTATGCCTTGGCCAAGTCCTCTGGTCGGCAGGGGCGCTACTTTCTCAAGGCCAAGGACACCGACCATCACTTGGTCACTATGCTTGCCAGCTCTGGCAAGCGTGTTGACGACGTCATGGTCGTTGTCCGTGGCACCTGTTAATTCGGCAAGGGCGAAGATCGTCAAGATCCAGTGCCCAGGAGAAGGGGCGAACCAGGTGGCTGTTTAACCCCCTATGAACTTTTATTAGATATTTCTAGTTCATATTCTGTGTGTTTACTGTTTTATTTGTGCAGGAAACAATTTGAAGAAAGTTCTAGTTTCGACCGACGACGCAATACTTGTGCAGATAAAAATGGCACTCCAGTTCTTTGGCCGTCCGAATATCCAGAAACAAGGGAGGGCGGCCCACATCCTTCTGAGATACAAGCCGACCTATTCAACTTTCTTGGTCGCGGAAAATATTCCGATTCCAAGGGGTGAATAACACCTTTCGGTGCTTATTTTTCCAAGCTTCAAGAGCCTTAAGCAGATCGGTTTTGAGGCTTCTGGTTCAAAGCCGGCAAACGAAGAAGCAGCCGAAGGAGTCACTGAGCAGCCGAATCAACCATCCTTGGACGGATCCAACGGATTAGAGGAGGAGGTTGACGCGACACTAAATTTGGCTTTTGAAGAAGCCGGCCTCAATCATCCATCCACTTTCGGTCAAGCGGATGCATCGTTCGGGGATATTTTTACCGACTTAGAGGACTTACCCAGCTCGTATCCAGACAATATGGCTGGCGAGTCGCTCACTCAATTGGCCAGACGGAGAAATGCCGAGAGGATGGCTGCCCTCAGGAGAGTCAAAACCGAGCGAAACAAAACTCCACCCCCTCCACCCGATGCTAGGGAAGAAACTCCTCCACCTGCTCCTGCTAAGGTGGAGGTTCAAACAGAAGTGGCCGAAGTTGAACCTGTTGTCGATCAACAGGAGGGTCAGATGACGGAGCATAGGGGAGAAAAACGTCCGACCGAGCATGAGGCCAGTTATTCGGAAGATCCAGTGGAAAAACGGCCACGCATGGAAGAAACGGACTTGGTTATGCCGTTTACAATACAACCAAGGATAAAGAACATGTCGATTGCCTCCTACGCATCGGCTATAAGAGATCCAGTTGTGGCCTTGAGCTTGGCCTCGTCCATTTCTATGCCGGTTGACAGAGAGGCTTTTAGGGCAGAAGCCGATCTGTTGGCCATCGCATTAGCCGCTCAATCGGCAATACTGGTACGTCATCCTTTATAATTTTGCAAAGCTAACCAAAAGAAAATTTTTTATATTAGCTTCTTGATCCTTTGTTTTGTAGGCGGTGGGAAGGATAGCTTAAATTGGTCGTCGCCAACATAACGCTATTGAACAGATCGGCTTCCTTACAGCCGAGTTGGAAAACGAGAAGGGAAAGGCAGCAGAGGCCTCACTTCATGCCGAGTCTGAGGCAAGGAAAGCAGCGGCGGAGAGAGCTAGGGCCGATTCCAAAGCAGAGAAGGCCAAGGCTGTTGACGAACTGAAAGTGGCCGCCGAGGAAAATGCAAGTGCCAACGAAGAGGCGCTCAGATTGGCAAACGAGACAATTGCCAAGCTGGAGGCCGACTTGGAAGAGTCAAAGAGGGCGATGGCAAACACTGAGTCCGAGATTTCCAAGTCATTCCAGGCTGGCAAGGATGTGGCCTTGGCGGACTACGTTAAAGAAGTGGCAAAGTTCGAGAACAGGGGGCTCAAACACGGCTGGCTCAAAGCCTTGGCTGCCACTAACGTGATATCGAAGCAGTCGATTCTGTACGAGTAGGTAGACTTTGAGCCGCTGGAGTCTGACCCCGAAGACTGACCTGAAGTCCAGTATTTTTCATTTTGTTTTTTGGTATTGTGTATGTAGGTTTTGTTAGAGTTATTAGGTTGTTTGATTGTTCATTTTTGTGAGAAGTTGATGTAGGGTAGTTTTCATTTGTAAAATGACTTCTGTTTGTGTTCAATTTATGAATGAAAATTACTTTTGCCTTCCTGTTTGTGTTCAATCTATGAATGAAAGTTACTTTTGCCTTTATGCTTGACGGATGTGCCTTCTATTTGTGTTCAATTTATGAATAAAAATTACTTTTGCCTTCTTGTTTGTGTTCAATCTATGAATGAAAGTTACTTTTGCCTTTCTGCTTGATGGATGTACTTGTTAATGGCTAAGTAAGATGTAAAATCGTGAAGTGAATGAAAGAAACTGAATTAAACCAGCGAACAGATAACCACTTAGCCGAATATATTGATGGATAACAAGACCGCCCACAAACAACAGTTCAGGTGGTTGCTAGGGCACCATGGATATTCGGCTAGGAGCTCTGATATTTGGGCCGAATAGATTGATGAATCTGCCCTTGCCCCAGCGAGCTTGAACGAGAACGCCCACAAATGGCAATTCAGGTGGTTGCTAAGGCACCATGGATATTCGGCTATAAGCTCTGATATTTGGGCCGAATAGATTGATGAATCTGCCCTTGCCCCAGTGAGCTTGAATGAGACCGCCCATAAACGGCAGTTCAGGTGGTTGTTGGGGCACCATGGATATTCGGCTAGGAGCTCTGATATTTGGGCCGAATAGATTGATGAATCTGCCCTTACCCCAGCGAGCTTGAACGAGACCGCCCACAAACGGCAGTTCAGGTGGTTGCTGGGGCACCATGGATATTCGGCTAGGAGCTCTGATATTTCGGCCGAATAGATTGATGAATCTGCCCTTGCCCCAGCAAGCTTGAACATGACTGCCCATAAACGGCAGTTCAGGTGGTTGAACACGGCCGCCGAATTAATGAGCTAGATTGCTGATCCACGTCAGTTTGTGGCGCGGGGCATTAAAGGAAACGCTTTGGAAATGCTGCAACCACGATTAATAAGATGTGTGGGGGCTACGTTCATTTAAGGTCCATATTGGTGTCCAAATTTGGCATATTATAAGAGGAAGAGTTTTGAGTCCAGACTAGATGTCTAGAAGGCTATTTTTCAATAACAGAGAAGAAGGGAGAACACTCGTGGAGTTGGACGCAGAGATGAATCGCGATGGAGCGTCTATGTGTATGGGGAGTAGGACGTCGAGGGAGCGTGAAAAACGCCAGTCCCCGCATCGTCGTAGTAGGTCACCTAAAAGAGAAAAACAACAACGAGGGAGCTCCCCCCTACCGCGCGCGAGAGGCGAAAGCAGTGCAAGACCACGCCCATTAAGTTTTGCGGTTTTTGTGGGAAACAAACCGATGACAGAAGCGGATTCAGTTGTGCACGACCCAAACGTGGCAATCGAGTTTGCTCGACAAATTTTTCCGCCAGAGGTCCAGCAGTCGATGGTCGGTCGACCTAATTTTGAAGTGTTTCGGAAGGGCATCCATGGAGCGGTGAAGGGGTTGTATACCGCCTATGAAATCAGCATGCGTCTTCATGCAGCGCGACGGGAGATAGAGCGGAAGGATGAACGCATTCGAAGCTTAGAGGCGCGCGCGGAGAAGGCTGAGCACGAACTGAGAAAGGTCAAAACCGCCGAGACACAATCGGCCGGCCAAGTGAACCCGGTCGTGGATGAAAGGGTGACGCAACGGCTTATAAGTAATGTGATCGCCGATCGTGATACGGCTACCATGTTCGACATAGAGGCCGCGAAGACCAAGCCTTATGAACAAGGCTTCCATGAGGGTCGAAAAGTTGGGATACAAAAAACCAAGGAAAAGCTCCCCGAGGAGGTCTGTCGATGTGAGAACCGTGGATTTAAGCACGGGTGGATCAAGGCTCCCTAGGCCGCAGAGGCTCTCCGGGTAGCAGGCGTTGATTCAGCGTCGCCACTATATCAAAGTCATCAATTCCCCTTTGCGGCTTTCGAAGTCGAGAAGAGCGATGATGAGGGGGACGCCGAATAAAACAAAACATGTTGTACCACTATAATGTGGATTGGGAGCAATTTATGTATTTATCGATTAATTCAATGAAATACTATTTTAAATATTTGCATGTTCCAATTGATGCTTATAAGTTCAGTTATGTTCATCTTCCACTTTTTGTCAATTGCGCTTATGTTTGTTAATCAAAATATTCATGAAAAGCGCATCGAATTCGACCCAACCGTGTCTTGCACGAATGGGGCTCTGAATTCGGAGGCTTTTGAACTTGGCAAGTCGTGGAATCCATGAAGGGCACTCTGAATCAAGATATTTGCTCGGCCCAAAAGCCTCATTCATTGATGGGGCTCTATATTCGGAGGCTTTTTGACTTGGCCAATCATGGATTCCACGAAGGGCGCTCCAAATCCGGAGGATTTTTCGGCCCATAAGTGTCATTCACTGATGGGGCTCTGTATTCAGAGGCTTTTTGACTTGGCCAATCGTGGATTCCACGAAGGGCGCTCCGAATCCGGAGGCTCATTCGACCAAAAAGTATTATTCACTGATGGGGCTCCGAATCCGGAGGCTCATTCAGCCCAAAAGTGTCATTCACTGATGGGGCTTCGAATCCGGAGACTTTTAACTTAGCTAATCGTGGATTCCATGAAGGGTGCTCCAAATCCGAAGGCTCATTCGGCCCAAAAGTGTCACTGATAGGGCTCTGAATCCGGAGGCTTTTAACTTGGCCAATCATGAGATCTACGAAGGGCGCTCCGAATCTGGAGGCTTTTAACTTGGCCAATCGTGAGATCCACGAAGGGCGCTCCGAATCCAGAGGCTTTTTCGGCCCAAAAGTGTCACTGATGGAGCTTTGAATTCGGAGGCTTTTAACTTGGCCAATCGTGAGATCCACAAAGGGCGCTCCAAATCTGGGGACTTTTAACTTGGCCAATCATGAGATCCACGAAGGGTGCTCCGAATCCGGAGCTTTTTCGGCCCAAAAGTGTCGTTCATTGATGGGGCTCCGTATTTGGAGGCTTTTTGACTTGGCCAATCGTGGATTCCACGAAGGACGCTCCGAATCCGGAGGCTCATTCGGCCCAAAAGTGTCATTCACTGATAGGGCTCCGAATCTGGAGGCTTTTAATCTGGACTGAATTTCGCAGTGATGAAATAAGAAACTTTGCATTGTAAAAATGAAATTTGTACACGGTGAACATTCAAAACAAGTTATCATGCCCCAACAAATCAGGTTAATGATAGAATTTACGCAAATACGTGGAATTCCAAGGACGTGGCAGGCTTCTTCTAGACATGTCTTTGAGCCAATATGCCCCTGTTCCTGCGATTGAGTCGATCTAATAGGGGCCGTCCCAGTTAGGACCCAATTTTCCATTAGCTGAATTCCTGGTAGCTGGAAGTACTTTCTTCAGGACCAATTTGCCTGGGACATAGCGGCGTAACTGAACGCGTTGATTATACGACTTAACAAGCTGCTGCTGGTACCGTGCCATGGATGCAAGAGCACGGTCTCTTCGGTCTTCGATCAGAGTCAAATCCAAGGCCAGCATCATGTCATTTCGGCCCATATCAAAAACTTTTGATTTCAAGGTTGGGAGGCCGATTTTCAGGGGGATGATTGCCTGGGTTCCGAAGCACAAAGCGAACGGCGTTTCCCCAGTGGACCGCCTCGGAGTAGTGCGATGAGCCCACAATACACGACAATTCTTCGACCCATTTGCCTTTAGCTTTCTCCAGCCTCTTCTTGATGCCGTCCAAACTGGCTTTGTTGGAGGCTTCAGCTTGGCCATTACTCTGTGGATAAGCCGGGGTGGAGAAGTAGGGCCGAATACCATACTTGCTGCACAGCTCTCGGTAGACACTGCAATCAAACTGGGTGCCGTTGTCTGAAATAAGTGCTCTTGGAATGCCGAATCGTGTTATGATATTTCTCCATACAAAACGCTTCACATCAGTATCTTGAATGTGTGTCAATGCCTCCGCTTCAATCCATTTTGTGAAATAATCTGTCGCGACAATCAAAAATCACTTGTTGCCCGGGGCGTGAGGCAATGGTCCAACGATGTCAAGTCCCTATTGGGCGAACGGCCAAGGACTGGTAATAGAGCTTAACTCTTCAGCAGGCAAATGGGTTAAAGGGGAAAACTTCTGGCACTGTTCACATTTCTTGACATAACACTCGGTATCAGCTCTCATTGTCGGCCGATAATACCCCTGTGTCACAGCTCGATGAGCCAAAGAGTGCTCGCCAGAATGGGCACCGCAACTTCCTTTATGTATTTCAGCCAGGAGTTCCTCGACTTTATCTGGATGAACGCATTCTAGGTATGGACCAGAAAGAGATTTTTTGTAGAGCTTTCCTTGCTAATCCAAGTAGTATCGCAGTGCTTTGTTTCGCAACTTGTGTGCTTCTTTCTTATCTGGCGAGAGCTACTCGGAAGATAGGAATGCAGCAATAGAGTCCATCCAACTCAGACCTGATTCTATGACATTGATTTGGACTTGCTCTAAAGGGCCAATACTCGGCTTAGGGATGAATCCCATTTCAATTGTCCGTTTAATCTCTGAGTTAATGGCGGAGGCTAGGCAAGCCAGGGCGTCTGCATGTGTGTTCTGATCATGGGTTATTTGGTTCAATTCATGATGGTCAAATTTTGTCAGCAAGGAATTTGTCATTTTCATGTAAGCTACCATATGGTCGTTTTTGGCCGCGTACTCTCCCTTTAATTGATTGATGACTAATTTTGAGTCACAAAATACAAGCAAGCGCCGAGCACCAAGGAGATGTGCATTCCGTAAGCCGGTTAGCAGGGCTTCATATTCGGCCTCACTGTTTGATGCTTCAAAGCCGAGTTTGACTGCCTGCTCAATTATTGCCCCGTTGGGAGCCATGATCACAATGCCGGCCCCACTGCTATGCTGGTTGGATGCCCGTCATAGTACAATTGCCATATGTCCCCAATGTATAAGCTCCAATTCGGCTTAGGTTGAATTTGATCACACTGAAAGTTGGCAAGGCTTCTAGTGAATTCGGCGACAAAGTCGGCAAACACTTGTCCCTTGATTGAGGACCTTCGCAGAAATTGAATATTGTATTGGCCGAGTTCGAGAGCCCACTTTGAAACGCGCCCTGATGCCTCTGCACTACGAAGTACTGACCGGAGGGGGTAGTCCGTTAGTATCCCAATGGTATGCCCCTGAAAGTAGTGCATCAGTTTTCTTGCTACCATGACGAGAGCAAGGACGAGTTTTTCCAACGGAAGGTAACGTGTTTCGGCATCAACCATTGCTTTGCTTACATAATATACTGGTCTTTGCTACCCAAGTTCTTCCTTTAATAGTACGGCGCTGACGGCCCGATCGGAAATTGCCAGATATAAAATGAGCGGATCACCTGCCGAAGGTGTTGTCAAAAGTGGAACTGATCAGAGGTAAGTCTTCAAACCGTTCAAAGCGGCTTCACACTCGGATATCCATTCAAAAGCTTTACCTTGCTGAAGGGTATGAAAGAATTGTCGGCAGTGATCTGTGGAACGACTGATGAACCTGTTGAGTGTGGCGACCAACCCCATTAGCTTTTGAACCTCCTTGACCGACCAAGGAGAGCCGAGTTCTAGAATTACTGTGATTTGCCTTGAGTTGGCTTCGATTCTGCGGTGGTTAACAATGTAGCCAAGGAATTTGCTAGATCCGATCCCAAATGCACACTTGGAGACGTTTAGCTTCATTTTGTACTTGCGCAGAATGCTGAATGTCTTTTCTAGGTCGGCTAGATGAGTTTGCTCTTCTTTGGACTTGACCACCATATTGTCAATGTACACTTACATAGTACGGCCGAGTTGTTCCTTGAACATGGCAGTGATTAGTCTTTGTTAAGTTGCCCCTGCATTCTTCAGCCCCGAAAGGCATAACCTTATAGTAGTAGGTTCCTCTTGGGGTGAGAAATGCAGTCTTATCTTGGTCCTCCGGATGCATGGCAATTTGGTGGTAGCTTCTGTAGGCATCCAAGAAGCTCATACGTTGATGGTGTGCCGTGGCATCCACAAGCTGGTCTATTCTGGGGAGGGGAAAGCAGTCCTTGCGACAAGCCTTGTTTAAATTTGTGAAATCCACACAAACACGCCAAGTCCCATTTTTCTTCTTTACAACCACCGTATTTGATAGCCATGTAGGATAGGTCACTTCCCAGATTACCCCGGCATCAAGCAACCGGTCAACTTCGTCAACAACGGCAGCAGTGTGCTCTGCGGTAGACCGCCGACTTTTTGGAATAATCGGCTTACATTTGGGGTCAACATTTAAACGGTGCTGAGAGACAAATGGATCGAACCCCGACATCTCATATGGTGACCACGCAAATACATCCAAGTTGCTGAGTAAGAAGGAAATCAACTGCTGCCTGTCGGCTTTATTCAGGGAGGCGCAGACCATAAAGAACCTGTCAGGATTCCCATCAATTTCAACTCGGTCTAGGGCTTTCGTTGCCTTTTCATTTGGGAGTCGCCCAACATCGTCGAGGCTCTCCCAATCCGGCACCTCAATAGAATTCAGTTCCACCTCTCTTGGTGTTTTTGCGGCAAGAAGATAACATGCTTGTGCCAATTTTTGGGAACCACTAATTTGTTCAATGCTACATTCAGTTGGGAAGCGAAGTAATTGATGGTAGGTGCTTGGCACGGCTTGCATGGTGTGCAACCAAGTTCGTCCCATGATGAGATTATACGGCGAGGGAAGCTTGACAACCAATAATTCGACATCCACTGATCGGGAGCTCGCTCGAATTGGTAATGTGATTTTGCCCAACGGGTATTCTGGATTAGCGTTGAAGTCGAATAACGGATAATGAGCCGGGGACAGGTCCGACTTAGTGAAGCCAAGTTTGATGAAGGTCTTGTAGTACATAACTTTCGAAGTACTCCCCTGGTCAATGAGAACACGTTCAACGGTGAATCGGTTTACGCGTAGTTCGATGACCGATGGATCAATGTGCGGGAGCATTACGCCGACCAAATCAGAATCATCGAAAGCAATACTCAGAGCTTCATGGGGCCATTTTGCTGGGGTGATTTGCTTCTGGGGGTCAGGATGCGACTAAATTGTATGTATTGCGGATGCCGTCGGCAAGCTGTAAATCATGTGGATCACACCGAGTGGGGGTGAATCTTGTCGTAAAGAAACTGTCTTGGTTGAATTGTTCTTTCGGACGTGTTGCTTAAGTCGACCGTCTTGTACCAACTCCTTAAGATGATCCTTCAAGGCATAACAACTGTCGGTATCATGTCCGTGGTCTTTGTGATATTCGCACTGTCTATCCCGTCTCCTCGTGTTGGGAGGTCCCACCATCTTGGGTGGCCATTTGAAGAATGGAAGATATTGAATTTTAGACATAACCGTGCTGATCGGCTCCGACAGCTCCGTATATTTCTTGTCCGCGCGCCTGATGCGCCTACTATCCACTTGAAGTTGTTCACTAGCCTGTTGTGGACATTGGTCATTTGATCTGCGTGAATCTCGTCTTCTGTCTCGTTTAGCCCGACTCCGTGGTTTTGGGCTCCGCGAGGGTACAGAAGTTATCGGCTGAATGATCTCAGATGGGGCCGTCTTGTTGGCCTTGTGCCCAGCTTTAACCCGCAGGGCGTCATCCTCCACTTTGTAGTATTCCTCGACTTTCTTCATTAGCGACCAGACTGTTTTGGGGGGCCGTCTGGTCAAGGAGCTACGGAGGGCACTATCAAGGTGCAACCCCATTTTAAAGGCGGTGATGGCCATGGAGTCATTGCAGGCATCATCTATGAGATTAAAGCATTCCCAATAGAACGCCGGATAAGCACGTAGGGTTTCCCTTGGTTGAATTTGCATTGCCCAGAGAGAATCGGCTTGCTATGGCTAGACCTCATTGGTGATGAACCTTGCTTTGAAGGATTTTTGGAGTTGATGGAAGCTCTTAATTGATGCCGGTTCCAATTTATAATACCATCTGACGGCCAATGGTCCCAAACTGCTGGAAAATATTCAACACATGAGGGCCTCGTCGTCTGCATGCAATGTCATGGTTTGCTTGTAATGAAAGATGTGATCGGTGGGGTCTGATTTTCCATCGTACAGGGTGAATGATGGAGCTTTGAACTTTTTGGGTAATACCGCCCTTGCGATCCGTCGCACAAAGGGGTTATGTTGATCCTCTTCGTCTGAATCATTTCTTCTTCGTTTACTCCTTGCTCGCATACTCCCTTCAGAAGAACTGGAGACCACGATTCGTCCCTTTCTTTTGGACTCTGGGGATGACGAGTCAGTGTCAGTGCTACTTTCTTGTCTCCGAATTCGATGTCGTCGACAATCCTTTCTCAGAAGTCGTTCCAAATCTTGGCGCGCAGTCTATTGGGATTTTGTCACCTCCAAGGCCAAATCTTGTTGAAGGCGTTCATTCTCCGCCATCATGTTTTCCAACCTTTGTTCGTTTTGCTTCACCTGATCCATAATTGCTTGCATTGTCTCATGTGCTGATGTCGAGGGTGAGGTCTGGGCAGCTGAGTCGAAGTTCAAGGCTCTTCGTGCGTTAATGTTTTCTGGTCCAAGCAGGTTGCTTGGAGTGGTATCAACTCGTGGTGTAAGGTCATCAGCGACTATCGGAGGATTTTTCGTCACGCCCGCCATGGATATGCTAGAGTATTCCCACAGACGGCGCCAACTGTGGAGAAGGGGTTTGGAAATACTCTTTGGATCCAATGGGATGCTCGAGATCCTTAGTTAGTCACCTAAAAAGGAATGAACACTCTGGTCGGGGTTGCCGGAATTAGCACTCCGACAGATTAGTCAGTATATACTCTCTTATTTGCTTGTATCTTAAGTTAAACTTACTTGTTCTCACCTTCCCACCATTAGCTGATGCTCTTCTTATTTATAGTCGTCCTTGATGTTGATGGCTGGTCCCACCTTTTGTCCAATGGATATTCCCTCATTCGGCTAACTGTTCGTACTTGGCCAAGACTATAGCTGATTCTTCGGCCGATCTGGTTATTCGGCCTTTGTCCCTAAGGATAGAGCCGTTTAATCCATAACTTGGTTTCTTTCCTCGAGTTATACAGCCTCCGTACGTAACAATTATTTTCGGCCCCCACAGTACGTATTTAACGGCCCGGAAGTTTGGGCGTTACAATAGTAATTCTGGCTGCATTCACAAGAATATGTAAATGGCGATGTCTTGTTGCATTTGCCTCCTCCACAGTCAGTCCAGTAGCAAGCTAGAAAACTAAATACAAAAACAAAAAAAATCATGAACACATTACCAAGAAAAATTATTAATCAAATGGTAATTAAGATTACTAGGGTTTGCAATTCCGATGAAAAAACGATGTATTAGCATCGGTTTCTTTATCCTGAATAAGAGGGGCAGCTTCCGTGCAAGAGTATTCAAGTGTACCTGGAAAATCAACAACTGTCACTTTCAACAGAGTCACAAAATCTAATTCATCACTTATTTAAGTTACTAATTACAATTTTAAAATAAAAATTTAAGATCTTAAACCATAGTAAGAGCTAAATTGTAGGTTGTATGTTTGACTTGTGTCTTTTTTCATTACTGCAAGAAAGTTGGATGTGCACAACACTGAGACCAACACGAGTCATTCGACACAAAGAAGAGGCGACTAAGATGTTTGTTAAATACAACTTGATAACAAATTCATACTTGATAGTTACATTATTGTGTTTTTATGTGCTTGTGAGAGCATAGGTGTATTATTATATTTCATAGGATTTCAACAAAACCCAATGTTTGGCAGTGTGTTTGTTTGTTTGTTTCTGTTTTTTTTATGAGTTTTTGGAAACAAAAATAACGAAAAATACAAAAATATCCATTGTTTTCATATTGGTTTTGGAGCGTTTCGCAAAGCAACGGAAAAAAGCTATTAGATTAGCCTTTTTGTTTAGTACCAGTTTTTGAAATTTAAAAACAAAAGTTGTTTTTGGATTTTTTTTTTTTCTCTATATATATATTGTTTTCATAAACAATTTGACAAACAAGTTTATAGCAATTTCAGATAATGAAAACAAAGAACCAAAAATGAAATCACAACCATTCAGGCCTAAATTTGTGCAGCATCATTTTATAATCTAATCTATTTTATAAATAAAAACACACAACTCAAATATGTTTTGAAGTTATGTTACACATTTTCTCACCTACGGCACTGTCTAGATTTTTATCTTCAGTTTTTATTTTTACTTTTACTAATTTCATAGAAATACCATACTATAGGCCACATAAAAACAAATGAATCTAATTTATAAAAAATAAATAAATAAAATAAAATACACATGAATCTATATATGCTACCAACAAGGTAGTCTCCTAGGGATTATTTGTTTGTGAAATACTCAAATACTAAAATAGCTTTAGGTGCAACTTCCAAATACAAAATCTTTGGAGAGAATAAGGGTAAATTATATCATAAAATTGATCACTATAAATAAAACTTTTCCATCAAAAGAATTAAGGTGGGAACATACTATTTTAGTAATTTTTTGATTTTTTAGCTAAACTATAAAGTAAAAAAATTAGTATGTTTGGAATGACTTTTTGATTTTTTACGAAGAAAATAGAATCTTTGACTTTTTAATATAGGTTATAAACTTTTTGATTTTTTAATAATTTTTTAACTTTTAAACTAAAATTGTTATGTGAAACGAGGCCCAAGTATTGAAAGACGATCAAGTTAAACTTCAATACATGTGACCATGTCACATGCCAACCACTAAAATAATGCATTTTACTATCGCCACATTCATTGTTTAGATTGTTCAATGACAGCAGAAGATTTGCAAAAGAAGCCCCAATATGATCACAGAAGAGAGAGAGAGAGAGAGAGAGAGAGAGAGTTCACTCACAGTTGGGAATGACACAAGGGAGAAACCTGAGATCATTGTCAAGGGCAGAGCCAGTCTGTTTCCAGCCAGGATCACATTGACATTCAAACAAGAATGTGCTATTTGCTGCAGGCTTGCAAGTCCCCTTTCCACATTCCACTCCTTTGCACACAGCATCTGTTTGATGAAACAAACAAAACAGAGAACAAGCCCCAATTCATGATCAAAATTCTATATATTTTTTAAATAAAATCCCAAATTCATGTCTTCAACGGTCAAGTCAATTCAACCCAGTTGTTAAATGGTAAAAAAACCCAAACCCATTATAGAATTGTAGAAATAAATCATAATCTGATACTTTAAAAGCCAAAGGAAGAGAACAGAGGGTACAAGAACAAGAACAAACCAAGGTCAGGGGACAGCATAGGAGATAGAAAGTCGGCTGTGGCAGTCCAACGATGCAGAACAAGAAGGTTTGAAACAATAGCTATGATTCTAACAGAGGCCATGTTCAAGGAATACACAGAACAGAACAAAACAGATGAGAAGAGAGAGAGAGAGAGAGAGAGAGAGAGAGAGAGATGAGTTTGAAATTGGGCTTCTTAAATGAAAGGTTCTATGGGGGTATAGGTGGGGGATACGGATGGGCTTTGAAAGGAGATTAAACGTGGGTGAGCTAAAAGAGGTTAAAATGGGTCAAGTGGGGTTGTTGGGAGTTGGGGTTATGCTTCTTCTTCTTCTTTTACTACAATTACTCTCCCATCCCTTTGGGGCTTTTCCCAAACTACTAGGTATTAATTTATTTCTCAAATTAAGTCTAGTTTAGCTGAATTTCTCAAATTAAGCTGAAGCATGATTACAAAACACGCTTTTAGCATATTTCTGGCCCAGGTGGACAAAATAAACAAAATCATGAAAGCGTGGTTAGAAAACACGACTTCAATTAAGAAAATATTGTTGCTATTAGCGTTTTCAGGCTTAAATAATAGCAAAATTTGGAAATATGTTTTTAACATATATTAAAATGTAATCAAAATAAAAGTCAAGTGGGGATGTTGCTCAAATGGTAGAACGCTTGCTTTGCATGCGGCTATTTTTCAAATTCAATTCAACTTTTTTTCTCCCCCTTCCACTTACTCTATACTTCATATATTTATTATGTAATTTTTTTATCAAAAAAAAAAAAAAAGAGAGTAAAACGTTTGTTTGGTTAACTAAAAAAATTCTCTATAAAATACAAATTTTTTCAAAATGTCAGCATAATTGTTGAAAAAGTATAACTATTCAGGTCTAAAAGTTCATTTTCTAGACCTAGTGATGTGTCAAGAAAATTATTGGTTCAAAATTAAATATTCTTTAATTATCAAACAATTATCTTTTTGACACATCACTGAATTTATAAAGTGGGTCCAGTGATGTGTCAAAAAGATAATTGTTTGATAATTAAAGAATATTTAATTTTGAACTAATAATTTTCTTGACACATCACTAGGTTTAGAAAATGAACTTTAGACCTGAATAGTAATACTTTATAAACAATTATGTTGACATTTTGAAAAAATTTGTATTTTATATAGAATTTTTTTAGTTAACCAAACAAACGTTTTACTTTTTTTGATAAAAAAAATTACATAATAAATATAAAAAGTATAGAGTAAGTGGAAGGGGAAAAAGAGAAAAAAGAAAAAAAAGGAGTTGAATTGAATTTGAAAAATAGCAGAGTTTGGAGATGCGGTGTATCGAATTTTGAGCAAACACTACCATTTGAGCAACATCGTCACTTGATTTTTATTTTGATTACATTTTAATATATGTTAAAAGCGTGTTTCCGAATCGCGCTATTGTTTAAGCCTGAAAACGTTGATAGCAACAGCGTTTTCTTAATTGAAGTCGTGTTTTCTAACTATGCTTTCATGATTTTGTTTATTTTGTCCGTCTGTGCTAGAAACATGCTGAAAGCGTATTTTGTAAACACGCTTCAGCTTAGTTTGGGAAATTCGGCCAAACTAGACCTAGTTTGGGAAATAAATTAGTACCTAGGCTTAGTTTGGAAAAAGCCCCTATCTCTTTGCAGTTACCATGCTTTTGTCACCAAGTTATGATTATGAATATTTGTGGTCTTAATTACAAATAATAAAATGGTCTTAATTTCAAATAAATAATAAAATAATAAACTTTTGTCATAAGTCCTTATGGTAGGGTTAGCAAATTGATTTTTGTAATGAAAATTAGTAATATTTGATTATCAACTAAAGTGATTTTGATTATTAAGGGTTTGTTTGGAATAGGAATGGCAACGGATCGGGGCGGGGCCGGACATTACTCTCCCCGTCCCCGATCCCCGAAGGCAAAAAAATCCTCGTCCCCCGCCCCTGATCCCCGGCGGAAACGCCATCACCCTCCCCTCCCCCGCCCCCGCCCCCCGCTCCCTAAGGGGGATTAGGTTTCCCCGATCTCGAAAAATCCCTAACTTGTTTGTTTGTTTGTTTTTTTTTTTTTTTTTCGTTCAACACAAAAACACAACAACAAAAACAAATTTTAATCTGTTTTCAGTATATTTCATCATCATCATCATCAACAATCATCAACAATCATCAACTTAAAAAAAAATTAAAAAAAAATCTGAAATTGTTCATTACACACACACACACATATATGTATCTATCATCATCATCATCGTCATCAACAACTTTATAAAAAAAAATAAAAATAAAAAAGAGATATGAAATTGTTCATTACATACACATACACATATGTATCTATCATCATCATTAACAATCATCATCACACATATATAGATCTGAATTGTTCTCACAGATCAATTGGCGCACCGGTCGGCTCAAGCCGTATGCCGTCGAAATCCAAATCATCCACCGGAGCTGCGGCGGAGGCTGGATAGAGGCAATACTGTGACGAAGGACGCGATGCGTATGTTGAAATCTGCGGCAGAGGACGAGCAGAGGCGATGTTGCGGTCACTTTTTCAGCAGATGTGAGAGTGAGGTGGCGGCATTGGGGAGTTGAAGAAAAAGCCATGGCAGTGGAGGCGGTGGTGGTGGAGGATCGGCGAATCTGTTCAGATCTGTTCAGGATGATGATGATGATGATAAGAAATGAAAAAGAGAAATCTGAGTGAGGGAGAGAGATGAGAGGCAGTCTGAGACAGAGAGAAATGATATGAGGGTTTGGTTTATATATATAGAGGAGGTAAAATAGTAATTTCACTTCAAGGACAAATGGGGACGAGGCCGGGGCCGGGGCCAGGGACGGGGCCGGAACACTTATCCCCATTCCTGGCCTGAAACTGATTGGGGATTTATTTTTGAATACCATTCCTGTAACAACCCCAACCTATGCTTAACCATTAAACCATGATTACGAATGCCAGATAACTGATTAAGAGGAAATCATGTGTTAATTATGCATTTTGTATATGTTTTGCATTCCTATCTGTTAACCGTAGGGATATCTGTTTGCATTTCAGTTTCTTTCTGCGAATTGAAGGCCTTATCGGCATCCGATCACGAAATTGATTTGAATTATGTGTTAGTTGAAATTTTTAGAGCATTATAGTAGGTTTAATTGAAATTCGATTCGGAACAAAATAAATAAGAATACTTAATGCCAATTGATTAGCTAAAGTTAAGATTAAACTAAGCCAACTTAATGGGGCCTATATAAGGCCAATTGTGACTCTAGGCTCCTCTTTACACTCTTATTTTCTCAACTTGTGAAGACAAAAACGTGGCTAAGAGAGTTTGAGAGAGAGGAGAGTGAATTCAAGCTTGAGGAGGAGAAAAATGGAAGCCTATAGAATTGAGAGGGAATTGTAGGAATTTAGCTTCAACACTTGCTAATTCAAGGCTTAAGGTAGGAGTTCAACTCTTCATTTATGAATTTGAGTCAAATAATGTAAGAACTCAAGAGGTTGGAGTGATTAACCATGAGAATTAAACTTGGATTATGGAAATTAAGATCATACCATGCATGCATGCCTTTTTATGACATTTTGAGTTTCAATTTTAAACAAATCTCACTTGCATGTGTCTATTTTGCTCTTGTTCTAAGAATTCATCACATTTCTTACCAATTGACCATGTTTTGAAGAGTTTAAGTTCAAGACAATTCATACATGTAATGTTCACCCCATGTTCTTAAGAGAATTAACAAGCTTTGAAGGTTTGATTTTGAGCTATGAATCTTAATTTATGATGTTTTTCCAAGTTTACAAGTGTTTCCTTAAATTTTTGGCCAAAAAGAATGAGTTTGATGTGTTGATGTTGAAGTTTGAGCTGGGAAGAGCAATATGGAAATTCCAGAATTCTGTTCTTCACTCGAGCGAGCACTCTGTGATCTTGCGTTTCCGCTCGAGCAATCAAAAGTTGGCTCGAGTGTGAAATGCAAGCTCCTAGAAGTTTCATGATTTTACAGACCGCTCGAGCGACAAGAGTTGTGCTCGAGCGAGAACCTGTGTCTCACGCTCGAGTGAGAATCAAGTGAGGATCGAGCGGAAAAATCACACAACCAGTACTTTTGCAAAGTTTACAAACCGCTCGAGTGACAGAAGTTGCACTTGAGCGACTACTAGCATTTTGCATGTCCGCTCGAGCAAAGGAAGTTGCACTCGAGAGGGACCCCTGTTTCCAGCATTTTTGACCAAGTGTTTTTATATGTATTTTTGCATCCTCATTCCATCGTAGGCATTCCTAGGCCAAGATTAAGAGACTATAATGAGGATAAAGGATAGAAACACACTAAGAACAAATGAAATAAGTTGTGTACAATCTGAGCGTGTGTTTCAATATATGTATTTGTCATGTTATGTAGGTCATGTGCCTCAAGTTAAGTGAATTGCTTACTCTACTCGTCTATTTGGAGCCACTGATTGTTTGTGAGTAATAACTTAGTAAAGCTATGTTCAAGTTAAAGTGTTTTCTGTATATACAACAAGATCTGTTTATGAAATGCTATATTCCGTGATATGAATGATTGTCCAACCTTGACAAGTAAATGTGGCATTAATTCTATGATTCAAGTATGTTCAAGTATGTTCAAGTGTGTTCAAGTATGCTATGTGTACCCGTACTGGAGGTTCCTTATGGAACTGACAAGTTATTACTCGGCTGGAGGTTCCTTTATGGGACTGACAAGTCATACGTTCCCAGTTTGGAGGTTCCTTTACGGAACTGACAAGTTATGTTCCCAGCCGGAGGTTCCTTTATGGAACTGACAAGTATAATTTTAATGCTCTGTATGTAATCAGTTAGCACTAACGGATATAAGATTAAGCATGAACTCTGATTTCTTATATATATGCTCTGAACAAGAATATGAACATGAACTTATCCTTGATATGAATTGGATTTTGGGACATCATTCATTTACCCCTTTACTTTATTATTATTCACTGGGCTCCCGCTCACTGTTTATATTATGTATGTAGGTGAGCAAGCGCGAGACCAGGCTTAAGCTGCTGCCTGGAAGTTTTGTGCTGTCAGCCACCCTTTTATGCCTCCCGAGGAGGTTCCGGATAATGTCAAGCTCTGTGCCTACGTTTTATGAAAGTTTAAGATTTTGTCTTCTTTGACTTATGAACAAGCTTTCTTTTGTATGTATATGGGGCTAAGTCCTTTTTTGCTATATCTGTGCATGGAGTGACGTAAAGCTTATGTATTTATGACGTCACATGTATATATGCAAGTTAAGTTTTTAAATTTCAGTCTCATATATGTCTACACAGCTCAATGGACTATGTATTTTCTGTATTTGCTTCCGCAACCCCTATTTTTATGTGATTATGTTATATAGCGATCCCAGGTTTTATCCCTTGTTGTACTGTGATCCAGACTTGGTTCCGTGGATGTTAGCAGTTGTTTATATCTTGTTTACGTCCTTTCATACTTCGTATTTGAGTTATAGGATGTGTTGGGTAGGTTTGTTATAGGTTGGTTGTGTTTGGGAGCCAAGTGTTGCTGCCCAGATTTTTGGACCTTCGCTCGAGCGAGCAGTTTGCCGCTCGAGCGAGCTCCTTGTTTTGGTCCTTCACTCGAGCCAGGGTTTGGTCGCTCGAGCAAGAGTGGAGTCTTGTGCCTGGTGGATCGAGCCAGAGTGGCTTCGCTCGAGCGAGCGATTGTGTCTGGTTCTGGACCTGAGAGTTGCATTTCTTGGCTCGAACGAGCTTTTCTTCGCTTGAGCGGTCTGGTTTGTTCTTCGCTCGAGCGAACAATCCGTCGCTCGAGTGTGCGTCTAGTTGCAGACCTGAGGGTTTGAGTTGTTGGCTCGAGTGAGCATTCTGTTGCTCGAGCGTGCTTCTGGGTTGTTGGTATCACGACCCAAACCCGGCCCTATGGGTTTAGCACCGTAACTGGCCAGTAATCCGAGATTACCGAAGGCCTGCTGAACAGTAATACAGTAAAACAGAGTACAGGGCCTGGCGGAAGCCAATACAGTAAATAACTAGTGTCCATTGAGCTGTGGAAATCTGTATGCCAAAAACATTTTCATGCATTCATACAGTTCAGAACAGTACAGTCTATATACAGTCTATACAATCATATACAAACATTCAGTACGGGGACCTAATCCCTCGCTAACAGTACAGTAAAACAGTATACAGTCTATACAGTAATACAAAACAGTCAAGAGACAGGTGGGGAACACAAAACACCCCAAGCCATAGCATGGCGTCTCGGAACCTCGCAGTGAGGCACATAGGCTGGCTTGACAAAACTGGGGACTAACCCACGCTCCTAGCTCCGGTCTGGCTGCTGAGAACCTACATATATATATATAAACAGTGAGCTAAAGCCCAGTGAATAACATAATGCGTAAAGAGGTTATGAATGAATGTCCTTACAGTAATGAAAACATTTCATTAATCAGTATTTCAGTCTTACAGTATTTCAGTCAATCAGTCATATGTGGTACACCCATTAGCCTATAAGTAGTAGGTCCAAAAGGACCGGGTCTTACAGACCCAACAGTAATGATGGCCAGTCATTCAGTAAACAGTATGGTTCCACAAGGGAACCGACAGAGCTCTGTAACAATAACAGTAAGCAATAAGTGCTAAGGATGCCACAGTACAGTTTACAATACAGGACATACATTCATTCAATAACAATATCAGTTCAGTAAACAGTTCTGTTCAGTATTCAAAAGATAACCATTTTGAACATATCTTTACACAATCTGTTACTCACAGAGATTGGGCTAATAGCAGCTAGAGCGCGTCCCCGAAGCCAACCCTAAACAGTTAACAAATAGAGAACACACACTAAGTTTACAATCGGGAAGGATAATAATTAAATCCCTAAATTTCCTCGGTGTGGTTCTATGTCTAAATCCTCATTGAGATGCCTTAAACTAGGCCTAAGAATGCCTAGGATGGGATGAGGATGCAAGGATGCGCATGGAACACAATTGCAGAATTTTCAGTGAAACAGAGTCCCGCTCGAGCGCAGGTTTCCCCGCTCGAGCGGACAAGCAAACAAAGGTCCCCGCTCGAGCGCAACATCCCCGCTCGAGCGGACCAAAAAGTACTGGATAGGTGAAATCTCCGCTCGACGCCCGCTCGAGCGTGTCACCCAGTCCTCCGCTCGAGCGCCCAATACTCCGCTCGAGCGGACTGATGCACAGTGCAAGATGCTGGAAGCTCGATTTCTCCGCTCGAGCGCTACTTCGTCCGCTCGAGCGGACAACAGAAATCTGGAAATCCCAGATTTGAGTCCCAAGCTCAAAGCCAAGTTCAAAAGCAACATTTCCGATCCTCTTGGGCTATTTTCTGGAAAAAACTCTTTTAAACACTTAGAATAACATGTTTCAAAACTCAATTTAAGAAATCAAAGCCCAAGGGTGTTTAATTCAAACCCAATTTCAAACCCA
Organism: Camellia granthamiana; assembly: GCA_036172215.1. Taxonomy (NCBI): domain Eukaryota; kingdom Viridiplantae; phylum Streptophyta; class Magnoliopsida; order Ericales; family Theaceae; genus Camellia; species Camellia granthamiana. Next base: position 17,580,120 of record CM069914.1, read on the forward strand.
AATTCAAACTATTTTTCAAGAACAATATGTAAACATGCAATGCATGAGTTTTAAACCAAATTCAAGCTTCAATCCTTGCTCTAAAAAGCTCAATAGTTGGAAAACATTTTGAAAACATGGACCATAATATAAACATGGACATGCATGTACAATTTCAACATGAATTCAACTCAAGATGCACCAAGATGGCCATGCATGCATGAATGGAACTCCAATGCAACAATTATGAACAAAATCAAGACTCAACTTCTCTATAACCATGATACATGCAAGATGGAGCTTAAAGATAACAAGAAGACAATGATTTCCTTACCTAGAGTGTCAACTACAAGTCTTGCAAGCTCAATTTGTCAATTTATGCTACAAATCTTCAAGTTCTTCTAGCAATTTCATCAATGTGAGACCAACTCTCTCTTATCTCTCACTCTCTCTAGTTTGGTCGGTTATGAGCAAGAAAAGGGCTGATCAAATGGTGATCTAGATGTAATAAGGCACAATATATTTGAATAGACAAAGATCCACTAGCTATGGCAATGTGGTAATTAAGTCAATCTTGGAAATTAACTCGTTTAAATCTAATTTAATCATTCCTAATCAATTTTCAGATAAATATACCATTAAATCACAAATATTCTACTGATCATGAAACACTAAACGATTCCTAATTCGGCAGCCGATAAGGCCTTCAATTAGCAGTTTAAACATATGAATTCAAACAGATAATCAATCAATCAAACAGATGCAATACGCAATTCAATAGATAAACTTATTCAATTTCAGTTTCGTTTTCAATCAGTCCATTCAGTACTTCAGTTAATTCAATTATCGGTCATTATCAGTTCAGTTTAGCAGTAATCTGTAGCTAATTCAGTAGTTTATCGGCAATCAGTACGAGGGTTGTTACAGTTGGCTCGAGCGAGACCTTCTTGGCTCGAGTGAGACCTTCTTGGCTCGAGTGAGAGTTTTCTGTGTCTGGTCGCTCGAGCGACCAAGTCTTCGCTCGAGCGAGCCTGTTTTATATCAGCAGACAGCAGCGATTTTAAACATCACTTTTCTTCCTCTTTCATTTTGTAAACCTTAGCAGCCGACACTCTCTCTCTCTAAACTTGTCTTCTCTCTAGATTTCATATCCTTCTAGTGGGTTCCTAGCCTAGCCTCTTTGTTAAAAAGATAGAGGGTGTTGAGAGCTTTGTTTTAATCTGAAAAAGTTGAGATTTGGAGTACATTGGGTTTTTGGTCTTCATCTCCATTTGAGCTCAAACTTCGAGGTAGGGATACCCTACTCCTCTTTATGAGCTTTGTCTTTGAATTTTGGCATTTTGATATGTTGGGGTTGGTTTGGTAATTTTGTGAAAGTTTGGGGCTTTTGTGTAATTTTACAAAAGTTGGGGTTTTGTTTATATAAATCTATATGCATGTTTGGCATGGAAGGAAATGAGATTAATAATGGTTTAGTGAAGAAAATGGAACCTTAGGGTTGTTATGTTAATTATGGGAAATGTCCTAATTACATAGTTAAATTAATTGATATAATTAATTTGGAGAAATGAATAATTGAATTGAGAAAGTGAAATTGAAGATGTATGGAGTTAAAGGGTGTAGTCGAATTTAATTATTGCTCACCTAGTTGAATGTTGATTATATATCCATTTGATGCATTTAATTTCTGTTTAGAAATAACTGCTTTGGGCTATCGGTGTGAGGGTAAGTCTTGATTGTTGTAGACAATGCATGATGATTAGGCAAACTAAAACTAGTCATTTGAGTATGATATTGAATATAGCAGTTGGAATAATACATTAACTTTTGTATTGATTGACTGTGTATATGATCTATGTTTTATACACATTGTGTTTGTGTGGGAGAAGATAGGGGATGTACTCCGCGGTTTAGGGGAAGATAGGGGATGGACCTCTAAATCGGATTTTGTGTGATAGTGATACAACACTACAATGTGTATCAGGCTGCGAAATGGAAGTGTTCTGTTTCATTAATACAACACTACAATGTGTATTATTTGAAACGTATGGAAGTGTTCAGTTTCATTAATATAGCACTACTATGTGTATTGTTTGAGATATGCGGAAGTGATTTTATATGTTATTGATACAGCACCACAATGTGTATCCATCATGATTTTAGAAAGTGTTTTAAAGATGAGTTTAAACCTCATTAAGTTATTTGGCCAGGTTTTGAGCCGTGTTTTCAAACTCAAAGTTGAAAAAGGAATGGGAAATGAAATGTAACATGGACTTATTGTCATGAAACCGAAATGTGATATAAGTGGATGTATTTGTGCTGACCATCTATCAACTGCTAATCTCTTAGTCATTGTTCATAGTTGGTTTGGTGTATTTCTACTAGGCTGTGGCTCACCCTATATGGGATATCATTTTCAGGTACAGGTAGCATGCCACCTCCAAGAACATAGCTTGGGAGGCTAGAGGCAGACAGACTTTTGTTGTTTTGTTATCTTTTGATGTAATACATGTAAATTCAAGCCAAGGGCTTAATGTGTATTTGAGTTAGCACTCTCTTTTTGTAACCAAGTGTTAACTTGGAAAGTTGTAAGCCCGTAGGGCATTTGCTTTTGTTGTTAACATGTATTACTTTTGTAATGAACTACTCTGATGAATGAAAAGGGTTTATTTCTTATATCAATGCATGTCAATATTGATGGGTTTAATGTTATTATTTTGGGGGCGTTACAACTTGGTATCAGAGCGTACCGGGTTCGAATACTTTGGGTACGTGGGAAGTGATTAGGATCATAATGGTTTGTCTCGCTTGTTAGAGACTTTTGTGTAATGTTATATGCTTATGTGATAACATGTTTATGTGACTATTTGGGTATGGGATTTAATTTCTAGGATGTTGATTGGATCCTTGGGTTTTTGTGAGTCTTGTTGGAAAAACACTTGATCAATGTTATTTTTAACCGGAACTCTAGTAACGCCTCGGGAACTATCATCATCCGGAAATGAAATTCGTAAGTGCTCATGTGATTATGTGCTTACGTGGAATGAATTACAGTTGTCACATGTATTAGGACGCGGGTGTTTAGTTTCGGCACATTTATGAATGTGCTAATGTTCTTCGTTGCCTTTATTAGGATGTCAGGACGAGGACGTGTAGGTAGGCGAGGTAGGCCTAGGAGGCAGGAGATGCCTTTACCAGATGATATTCCGGCACAGCAGGAGAGGATTGGTCAGGCCAATGTGGCTGAGCCAGCAGGTCAGCAGGCTATGGGTGACTTAGCCCGTGGGATAGCCGATGCTTTGAGGGAGTCTATGGGAATTCTCAGAGCTGAGAATCCAGTGTAGGCTCCAGTGCAGGCCCAGGTTGCTGAGGCAGGGCCATCCTTCTTGAAGAGGGAGTTTTTCCGGTCTAATCCGGATGAGTTTGTTGGGGATCCGAAGGAGCCACTTAAGGCTGACGAGTGGTTGGAGCAGATGAGTAAGACGTTCGAGATGCTTGGCATTGAGGACGGGGCATTGAAAGTGACCTTGGCATCTTTCTAGCTGAAGGGGGATGCGGGTCAGTGGTGGAAGGTCGTGAAGGGTCGCATTGAGGGCACTTGGGAGGCTTTTGTGAATGCTTTCCGGGAAAAGTTCTTATCTTCAGCAGTCAGGGAGAAGCTGAGAGACCAATTCTGCCAGCTTTTTCAGTTGAGTTCTTCAGTGGCCGAGTTTGAGGCTACTTTTACTAGCTTGTCCAGGTTCGCACCTGAACTTGTGGCGTCCGAGGAACGTCGTTGTATCGAGTTTGAGAAGAGGTTGAGGCATGGCCTCAAGATGAGAGTTGGGGGTTCTATGCAGAATGGGTTAACCCCCAAACACACCAACCTAGCCCAAAAAAAACTCTGTATAGCCGATTGGCATTATGTGACACCCTCACAATGTATCACATGCAACACACCACACATCCATTCACTAAATGCGCACGTGAGACACACACGCGCTACACCCAATTTATGCCCAAAATCCGCAACTGACCAATATAACGTTCAAATAAGGGTAATTACGTCCCTCACAATTACTCATGACTAAATGGTTTAGTAGAATAAAAATGGGACCAATTGGTTCACAAGTTTAAATTTTGGGATTTATTGGTAAATCTCCCATTATAAATACTAAAAATATCTTAAATTATACTATATAATTAATTAATACATGAATTAATACAATAATTAGTGCATATAGTTTTATTTTTCAAAATAATATCATCTGATCATCTGATGAATGTGTACAAGAACTTCACTTCACACTACTCTGTCTCACTCTCCATTAATGGAACAAACAACATCCCCAATCTGTCTCTATTCATATATAGATAGACACACATATAGTGTACATATATGTCGCTTTCGTATTTGGTGGGGTGCGTCGTTGCAATGGCTGAACCTTCTAATAATAGAGAATTTGAACAAGGGAACTCGAAGAAGAAGAACCCAGTTATGGAGATTGAAGTGTCGAATGATGATAGAGATGATGTTGATAGGAGAGGGGAAGTGATTTAGACGACGGGGAAGAAGAGAAAGAATAGGAAAAGAGAGCCTTCTAGAGAACTAAAAATAGAGGAGGCTCTGCGTCAGGACCCTCTGACCATGTTTGGCTCAAATATCATGACCATGATTCTGCGCCATCTCAACGCACCCAGCATGGCATTATCACTCCTTACCTCACGAACATGTTACGGAGTTGCTTCCAGCAATAGGCTCTGGAAAAGAAAGGTTTGCCTTCATTTGGGTTTCGCTTAACAATGTCAATTTTGGTATCTGATGATTTTAAAGGTGTCCTTTGGTAACACTTACGTTTTCAGTTTTCTATTTATATTTACAAAAATTTTAAAAATTCAAATAAAAACTTATTTAGTAAAATTTTTGATTTATAAATCAGTGGTCTCAGTTTATAAATTTGGCCAAAAAATGAAAACACAAAAAATGTATTTCCATTTTGAGTTTTGAGTTTTTTTTTTTTACCACCCAACACTAGCCGCCACCACCCACCACCATTTTTAACCACCGTCTTCCGCCACCACCACCCATCACCATCTACCACCACCACTCACCACCCACCTGCCACCACCACCCACCACCACCCACCCCTCGCCACCACCATCACTACCCCCCCACCCATCTGCCATCCACCCGCCACCACCCACCACCCGCCACTACCATCCACCGCCAGCCACCACCACCCGCCACCTACTTGCCACCACTCACCACCCACCTGCCACCGCCATCCACCACCTGCCACCACCAGCCACCTGCCACCACCAGCCACCCACCAGCCACCCACCAGCCACCCGCTACCACCACTCACCACCTACCACCCACTGCCACCACCATCACCCACCACCCACCGCCATCCACCTGCCACCACTACCCACCACCACCCATTCGCTACCACCAGCCACCGTCATCCACCCACCCATCATCGCCACCTACCCACCACCACCGGCCATCCGCCACCCACCTGCCACCACCACCACCACCACCACCCACCACCCACCTGCCATCCACCCGCCACCACCCGCCACCTACTTGCCACCACTACTCACCACCACCTACCACCACCAGCCACCCACCATCCACCCGCTACCACAACCCACCACCCACCACCACCACCACCATCACCACCATCACCACACACTCGCTACCACCAGCCACCGTTACACACCCACCCACCACCGCCACCTACCCACCACCACCGGCCATCCGCCACCCACCTGCCACCACCACCACCACCCAACACCTGCCACCACCACCACCACCCACTCGCTACCACCCACCACCCGCCACCGTCACCTACCTACCCACCCACCATCACCACCCGCCACCCACCCGCCACCATCCGCTATCCACCACCCACCTGCCACCACCACCTACCACTACCGCTCGCCATCCGCCACCGTCACCCACCCACCCGCCACCACCCACCACCACCAGCTACCCACCACCCACCGTCATCACTTTCTACCACCGTCTTCCGCCACCACTTGCCATTTCTCACTCTTTTTTATATTTTGAATTTTTTTTAAATATTTTGTCAATTACCAAACGTGTTTGTAGTTTATGTTTTTCAAAAAATAAACAAAAACCAGTTTATAAAATTTTTGTAAATATAAACTGGAAACGTAAACGTTACCAAACACACCTAAAGTGATTTTTATTGTATTTTACTTTTTTTACAGTTGGGTTTTGTGCTTTAATTTATAAGGCTCACTGTGTTTTCGATTTAGAAAGGGTTTGACAGTTGGGTTTTCATGTGGTGTGTGCCTAATTTGGGGGTCACTTTTGTTCTAGAGAGTTATTGGGTTTTAATTTGGGGCTTTATGTCAGTTTGGCCCTAGAGATTTGAATGTTGGGTTTTAATTTACTATTGCATGCATACCCATTTAGGGTTTTGCTGATTTTTGTTGCTGTGTTTCATTTGGTGTTCCACAGAGCTTATAATTATGCAGGATATTGTTAATACCTAGTTGGGGATTATTTTCAGGAATTGAATTTTTTATTTTATTTTTTGGCTTGGTTTATAGCCAGTGGAGTTTACTGCTATTTTTTTCCTTGTTGTTAAGGTCCATTTAGTAGCATTTTGTGAAGTGGTTTGCTTCACTTATATACATGGTTTTAAATAACAAAATCAGGGTGCAGCGTGAATTTGGCAAGGTGAATTTGGGGAAGTCGGAGTTGATTCCGGTTGGGACCATGGCACGTATTTCCATCCTGGCTGCAATTTTGGGATGTAAGATAGTGGCTTTACCCACAACTTATTTGGGGTTATCTTTGGGGGCTTCTTTTAAGGCACCAAGGGTATGGGATATGGTGGTGGACAGGGTGTAGCGTCGTTTGGCAAGGTGGAAGCGACAATATCTATCGAAAGGGGGGCGCGTTACACTGATCAACAGTGTCCTCTCAAGTATACCGACTTATTTCATGTCAGTACATGTCATTCCTGTGTTTGTTGCTTGGAGGTTGGAGAAGTTACAGATTGATTTCTTATGGGGAGGAGGGTCAAAATCCTTCCATTATCATCTCGTAGCCTGGGATCATATTTGTTCTCCTAAGGTGATGGGGGTTTTGGGGATCCGGAGTTTGGTTTCATTTAATTTGGCTCTTTTGGGGAAGTGGTTATGGCGGTTTGGGGTAGAAAGGGAGCGGTTGTGGAGGAAGGTGGTTGGGGCTAAATATGGATTGGGATGGGGGGATTGGAGTACGGAGGGGTTTTGCCATTCGCATAGCCGCAGTTTATGGAAAGGAATTTGGTTGGGACGGGAGGAGCTTTGGAAGAATGTGAGTTTTTTGGTTGGGGTGGGGGCCCAAGTTCGGTTTTGGAGGGATAGGTGGTGTGCAGAGTTGCCATTGGCGGTGATGTTCCCGTTGCTTTTTCAGATTGCAACTGACCGGGAGGCGACAGTGGATTCTTATGCCCAGATGCAAGGCTAGGTGGTGGTGTGGAATATAGTTCTACGTCGTGAAGTGCAGGATTAGGGGATGGGACAAGTGCTGGGACTGTTGGGTTTTTGGTATGGGCTTCGATTTAGAGGGGTTGGAAAGGATTTTATGAGGTGGGACTGCCCGAAGTCCAAAGGGTTTTTTTTTTTTTTTTTTTTTTCTTTTTTTTTTTCTTTTTTTCTGTATCTTCTTTTTACCATCGGCTTACAGGGAGGGATGAGGTGCCTTTCCCTTGGAAGAGTGTTTGGGTGGTGGGTTGTTCGTCTAAAATTGCTTTTTTTGTGTGGACAGCTGCATTAGGTCGTATTTTGACGATTGATAATTTGAGTCGTCGTGGGCAAATTTTGGTCAATTAGTGTTGCATGTGTTGTGGAGCTGCGGAGCCAGTGGACCATTTGCTTATTTGCTGTCCGGTTGCTTCACGCCTTGGGATGTCTATAGTAGCTCTCTTCGGTTTGGCTTGGGTTCAACCAGAGACTGTAAGGGCTGTGTTACAAAGCTGGGTTGGGGGGAGGGTTGGGAAGAGAGGCGGAAAGCTTGGAACTTGGTTGACCATTATCTTATGTGGCTAGTGTGGTTGGAGTGTAATCGGTGGGTATTTTTGGGGGAGATGCGTTCGGCGGTTTGGTTGGAGCGACGTTTGCTCCTCGTGTTGCATTGTTGGCTAATGCTGACTGTGGACTCGGCGGTTTTATCTTTTGTTGATTTTGTAGAGCACTTGTCTTCATAGTTCTTTTGCTTGCTTTTGCCTTGATGTTTTGTGCAATTTCGGTTTAGGCTGCTTCTAGTCATTAGACTAGTTTTTGTATTCTTTGCATCGTCTTGATGCCTTTTAATAAAATTGGTTTATTTATCCAAAAAAAAAAATCAAAATCAAAATCAGGATATGTATCGGTGTTTGGCGATAAGAGTCATATATCGGCCAATATATTGATGAATAATGGTATTGGAAGTCCAAAATTTGAATACATAACGGCCAATACAATACGTAGCAAGCGATATTTAAAACATTGCTTGTATGCTTGTAATTTTTTGTTATTTATTTTTAAATAATTACGCTGGTCTACAAAATTTGAGAATTTATTTTGATTTTCTGCAAGTATGGCTTATTGTGTTTTGTTGCTTTGATTCCCTCATACGTGGCTAGCTTTTTTACTCATTGGTGTGAAATCCTAATTGGAGTTTCCTTAGAGTTTAAGTTTAGAGGGTGTAGAGAATGGAGGTTGAGTCAGCTCATTGAATGGAGCCTTATGTGAACTATGCTTGCAGGAATTAAGTTGGCGTTCCAGAGTTGGCTAGGTGTGTGTGTGTGTGTGTGAGAGAGAGAGAGAGAGAGAGAGAGAGAGAGAGAGAGATTCCGTTGGATTCTCCATCACATGATTTAGATATTCCCATTGCTGTTTGAAGGGTAAGAGAACTTGTACTTTGCATCCTATCTCTAATTTTGTTTCATATGTCCTTTTATTCCCTTTTTATATGGTGATCTCCGTATGCAGGTTTATATGGAGTAACCTTGCTCAGTGGGCGTCAATGTTAACATGTCGTTTGAAAAATTCATTATATGGACTAAAAAATTCATTATATTGTATAGTTAGCAAAATGTACTCAATGGTGAAAGTACTAACAATAGTAAGTTCTTAAAAGGCCCACAAAGCATAAATACCTAATCAACCATATGGGTTCTCCAGTTGTCCAACAATACACTACAAAAATATATGCACAAATCCACACAAATCACTTTTTGAAGCATTGTCACCCAATTTTGATTTAAAAAAATGCCCATAGAATTGCTAATTTAATTAATAAACATGCCACATCCAGTAAATAATTGCTAATTAATTTTCAAAACCAACCCACATTTCTCATTAAGCAAACCGCCCACAAATTTAGATAAAAGTTGTTACCCACTTTCGTTACAAAAAACAAAACTTTGACAATCTAAACAAATAATCTATTTGAACAATTTCAGTATATAAATGGAAACGATCAAATTTGGAGAACAAACCATACTCGTCGCTTTCCAGCATCCAAATGCACTTGCTTCTTAGTCAAATTAGGCAAAACCTGAGCTGACGCCATTAATGCAAATGAATCACAACTTCAAAGCTCCTCCGGCTGGCTCATCAATTTTTAATTTACTCTACAAACTTAATTGAAACGTTCACGAATCGCCATTTAAAATTTAAAAAAAAAAAAAAATAGTAACAAACCCTAGATGTTACAATCCAATTCAGGTCAAGAGATGTACAAAAAAAATTAATGTATTATATGAACATTTGATCAATCAATAATTGGGTTTAGCGGCATGTAGACGTCCTCAAACGTCCCGGGGGAATCCCCCGTTTTGTTCATTTGGGCTCACTACAGTTCGGACTCAAATGTCACGGTTCTTAATCTAATCTCGCAAAGTGCAATGTAAGACTGATAAATCACCAAAGAGTCCAAGTCTGGCAAATCATTTTGGAAAATTGATTTTTAGAAAGAAGTGCCAAACATGGACTGCTTTGCCAGATATAGAGTCGCCACCTAAATATTTTATTTTGGGAAAATTTAGGAAACCCTGACTCGTACCTAAGGCCATGTGTCCGTCATCACCAAAGTTGCCTCGGCTCGGGAACTTGGGTACGATTGGGGAAGGTCATTTCAAGAGCACCCCCGCTCGCCCGATCAAAGATCGGCCTCTACTAACCATGATATCGAGTTTTGAAAACATTATGTGCTCTTATTTCGGTTATTAGCCTACAATTACTATGTGATGCACACAGCATACAAGTATAGACTGGATCGCCTAAGTTGGAACAAATCATCTCATGTTTGTTTTGAAAACGTTTGCTACTTGCAAGTAGGTTAAAGTACAAATTTTGCCACCCTCAAGTGGGCTTAGAAAATATGATGATTTGCCACTCTTAAGTGGGCTTAAAACTCGCAATCAATGAATTGTCCCAATTCAGGCAATCTAACCTTCACCCACAGGCATTCAGGCGGTTATATCACATAAGCAAATAGCCTCATGGTAAGCATGCTATCATGGCAGTCACTCACATACATGCAAGGATGCTAAAGCATAAACACTTACCGAGTACTCCAAACCAAAGAAAGAAGCTAATTAGAAAACATGCATGAATCCTAACTATGCTGAGATGCCTAATGCAACACATGCAAGAATGCAACTAAGATAGGCTCGGCTATTCTAAGGTGGCATATGAGATGCAACAATCGGTACATGTATTCAACTTGGAATTGAAATACAATGCAATTAGCATGATGCGTTGAGCCCGATGCATGCAAGACAGATGAATGGATGCAAACATGTGAGTATAAGTATGCTAATTGAAACGTGCCCTAAAACTAACCATCATAAGCTGGTAAATAAAAGGGAGAAAGACGTGGGGTTGGAAGACATGCATCACACACACACACACTTATTACAACATTGCCCTCTCACGGAGGGTCCGAATAAATAATACACAGCCGAATGAATAACGAATTACAGCTAATTATTACACAATCCTAATTAATTAACAAATTAACTAAAATAAATAAGCTAGCATGCAAAACATATGAGATGGACTGCCTCAGCTCGGTCTTGAATGATGAGGAATGCATGTATGCTCGAGTCACCTTGTCAGGAAATCCTTCGCGATGCCCCGATTTGCCTCTGTTTGCAACTGGTCCCAGAACACTGTACCAAGCTCCAGAAGGCTGCTGACCAGTTTTTGCTGCTGGTTTCCGGTTTGCTGCAATAGAGAGCAAGAAAGGGGCATGGCAAAGTATTGTCAACATATGTATGCACAACCACTCTCCCCGTCATTGCATGAGCTCTAGGGAGTGTAGTTCTCGATCCTCGTGCCACCAATCACGCATCTCAATACATGATGGCCGATGAGTCGAATTGCACGACTCAATATGAAATGGATACACATATAAACACAACAAGGGCTAAACTCCATCATGGGTAATTCGGAGTGTCGGCGACCGAGAATCGAGGCACGTTTCGTCACTTGGAGTACGAAACGTCCCTCATTTCCCGTGTTTGGACTAAATCCTATTCCAAACACAATGCAATATACATGGCATGCATGATGCGACTCGGACTATGCAACCTAAATGCAATGCGACTAAATGATGCAAACATGCTGAGACTGACATGCAAACATGCTACTAGCATACACAATGCTATGAACTACATGGCATACTCGATGCAAGACACCCTATGCAACAATATGACAACATATGATTAGCATACACAATGCGAATATCAAATGACATACTCGATGCAACGAACTACATGGCATGCGCAATGCTATGACTAGAATGGCATACACAATGCAAGATGGGCTTAAACCAAGATGGGTGAGCCTCAACCACACCCAAATCATTAGCTAAACACGACAGAATGAAAGGTAGGAACACTCATGCAAACATGCCCGATGCAAGGGACCGAACCTAAGGCATCAAATGCCACTCTACCAAAGCATGGCAAGGGATGAAACATGGCATACAAACACACATTTTCCAGCTCTAAAACATGATACACAATGGTCCCGAATCATGCAAATATGTCACACACTACATGTTGGATAGCTCAAATACCGAAACTAGTGAAGCACATTACACTAGAGGTATGCAAAACAATGCACAAATGACCAAACCAACCCCAAATAGTCTCTATGCAAGCCAAATCAGTAGCAAATACAGACTAAAATGATGGCTTGAAATGGATAAAAGTGAAGCTCATGCAATGGCCCATAAATGAAGTATACAAGCACAACTCTCAAACACATCTAAGGAGTGGAAAACATGGGAACATGGCAACCTTATATGCTCTAAAATGTCATACAAAATGATGCTAAGACATGGATACACCTCAACATAAGCATGCAATAGGCTTCAAACTCAAGACTAGGCAAGGGTATTGCACTACAACCATGCATAGCATGCATCATTCGACTATGAGGCATAAAAACAGAGCTAAGGCAGTCCAAAACATGCACAAAATTAGTTTCAGGCATGGCCAAAAAGTGCTAGATTCATAGACCAAAATAGCATGCAATACAAGCTAGTGAAGAGTGTTTACACTACAAGCATATGAAGCACATGAGAGGCCACCAAACCAGTAAAAAATAGAATCATGACATGTCAAATTAAGCCCAAAAACCCACTGAAACCTGACCAATACATGCAAGAATGAAGTGCTACTTTGATAGGCCATGCAAGGGGTTGTTCTACACATGCAAGAAGGACATCCAATATGGAAAAATAGGCTCTACAAAGAGCCTATGCAGGTCCTAAAACCCACCAAAAATGGCCTGAAACATGCTAAAGAAGTGTGAAAATATAGGCCCATTTGTTAGGCCAACAATCCTAGTAAACAAGACAAGGGGTGAGAGGGTCACCCCTCTCTGATTTTGGGGCTCAAAACAGTATTCTAGCCACTGAAATCCATTTTCAGTGGCTAGAAGGCCAAACAAAGCTCACTTCAAAGGCCTAGATGCATGGCCCAAAACAAGGTGAAAACAAGCATGCAAGGGGGTAGATGACCCCCAACATAAAAATGACCTTAAACAAACTTGTTAAGAAGCTCAAAATAAGACTTTTTTCAGTTTACATCAAAGCTCAAATATGCTTGAAAGTATGGCTAAAATACGGATCAAAATGATGCTCAAAAAGGGAGAAAATGGTTACCCTTGTGGCACAGCAAGAACCAGCAACCTCTGAACCCAAAAACCAGTCCCTTAGCCTCTGAAAATGGCCTCCAAGATGCTTAGAGTGATGGTGGAGGGGTTGTGCTAGGAGGTGGTATGCAATAGGCCAAGAACAAGGGACTTTTGGAGCTTGGATGTAGAGATATAAAGAGATACAAGCTTGGAGCCTTCCACAAAATTCTGAACCCTTGCAATGGAGAGGGAGGGCTTCCTTTATAGACCAAGGAGACCAAAGCTTCTCCAAGAAGCCAAGAAGCAAGGCTAAAGATCCTCCATACACGTGTATGGAGGATCCAGTCTGTGCCCTCCAGTTGGCACAGCTGGAACCAACTCACAGAGACAAAGCTGCAGAGAGTTGGCCGACCAGTTCAAGTGGTCGACCGACCACTTAACCTGGTTGGCCGACCAGTTTAAAAGGTCCAAGGTGGTCAGCCATCCCCTACGATGAAGCCCCAGAAGTTAGCTTTCCAATGACGCCAGCCTTGCATTAAAATTCCAACTGTGCAAAAAGTTATGCCTGTTTTGGTGAAGCCGCGCAGATTCGGTCCAACCGGATTGATGCCCTAATTCAACTAACTATATCTCCACCGTCCGGACTTGGCTCTAGGAGATTCTTGAGAGTAAAATGAAGCCCCAGAAGTAAGATTTCCAATGGTGGTGGCCTCATAGCTGAAATCCAAGTATGCAAATGAATAGGCCTGATTCAGCGAGGACCGCTCGTCCCTCTCTTAGCGATTCATGTCCATTTCTCCCTCAACTGGGTTTCTTCCCTCTTCTCTTCTTTTCTTCAACTCCAAACCCCTAAACAAGGTGTTTTGAAAGATTTTTCAGAGATTTCATCTCTCTTTCATTCATTTCCACTTTGCCCTTGCTCGGTTTACCGAAAAGCGCGACATTTAACAAAATGCGAGCGTCGGAACATCGTAAAACTTTATTTTCAAAACATTTTGAAAGAGAGGGTTTCAAGTCTAAAATCTTTTGATCAAGATTGTTTTGGTCCAAAAGGGGTATGAAGTTGAGATTTGACTCTCTCCTTGCCGAAGAAACTGAACCTTTGCCCTGCACACCTTCATCACCGAGTAAACCATCAGTAGCGCCCAAGTCTTAAGGGCGGTCAAAAATGGGGTGTCTACACGGCAGAAAAAATATTTGAATCGGAGGAGACAAAACCCTAATTTGGAGACAAAATGGTCCAACCGGGTTGGAGAGAAGAACTCAGTGAGACGAGTGTTGACTTATTTGATTGTTCGAACAGATCTCCGGCTTCCCCCTGTAATTTTCCTTATTTTTATTGGGGATATTAGGGTGGTCAACTGATATTTGGATCGGTCTCAATATCGAACCGAATTGATAGGTCGTATTTTGAATGGATATGTGATAACAAGTAAATGATTACAAATTAATTTTTTTAAAGGGAAAATTATTTATGTCTTATTAGGGATACTACATATGGTCCTACTAAAACACTTATGTTCCTATAAGTCTTGTGTGAAGTTTGTTGACACATTTACCCTCAATATTAGTTGTTAATATCATAAATACTGGTAAAACTATATATAGGAAATTGAATGTCACCATAGATTAAGTTTGCGAAATGTAACGTGACATCTACATAAACGTAACGTAACGTGACCATATCAGATAAGACATTACATAAACGTAACGTGACGTGACACCTACATAAACGTAACGTAACGTGACACCTACATAAACGTAACGTGACGTGACACCTACATAAACGTAACGGGACACCTACATAAATGTAACGCAACGTGTCACGTTACGTTTCGCAAACTTACTAGGTTTGTGATTTTTTAATTGAATGTGAAAATGTTACTTTCTATGGTAACATTCAATTTCTTATATATGGTTTTGCCATTATAGTGTACTAGCCTATCACATGTGCTATGCACAGGATAATTATAAATATTTATATTTGTTTTAGATTTTTTTTTAATATATAAATTATATTTTTAAAGATTTTTTATGAAAATAATTTAACAATCTTATCACTAACCATAGTGTATGAGAGAAGTTGAAAAGGGTACTGCAGTAACTATACACGGATTGTATCTATAATTATTTGTATGAGGGGATTTTAAATGTTGATCAGGAGATTTTGACCAAATTAATAAATGCAGGCATGTGGAAAGACATGTGGATTAAAAAAGTTAATAAATGCTGATCAGGGTATTTTGACCAAATCAATAAATGCTGAGTTTTTTTTAAAAAAAAGAAAAAAATTTAAAAAATTCAGATTGGGATATTGAAACTCTCACAGGTCTTGGGGGTTAAAAACCCCATTTTGCTTAATATATAGTATAGATAATAGTATATTAATACCACTTATTTACAACTCATAGGATCTTGTGGAATACATTCCTATCTAAATAGGACTTGAGACTCTATAAGAAATTACACAGGACTTAACATACCATAAGTGTTCGAAATAGGACTTATAAATAAGTCTCCCTTTTTTTAATCTATCTAATTTTGGATGGATGGTGGATTTGAGTTTTTTTTGCTGCAACCGAACCATCAAACCGCGAGCACCCCTAGTAATTTGTAAGATTTTAGATTTTCAATTTGTTTAGATATTCTGTTTTTGTTTCAATTGAAAAAGAGTTTAAACATTTTGTTGTGTTTTAAACTTGTTTTCAATTTGAAAATTCTTTTATTAGATGGCAATGGTTGATATTTGATATTTTTATGTAGAAAATAAAAGGTTTAATTTTGTTAAATTTTTTTTAAATCAAATTAAATAGTTTTTGAATAAAAAACAGTTATGAAATAGTTTTGATAATGCATGATTTTCTTATATATTTATTATTGTTATTTAACAATTTACTTGGTAATATTTTGATTACGTTAAATTAGATTGTTATTCAAAAAAAAATGTTGACAAATTGTTGTATTATGTTTAAAATTTATAAAAGTTTAAATTGTCAATCGATTCACATCTATTTACTAATTTACCAATCAATCAACTCAATGTGTATCTATCAATTCGATAGACAAATATGAATTAATTTTTTTCAATCCGTCAATCTAATAACAAATTAGAAATTTTTCGATTGTAATCCAACCACAAACACATGTGTTGGCTGTTACATTAGGATGTACGAGGTTGTACCAAATTATGAATGCCCTAATTTTAATTTTTATTTGTACTGTTGCTGTTATTAATTTTGTTTTTTCTTTTCAAATCATTTCTATCTATTTTTTATTTTTATTTTTTTTAGCATGTCTAAGTGAGATAGCAGAGCCATTCTCTTTTCTTTTTTTCTTGATAAATAACACAAATTGAGTTTTGAAAACTGATAGTGCTGCTAATCGCAGGTCCACATTTCCAACGTCGTTCCCTGATCACTGAACCCACCGGGGTACCTGCAAAAAAACGCAGCGAGGAACGGAAGTCCTCCAGCGGACCCTCCGACGGTCAAGTTAGAAGAGAGAGAGAAGTTTATAGCGAATGATAGGAGAATAACGATATGGCACCTAACCTTTTGTGTCTTGGAAGCCTTCTTATATTCTTCGTTCATCATTTTCTTGTCCACTCCGACCTGTCACGTTGGCCGAAAGTCTACGCTCTAGCTTGCCTTGTTCATGGTGAGGCTGCCTGTTCCGACGTGAAGGGATTATCGCATTTAATGCTGTGGGGGCTTCATTAATGGTTGATGTGTGGTGCAATAACTCTGCAGGATCTTTGTCAGCTTACGTGGCTGATTCTCTTCTTGACAAGTGTTTAGATGCCATTGGTTCTTGGTGTAACGTTGGGTTCCAGTAATGTTGGACTTTAGTGTTTGAACCGTGTTTTGGGCTCTAAGTGGTGGGCCAAAAACCTCTATGGGCCCACCTATGTCAGTAGTCCCCCATTCCCAAGTGCAGCTTCAGTCCAACGAAGGGAACAAGGAAGAAGACAGGAATTGTGGGTGGCCGAGTAAGAGAAGGCCGACGACGAAGGGCAATCGGGAAAGAAGGCCGACCGAGAGGAGGGCCGACCGGAAAGTGGAATCGAGGGGTAAGACCGACCAATAGGAGGCCGACTGCAAAAAGGGACCGAACGAGAAGACCGACTGTGAGGAGGGCCGACCACAAAGGGTTTCCGAGCGAGAAGACCGACTGGCTGGGAGGAAGACCGACTGGGAGGAAGGCTGACCGCAAAGGGTTACCGGGCGAGAAGACTGACTGAGAGGGGGGCCGACCCAAAGGGTCACTGAGCAAGAAGAGGACCGATCGTAAAGGGGGCCGAGGAAGAAAGTGGCAGCACGCGGGGCTCGAGGGGCGGTGGGGCACGTAGTGATGTGAAGTGGAATAGACAGAGAAGGGGAAAAGGGTAGTGAATTGTGGTTGTACACGTGGCATGATCCCGTAATAAGGGAGGTGATATGTTGGCAGGAAACGAAGGGGTAGGATTAATATAGGGCGTGGAAAAGGCAGGGGTGGAAGCTTTCGAAATTTTTCAAACTAGCGAAATTTAATCTTGATCCTTGAAATATAGGCAAACCGTGGGCATTTGGAGTTATTCGTTTTACTTATCTTTTCATGAAAAATCAATACATCCCAGACTTGAACTCATTTGTTTCGTGTGACACACCTCTGCAACACTTTGCGAACTTCCTTGTGCTAACGTCGGAAGTGATACGCAGACACGTAGGAGGGATGGCTTGAGATGAAGTGCCAGCCATGAGGCGAGAGGCATTGGGAGAGGACGACGCAGTGGAGTTGGCTGAACAATACAGAGCAGAGAGGAGGGAGGAGAGAGGGGCTAGGTAAGCGGCGCGGGCTCGCCCGATGACGATGATTGTAGCCGCTAGGCCAATTAGCCAAGTGGAACCGGACCACTGGCACACCAAGGCCGACAAGTCTACATTCACAACGAAGGAGTTGGAGGAGGTATGAAGGAAGTACCAAATTCAGGCGGAGATAGAGCTGAGGTTGCCCATGTCTAAGGAGAGGGCGTCGGATGCACGACCGTCAGTTTTTACGTTGTATGAGGAGGCGTTGCGAGGAGGGCTGAGGCTGTCGCTTCTCCAAATAGTAGTGGACGTACTGAACCAGATGGAGGTGGCGCCAGGGCAGCTGATGCCCAACGCCTGGAAAATACTAATGGCCTGCGCGATCGCATGGCCACAAGCGACCGGGGGGGCAGCTATGACAATGGAGGAATTTTTCTCTTGCTACAAGGCCTCCAGCCAACAAGAAATGTGGGTGACCTTATAGGTGGTGGCGGGCCGAGGTCTAGTGGTAGGCTTACCATCTTCGGTGAAGGGGTGGAGACCAGGATGGTTCTATGTATCGGCGAACGGTGGGAGGGGGGCTCGCACAATGTCAAAAATCCCCACGAAGTCAGTGGAGCCAAAGCTAAACGTGGAGGCTGAGAACAAGATGAAACGGGTGAATGAGTGGAGGGAGAAGGAGGGTGCGAAGTGGGACGACCTGATCCGACCTTCAACCCTATTTGCCTTGAGCCTGGGGCCGTAGCCAACGAAGGAGGATCCTGCGCGGGAGGAATGTGAGGCAAGGAGGAAGGCAGAAGAGCGAAGAGCATTCGCCAAGGAGGACGGGTATAAGGAAACACAGTTGGGGCCTACGCCTAAACTGGTGATGAGGAAGCGGGTCCGACCACGGCCCAAACCGTTGGGGGACAAAGACCTAACTGACTTTGCCCCACTGCCACCCCCAGTAGACCTGCTGAAGAAGAGGGGCAAACAGGAGGTGGAGGCGGTGTTAAAAAAGATGAAGAAAAAGAGGGTGGCAGTAGAGGGGAGTAAGGGCACCCCTGTTTTAAAGAAGATGAAGGAGGGGAGGGCGGAGGAAACTCGAGAAAGGGAGAATGCCCAAGTGGTGAAAAAAGACATGGGCCCAAGTGCCCAAGTGCTAAAAGAAGACATGGGCTCAAATGCCCAAGTGGTGACAACGGTGGGGCCTGTACCAGAAGTATCCCCCACTCCTGGTGAAAGAGAAAGCTGGGGTTAGCAAACCAGAGACGAGTGCCGCGTTGAAGACAGCCATGTATCACGCGTGCACGCTGGCAGGTCAGTCGGTAGAAGAAAGAGGGGAAGCTAGGGTCGCTGCCAACCATCCCATTGGAGTAGTGGAGGATGCGGCTGTGCGATCGATGGCGCGATTAATAGAGGTTGACCTCATGAGAGGGTTCTGCTCAGCACAGATGGAGGCAACGACCCTGATAGCTGCCCTAATGAATAAGGTAGCGTACGTGAGGATGAAAGGAGAGCTGCTAAGGGCCCAGCTAGAAGGGGTAAAGGCACAGCTGCAAAATTTAAGGGCGGAGACAGCGGGTTGGAGGAAAGCTACGTGGAGTACGTATGCTAAGGAGCTGGAGTATGCTTAGAGGGCAAAGAAGATGGAGGTACTGGCGGTGTTACAGAACTACTTAGCAGATCATGCTGCCGCTAAGCTCACTCAGATCAAATTAGAGCTGGAAGTGGTGTGCCATAAGGCGGTATCGCTGGAGTTTGAGTTGGCGGGCTGTAGACACCCCATTTTTGACCGACCTTAAGACTCAAACGTCACCAATTGAGCGCTCGGTGATAGTGCATATTGTGCTCGTTCTGAGGTTTCAGAGTCTCAGCTGCGAGCCTTGCCTCCGAACTTCAGGGCTATTTTGTGCTTTGCCTCGGTTTGCGAACCAAGTCCTGTTTTCTCTGTTTTCTCTTCCCGAAGGGAGGGAGAGGTCTCGTAGACCATCTCTCAGTGGCCATAGGCTATGTTTCGTGGTCGTAGGCCATTTTTCCCGTTTGGAGGCCAGTTTTTGATTTTCGAGGCCGTCGACCGTGTGCCTCAGTTCGGGACCGCTTAACTACCTCCGTTTGCTCCGATTTTTGGCACACACTTGTTTCCTCTCCTTAGAGGGATACTGTGGCCCGGGAGACCACCTTTGTGGTCGTACGCCACCTCCGGTGCTTAATAGTCAGTTTTCGGGGCCCCCGGCTACGCGTTTTGGTCCTCGAACCCTCGTTTTGCATCAGTGTTGGTTCATTTTTGGTGTGGACCCTAGTTTCACTGTTAGAAAGGTGGTACGGGGGTGAGAGACCAGCAATTCTTCTTGGAGACCACCTTTCCCCGATCAACCGATTTTTCTTGGCAGGTAGGTGGTCTCCCTCACTTTTGGGCCATAATTTCGAGTCTCCCATACCACCATTGTGTTATACTCATCTGGAAGGCCACCAATATGGGTAGGCCAACCAGCTTTTCTTCCTGACCCTTTTGAACCTTGCTAGAAAGCTGGTTTTCCTCTCTCCTGGGTCACTTTTTCTGGTCTCCCATACCACCACTGTATTGCATTCACCTAGGAGGCCACCTTTCTGGGTGGGCTGACCAGCTTTCTTACTTGAACCTTTTGGCCCCTGGTCGGCCGACCAGGGGGAGTGGTCGGCCGACCACCTAAGCTGGTCGGCCAGCTTTCTGCTTTTTGGTCTTTTTGAGTGCAACACAGCTGTGCCAGTTGTGAAGCATTTGCCCTATCCTCTGGGATTTACCCCTTTTGTTTGCCTTCTTAAGGAAGCTTTGACCCTTTTGCTTAGCTTGTAGGAGAAGCTTGACCCTTTTGTCAAGCTTCTCGAGGAAGCTTGACCCCTTTGGTCTAGCTTCCTCAAGAAGCTTGACCCTTTTGGTTAAGCTTCTTTTAGAAGTTTTGACCCTTTCTTGAGGTTTATCCAAGAAGCCTTGGCCCTCTTCCTCTATAAAACAAACTCTCCTCTCCATTTGCAAGGGTTTGAAAGTTTTGGCTGAGATATATACATCTCCCCCTCCATAGCTCTCTTCTTTAAGCTCCAAACCCCCATTATTCTTGACCATTTACACTACACCTCATAGCCTACCACCTCCACCATCCATCCAAGCACCTTGGAACTGATGTGCAGAGGTTGAAGGCTCATTACCTTGGTCCAGAAGTTGCTGAGGGTCGGCTCTACAAGGGTAAGCCTCTATTTCCCCTTTTTTTGCATTATTTTGCTTCATATTTCAGCCCTACTTGTGAGCATTTTTGGGTTTCGACATAAACTGAAAAAAGTTTTCTTTTGAGCTCCTCTTTAAGTTTGATTAAGGGCACTTTTCTGTTTGGGGTCACCTTCCCCTTTGCATGCTTCATTTCCTCATGTTTAAGGCTATGCATTAGAGCATTTGTGTTGGCCTTGATTTGGCCTTTTAGCCACTGAATGTGTGTTTGAGCCCTAAAATCAGAGAGCGGTGACCCTCTCACCCCTTCTTCTCTTTACTAGCTTTGTTGGCCTTTCAAAGGAGCTCCATTTTGCATGCTTTGAAGTCATGTTTCAGGTCCTATTTTGTGAGTTTTAAGGTCTGCCTTGACTCTGTCCAGAGCCCTTTTGGCCATATTTTGTGTCCCTCATGCATGTGTAGAGCAATCCTCCTCAAGGCCTTTCAAAGGGACCTTTCATTGCATGCTTCATTGACCCATCTCAGGCCCTTTTTGGTGGGTTTTAGGACCCTCAGAACCTTTTCCCAGAGGTGATTTTTCCATTTTGTATGTCTATCTTATATGTGTAGAACAACCCTTTGCATGGCCCTCCAAAGGAGCCTATCATTCTTGCATGCATTGACTGAGTTTCAGTGGTTTTTTGGGCATATTTTGGCATGGCATGTTTCTATTTTTGGCTGGTTTGGTGACCTCTCTTGTGCTTCATATACATGTAGTGAAAACCATGCTTACTAGCCTATGTTGCATGTTATTTTGACCCTTCATGTTAGCACTTTTTGGCCACGCCTTAAACTGATCTTATGCATATTTTGGACTGCCCTAGCTCTGTTTTTGGGTCTCACGGTTGAATGATGTTTGTTTTGCATGCTTGTAGTTCAATACCCATGCTTAACTTTAAGTTTTGAGGCTCATTCCATGCATATACTGAGGTGTGTTCATGTTTTGGGTCCATTATACATCATATTTCAGAGCTTGTATCAATGCCATATTGCCATGTTTTATACTCCTTAAGTGTGCTTGAGAGTTGTCCATGAATGCCTTGTTTTCGGACCATTGAGTGAGCTCAATTTCCTTGCATGTTGAGCCACCATTTTAGGCCATTTCCCCACTGTTTCGGACCTGCCTAGGGTCTGTTTGGGATTGGTTTTGTCATTGGTGCATTGCTTTGGGTACCTCTAGTGTAACGCACTTCACTAGTTTCGGTACCCGGGCCCCCTAGAATGCATTGTCTGACATATTTGCGTGTTTCGGGACCATCTTTTATGCCATTTCAGAGCTGTATCATGTCCCATTCTATGCCATACTTCATCCTCTGCCATGCTTAGTTAGAGTTGCATGTTATGCCTTAGGATCGGTCCTTTGCATCCGTGCATGTTTGCATGTGTTTCGGTCGTCTCATTTCCATCATATGGCCACTGATGTGAGTATGGCTGAGGTTCACTCATATTGGTGTAAGTCCATCTTGCATTGTGTATGCCATTTTAGTCCATAGCATTGCGTATGCTAGGTTGCATGTTAGTACATTGTGTATGCCATGTTACATCACGTGCATTGTGTATGCCATTTTAGTCCATAGCATTGCGTATGCTAGGTTGCATGTTAATCGCATTGTATATGCCATCTCATTTGCATTGTGTTTGGGATAGGAGTTAGCCCAAGCACGGGAAACAAGGGACGTTTCGTACTCCAAGTGACGGAACGTGTCTCAATTCCCGGTCACCGACACTCCGGATTACCCATGATGGAGTTTAGGTCTTGTTGTGTTTTCATGTGCATTCATTTTACATCGAGTCGTGCAGTTCGACTCCTCGGCCATCATGCATCGAGATGCGTGATTGGTGGCACGAGGATCGAGGTGTGCATATATACGTGAAAATACTTTGCCATGCCCCTTTCTTGCTCTCTGTTGCAGCAAATCAGAAATCACCAACTTTCTAAAGCCTTGCACAGCATTTCGGGATTAATTGCAAACAGAGGCAAATCGAGGCATCGCAATGGATTTCCGCACAAGGCAACTCGAGCATGCATCTTTCATCATTTGGAACAGAGCTGAGGCAGTTCATGAATTTGCATACTAGTTTATTTGCTTTCCTAGTTAATTTGTTAATTAATTAGGGTTTTGTAATATTTTCATTCGGATTGTAATTATTTATTCGGACTGTATTATTTATTCGGACCCTCCGAGCGAGGGCACAACTGTAATAAGTGTGCGTGTGTATGATGTATGTCTTCTAACCCCACATCTTTCTCCCTTTTACTTACCAGCTTATGATGGTTAGATTAGGGCATGTTTCAATTAGCATACTTATGCTCACATGTTTGCATCCATTCATCTGTCTTGCATGCACCGGGCTCGGTGCATCATACTAACTGCATCATATTTCAATTCCAAGTTGAATACGTGTTAGCTGTAGCATCTCATATGCCATTCTTAGAATAGCCGAGCCTATTATAGTTGCATTTTTGCATGTGTTGCATTAGGCATCTCAGCATAGTTAGGATCCATGCATGTTTTCTAATTAGCTTCTTTCTTTGGCTTGGAGTACTCGGTAAGCTTTTATGCTTTAGCATCCTTGCATGTGTGTGAGTGACTGCCATGATAGCATGCTTACCATGAGACTATGTGCTTATGTGATATAACTGCCTGAATGCCTGTGGATGAAGGTTGGGTCATTTGAATTGGAACAATTCACCGATTGCGAGTTTTAAGCCCACTTGAAAGTGGCAAAATCATGTTTTCTAAGCCCACCCAAGGGTGGCAAATCCACGTCTTAGCCTACTTGCGGGTAGCACCATCAAACCATTTTCAAAATGAACAAACATGAGATGTGTTGTTCCAATTCAGGCGATCCAGTCTATACTTGTATGCTGTGCGCATCACGTAGTAAATCTAGGCTAATAACCAGAATAAGAGCACATAATGTTTTCAAAACTCGATATCATGGTTAGTAGAGGCCGATCTTTGATCAGGCGAGCGGGGGTGCTCACGAAGTGACCTTTCCCAATCGTACTCAAGTTCTCGAGCCGAGGTAACTTTGGTGATGACGGGCACGTGGCCTTAGGCAACGAGTCAGGGTTTCCTAAATTCCCCAAAATAAAATATTTAGGTGGCGACTCTGTATCTGGGAAAGCAGTCCATGTTTGGCACTTCTTTTAAAAAATCTATTTTCAAAAATGATTTGCCAGATTTGGACTCTTTGATGATTCATCAGTCTTGCATTACACTCTGCGAGATTAGATACAGGACCGTGACATTGAGTCCTGAACTGTAGTGAGCCCAAATGAATAGAACGTGATTCCCTTTCGGAACGTTCGGGGACGTCTACAGTTTCTGGCGACTCTGCTGGAGAGTTAGAGAACTTGATTCGAACTCATGATATTTGGTTTTGATTACACTTATGTGTTTCTTTGCATTGCATTTGCATTGGTGCGCCTAGGACACCGTGTTTGTCGTATGCTATTCCTGAACGGTTTGCCGGAGGCTCGCTTCGAGAAGCGTGCCATAAGGCTGACCGGTTGCGGGCTCTGCCACGACGGGAACACAAACCCCGGTTTTACTTGGGCACCCTTTTTGACCATTCGACCTAGTGCATATTCGGAATCCATAGTGACCATTCTAAGCTAGGACAGGTTGCTTACCTGATTATGGGTTGTTTGAAACCGCTGCGTGCGTAGTGAAACCCTAGTTCCTGACAAAATACGACAGGGAAGCCTTACCCCAACATAGGGGTGTTTTGGCTCTCACTTGTTTGCTATGTGCTTTTAGAGTGCGTCTCTATAGGAATGCATGTATCAGTTTACAAGTTTGGGTATCAGGCCTGCGGGCACCAGTTCAGTATTTTGGGAATCAATTATCTGCGGGTATCAGATTCAACTTCGGGGACAGTGATTTGGGAACAATGATCAATACTTGAGAACAGTGTACTTCAGCTTATCAACTGTGTGTTGTGATGCCAAACTGTGTGTTGTGTGTTTATTTTAAGCTGTTATGCTGTCCGTTTGTCTGGTTGTCTATTTCCTTATTATTGCTTTATTTATCTTTTTGCTAGGGGTAGTTTAGCACAATTGCTTTAGACCAAGCAGATATTCCTCTAGCACTCTGGACAAGAGGTCGCCGACTCAATCGATCTGAGGATCTGGTTGACGGACAACCAGTGTTCCATTCTCTACCCCCAGTTGTCAGACGGAGGTCGAGAAGACGTAGTTTATCCGAGCAGAGGTTGCCAGAGTAGTGGTTTACCCCATCAGTGGACAGTCGGGCTGAGGTCTCAATTGTTGCCATAAAGATAAACCTACCAGTAGTTCAGATAGATCAGGGCAGTATGGCAGGAGCGACAGGAGTTGAGGAAATGATGCGTCAGATGCAGGAGACCATGAGAGCCATGCAGCAGGACGCTGTTCGTCGAGATGAGTTTGCCAAACAACAGGCCGAGATCATGGCCCAGCAAGCAGAGTTAATTGCCAGGTTGCAACAACAAGCCGGGGCATCTGCTTCCCACCAAGCTCCTCCTCCACCAGGAGTTCCAGCACCCGGGGAGGCACTAAATGTCCAAGGAGATACGGATATCCCGACAGGGCCGGCTCCACCCCCGATTCTACCTCAACTATCCAAGGCACCTACGCCTGTCGATCAACCGGACTCTCCCTTTGAGTTCGAGGTGGACCATACAGCATTGAAATTGAGCAAGCTTGAGAAGTTGTTCAAGAAATCCCAAGGAGTAAAGTCCATCCCAGACATCGAGGACGGGTACACCGATGTGGCCGTGACGCTGCTAGATAGGTTCAAAATGCCACAAATCGACCGCTTTGACGGATCTGGGGATCCCATGGTGCATCTTCGGTTGTTTTCAGATATACTACGGCCGATGGGCCTCACCAGACCGCAGAAGCTTTCATTATTTGGCCGGACCTTATCGGGTGTGGCCGCTATCTGGTACGCAAAATTAGAAGATGATGTTAAGCGGAACTGGGATGAGATGGCTGAGGCTTTCATTGCGCAATACTCCTATAACACTCAAATCGAGATTACAACCCGTGATATTGAGACAACAAGGCAGGAGCCTAAGGAGAACTTTTCAGATTTTGTAGCCCGGTGGAGGGCCAAGGCCTCAATGATGACCTTAAGGCCCACTGATAAAGATTAAATTCGGATGATTGTATGCAATCTCCAACCCAAACTGATGTAGAAAATGATCGTGCTCCCCTTTCCTACATTTTCAGATTTGCACGAAATGGGGGTACAAATTGAGGATGCTATGAAACAAGGTCTGATTGACCAAGACAGAGAGCAACCCAGAAGAACCTTCAACCGCAACAACAATATAGGCACCAGCAATGCCGCAAATGCTAGAGCTTCAGAAGTAAGCATGGTCACCACCATCCCCCCTCCAAGACCCATGGCAGCTACACCTTTCTCCGGCGCGTCCGGAAGCAACACACAAACAACCAAATACCAACCTCGAGGCCAAAGAGCCTTCACCCCATTATATATGCCCCTGTCTAAGGCTCTGGGGGTATTAATCAGGAAAGGACACTTAAAGCCCCTGGAGCCGAGGCCATTGCCAAATCCACTCCCTCCCTCTCATAACCCAACAAAATACTGCGCATATCACCAACAACATGGTCACGATACTGACCAATGTTTTAGATTGCGTCATGAGATTCAAGATCTCGTTGACAAGCAGGTGATTGTGCCTCCAGAAAAACCCAATGTCACAACCAACCCTCTCCCCCCGCACAACCAAGCTCCACCTCCCAAAAGAATCAACTTTATCCAAACCTGGGTCACGCCATATGACCCCAGCATATACATCACCCCGTCCTACCTACCCAAGTCGGAGGTGCTCCTTCCTGACTGCACTAACTTGTGCATGTTGGACATCTCCAGAACCCAACCCGAACCAATGGTGGTGACTGTCGAGGGCAGAATAGGGGAGATTTCAGGGGAGAATGGGATTGTTGAGTCAGAATCTGAGGAATCTAGGATTTTTACTGAGGGGGTATACCGTCCAAGTGACTATATTCTATCAATAGGCTAGGTTAGGCCAAATGTGGAATTGCCGATAGGGGCAAAGCTTTGGGTGATACATGGGGATGAGTCTGGTCAGAGGATAGATGACTTGGCAGCTGTGGAAGGGGACTTTGCTAACCTCTAATTTTTCAATGAACAAGATCCAGAGGGCATGGTAGTCAACTGGTCAGATTTTGAGGAGTCAGCAGAGGTCACCGGGTGGCTTGATGACCTACCAGATGTTGTCGACGAAACTCAGTTGGAACGGGGCCCGACAGGGGCAAGAACATCAGTTGTGGCCGGAAATCAGAATGCATCGCCGGAGAGCGCCGGTGTTAAGAATTTCGCTCAGGACTTGGGCATTGTGAATGCGGGAAGTGTTGAACAGCCAGCTGTACTGACACAGTTGGAACAAGAAAGGTTCGGGGATTCTGAGAGAATCAGGAAAGCTAAGGCCCCTGAGGGAACTGAGAGTGCTGTGTGCACGAGGGTAGAGAATGCTGCGAGCATGTAGACGGAAAGTACTACGAGTACAATTGTACCAGAGCCAGACAGATGTATGTTAACTGCCAATGGAATGTGGTGGGAGGATGATGATCTATGTCTGGCCCACACGGATGAGGATTGGGGGAGCAACCAGCCAGACGATACCTGGTACATCGGCGAAGTTGATCATATGACTAGAAACAGGCGGTACTTCAAGCCCCCACATCTAGATCAGCAAGAGGCATCTGGGAAGGACAGGGAGACAGAGAAACAGAAAGAGAAGCAACTCGAAGAAGAAGCTGTACTGAAGCAGTTGAAAAAGATATAGGCAGACATCTCCATCTGGGGACTGCTTATGGCATCGCGAGTGCATCGACAAGTTGTCTTATTGGCCATGGACAAGGCCAAGCTCTGAATAGATACCACGCCCGAACAGCTGGTGGGCTTAGTTTTTCCGGGAGGGGCTACCCCGATGTTGACTTTCTCCAACAAAGAATTACCACCTGAGGGTGCGAACCATAACAAGCCACTCTACATCTCTGTGGAGTGCAGAAACAAATGGATACCCGTGGTGCTTGTCGACACAGGAAATGTGTGCCCGGCAAGGACTGCATATGCAATCAGTTTAAAGACCGTGGACTTTGTACCGATAACCCAGGTGATTCGGGCATATGATAACACAAGCAGAGAAGTAATGGGGACAGTGAAAATTCAGACCAAGGTTGGGCCGGGACAGCATGAGGTAGACTTTCACGTCTTAGAAGTTCCTGCGACTTTCAACCTACTTTTGGGGCGGCCGTGGTTGCACCAAGTAAAGGCAGTTTCGTCCACCTTGCATCAGATGGTGAAATACCCCCATGGGAAGGGAGTAGCCATCGTTTTTGGAAATTCGTCGATCCATCCACCGCCGGAAGTATCTACGCCAATTTTGGAAATTAAGCACAGTATGGAGGATGTGTTCTTATCCGGTTTTACCCTGGCTGAGGCCCGGCTCGTTCAGAACATCTTAGCTGTTAATGAGGGGGTGTATGTCAGTGCTCAATCAGTATACCTCATGAACAAGCTTCAACACATCCCCGAGATGGGATTGGGAAAGAGCGGCCGGAAAGGCGTTGCAGCATTGGCTGAAGTGCCACACAACCCACATACCTTTGGCTTGGGTTATCTGCCCACCAAAGAGGATTGGGTAAGGAAATGTAAGGAGATAGCTGGGAGAGCCAGAGCGAAGCAGGCGGGGAAGCCTTTTGAGCTGATGCATAGACCCATTCAGGGTACCCTAAACGGACGCTTCGTCCGGGAGGGGGAGGACTTTCCGTTTTGTGGCTTCCCAGAGCCGTGGCTGAACGCAGAGAGGAAGCACGTGCCAGGTTTTGAGCTTTTCTTTGACCTACAGTTATCCGGGGATGACGTTGCCGAAGAGCAGACAAACCCATTGGCTGAGGCTGAGCAGAGCAAGAAAGTGGAGTCTGACGACGCCGAAAGTGAAATGGGGGTAGCGCTGGCGTGTCTACTTTCAGATCCTCTGATCGAACAGAAGTGCTTGGGGGATAACTTCTCGGTATGCGTGATCAGGAATGAAATGACTGCGGGCCTACCAGCAAACATTTTGGATGCATCTGTCGCACCCTCTCTCATTTGGCAGTATGAAAAGGGATTTTTGTTAAACAGCACCAGGTCAGGTAGTGAGCCGGAATCTGATTCCACCGAGTCTTGTGAGTCGGAATCAGGTTCCAGCTCGACTGAGTCTGAGTCCGATATTCTAGGGGGTGATAACCCGGATACCACAGTCCTGTCCAGGTCGTCTTTTTCTTTCTCTTTTGAGTCTGTTGTAACCGAAGAATCAGACGATTTGGATGTGCTTAGTAAGAATGATGTGGCTGTGGTTTCTGAGTACTTTTCTATGCCCTTGATTTATTGCATTAACTCAGACTTACAAAATTTTGATGAAAACGACGAGAAAAAATTCCTCCAGTTTTGCAACGCTTAATTGAACAAGAGCAGGAAAGATTTGTTAAACCCTTAATGGATGAAATCACTACCATGAATATTGGTACTGAGAAGGACCCGCGGCTGGTCCAGATCGGGTCCATGTTGTCTTCGGAGGAACGCGAGCGCTTAGTCGCTTTATTAAAAGATTTCAAAGATGTTTTCCCGTGGTCCTACAAAGACATGCCTGGGATCGATCCTGAGATTGTACAGCATCGGATCCCTCTTGACCCCAAGGCCCGACCCGTTAAACAAAAACTCAGAAGGATCCGCCCGGACTGGGCTCTCAAGATCAAGGAAGAGGTCACCAAGAAAATTGACGTAGGTTTCCTGCTGGTATCCGAATACCGACTTGGTTGGCCAACATTGTTCCGGTGCCGAAGAAGGATGGCAGGATTCGGGTATGCGTGGATTTCAGGGACTTGAATAGAGCTAATCCGAAGGACGACTTCCCCTTGCCGCATATCGATGAGTTAGTGGTCTTCACAGCGAGGCATGCTTTGCTTTCGTTCATGGATGGCTTCTCAGGCTACAATCAGATAGTGATGGCAACTGAAGACCGGGAGAAGACTGCTTTCACCACCCCGTGGGGGACTTACTATTACAGGGTGATGCCATTTGGGTTGAAGAATGCTGGGGCTACATATCAACGGGCCGCGACCACAATATTGCACGACATGATCCACAAAGAGGTTGAGGTATACGTGGACGACATGATTGTCAAGTCCAAAGAAAGAAAGGGCCACTACACCGCCTTGCAAAAGTTCTTTCAAAGGATCAGAGAATTTTGGTTGCGGCTGAATCCTCAGAAGTGTACGCTCGGTGTTACAGCCGGGGAAATGCTGGGGTTTCTGATTACACAGAGAGGTATCGAAGTCGACCCTTCCAAAATCAAGGCCATCTTAGAAATGCCACCACCAAGGACTGAAAAGGAGGTGCGAGGCTTTCTGGGTAAAGTGCAATTCATAAGACGGTTTATCTCAAAATTAACCTTGACTTGTGAACCACTTTTTGGCCTCCTGAATAAAGGAAAGAAATTCCAATGGGACGGCCGATGCTAAGCTGCTTTTGAACAAATCAAGGAATACTTACAGAACCCGCCCGTGTTGTCACTGCCAGAGCCAGGGAGATCGTTGATTTTGTATCTATCAGTAACTGAGACTACAATGGGCTGCATGCTCGCGCAAGAATCAGAGGACAAAGTGGAGAGAGCCATCTACTACTTGAGCAAGAAGATGCTGGAGTATGAGACTCGCTACACACCGTTAGAAAAGGCTTGTTTAGCCTTGGTATGGGCTACCAGGAAGCTGCGGCACTACCTGTTAGCTCACTCTGTAATGTTGGTTTCAAGATTGGATCCCATCAAATATCTCTTTGAGAAACCGACACTTACAGGTAGGCTAGCTCGTTGGTTGCTGTTGCTTTCCGAATTCGATCTGAAATATGTGATGCGTAAGTCAGTCAAGGGAAGAGCAGTAACAGAATTCTTAGCCAATCATCCAGTGGAAAGAGGTGAAGCAGTTGAGTACTTATTCCCAGATGAGGCCATTTTGCATATCGACGACGAGTTTTGGACGATGTACTTTGACGGAGCGTCAAACCAATACGGGTATGGGATAGGAGTGTTGCTGATAGCACCCGACAACTCCCGTATCCCTCTAGCATTCAAACTCCGGTTCAAAGTCTCGAACAACGAAGCAGAATATGAGGCATGCATTGCCGGTCTAGAAACAGCCCTGGAATTATGGGCAAAATGGTTGGACGTCATCGGGGACTCGAACCTTGTTGTATCTCAAGTGAAAGGAGATTGGAAAATCAAAGAAGAAAAGATGATAATGTATCACCAGACCTTGGACTTGTTAATTGCTGGGTTTGAGAAGTTAAACTTTGCTCATCTGTTAAAAGAGAACAACAGGTTCGCAGATTCACTAGCAACTCTATCTTCCATGATAGACATCCCGTTTGGAGTCCGGATGCGTCCAGTCATTATCGACCAAAAATTTGTGCCGACTTACGAGTCGATTACTGCTATAGATGAGGTTCAAGATGAGAACCCCTGGTATTACGATATTTGGAATTTCTTGGAGAATGAAGCATATCCACCAGGGGTAAATGCCAAGGATAAAAGGGCAATCAGAAGAATGGCCATTCAGTTCATCATCTGCGGAGGTAAATTGTATAAGAGAGGTCATCTGGGAATGCATAAGCTGTGCGTTGAAGCTGAAGAATCAAAACGCCTGATGGAGGCCATCCATGGAGGGGAATGCGGTGCGCATATGAACGAGGTAATGCTAGCACGGAAGATCCTTAGACAGGGTTACTATTGGTCCACCATGGAGGAGGATTGTATCGGCTTTGTTCGGCGATGCCACAAGTGTCAGATCCATGCAAACCACATGAACATCCCGCCGTCGAAGCTGTACAATATGACTTCGCCATGGCCATTTTCAGTTTGGGGAATCGATGTGATCGGGGCTGTCACTCCGAAGGGGTCGAATGGGCATGAGTTCATCCTGGTCGCGATAGATTATTTCATAAAGTGGGCTGAGGCCCAATCCTATGCGGTGTTGAAGGCTTCACATGTTACGAAATTCATCAGAAACAACATCATCTGTCGCTACGGGGTCCCAAACGAGATCATTTCAGATAACGGTTCCCACTTCAAGAAGGAAGTGATTGATTTGTTGGAAAAATATAATGTGGCTTTTCATAAGTCATCCACCTATCGGCCGCAGGCCAATGGAGCAGTCAAGGCCGCCAACAAGAATATCAAACACATACTGCAGAAGATGGTGGAAACCTACCGGGACTGGCCAGATAAGTTGCCATTTGCTTTGTGGGGCTACCGGACTTCAATTAGAACGTCTACTGGGGCGACTCCGTATTCATTAGTTTATGGGATGGAGGCCGTTCTACCTATCGAGATTGAAGTTCCGTCTTTGAGAGTGCTGGTTGAGTGTCAGATAGCCGAAGCAAATTGGCAGCAGAGCAGATTTGAAGAACTCATGCTCTTTGATGAGCGCAGACTGAAAGCACTGTACCATGTTCAAGGTTACCAGCGCAGAATTGCCAGGGCTTTCAACAAGAAAGTTAAGTCCAGGAATTTAAAAGAAGGAGATTTGGTACTCAAGGACAGCCGAGCTCCCATCCACGACCCAAGGGGCAAGTTCAGACCTAATCGGACTGGTCCCTACATCATTAAGTCTATCTGGTCAGGTGGAGCTATGGTTCTGATGGACCTAGATGGCCTAGAGTTCTCCCAACCGATCAATATGGACAAGTTGAAGAAATATTACCCCTGAGAGGCTCGCTAGGCCGAAAACCCGAAAGGGCAACCTAGGCAAAAGTTAGAGCACAAAAAATTTCAAATTATAAAAACTGAGCTCGCAAGGTTGAAAACCCGCAAAGGGCGGCCTTGGCAAAAGTTAAAGCATAAAAGGAGAGTGAAAATACTCGAGTGAACCAGGGCCTGAACTACGTAAGGCTTGATTCCCATCTTTGGGATATGTAGGCAACTTCATCCTGAAGTTCAGCCATAAACTTTTCCCCGATCAACTTTGTCCATTTGATCATCTCGGCCATCTTTGTCTATTCAGCATTCAAGAGTTCGGTTATGATCTCCGATGCAGTGCTTTTCAGTCTAGGGGCAACTTTCCGTTGCTGTGCAGTGCAGCGGTATTATGCAGACTAGGGGCAACTTTCCAGTTGCTCGGATCCGGGGTTATGCATCTCAGTGACAGATTTCAGGCGTGTCCAATTCTGATCCATATCGAAAATGGTTTTGAAAAGTTTTAATAAAAGTTGACTTTATTCAAAATTAATCTTTTTACAACTTAGACCATTTTTGGACCAAAGCGGAAAATTTTCAGTACCCACAACCTTCAATTTCATTGATTTCAATACAAAGTTCTCCTGCTCTTGCATACAAATTGAAGTTGCTTTTGATTACAATCATAAAGAAAACTTGAAAGTACTAACAAAGCAATAAATCCGGGGCATAGATAAGTCAAGTGTTCCTGCGCCCCCTCCCAGAGCTGGTCGAAGCCTCTGCTGCCAAAGTGGGCCCTTTCTGTGCCTCTTCATTGAGCCAATCCAAGCACTCATCAGACAAAGTGCAATTGAAAGTGGAAGCGGGGGCCAGGAGCTCTTTAGTCCTCCATGTTGTGGCATACCGGGCAAGCTGTGCGCCTCGGGTTCAGAATGCAGCAGGGTACTCTACCCCCACTGGCGGGCAAGTCTGATCATGTCCGAACTGGCGCCGGAACCGGAACGGAAAGTAGAAGACACAGTGTGTCATGCCAATCAATTGAATCCCAGGTTGACGGGTCATGTTGTAACTCATTGCCGACAGATTGAGCCAAGGGCAGCGCCAAGCGATGCGGTTCGCAGACAAACTCCACATCTAGTTGTACCACCACCCCTTATCTAGGGCATCGACCAGACGTTGTCGAAAAAAGTAGCCGCGAGCTGAGTATGCTGGGCAAGACTCCACAATCTGTAACTTGTCCATTAACCACACCTGGGGAGGGATGAAAAATGAGAGAATAAAGAATAGAGAGATGAACGATGAGAGAAAAGTAAGAAAAGGGTTTTGTGAGAAAAACCGAGCCTGAGGGTCGAGTGATGTGAGCAATACATATATGAGATTGGGTGGGGAACATTACCTGCAACAGTAGTGGGCTCCCTGCAAGCCTAGCCGTCTCCCGACGATGAAAAGCGTCTAAGCCCATCAATGTTTCAACCAATGTCATCGCAATGTAGCTCTTGCCCTCCTTCAAGCCTTGGGCGACCTCGATCAACCGGACACTGAATCCTCCGGAACACGGGGCAAGCAAGAAATGAGATAGCAAGCATAGGCAAAGCGCGTGTCGCCGATAGCCCTGCCAATGATGGTTGCCGCGGTCACCAGCATCAGAAAACTGGCAAACCAAGCTTGGGATGTCCAGTTCCCCATCATGAATCAATAATCGAGCGTCATGCAAAGTGAGGCCGCACATTTGTCCTAAGGCTTGGACGTGGCCAAATCGGAGTTGAGGCAAGATTTCCTCGTTGCGCTCGGACTCCATCAAAGCTTGGAAATCCTCGAAAGTAGAACACATCTCTTGCCCGCTAAAGCTAAAGACGTGTGTCACTGGATTCCAAAACCTTGCCGCGGCATGGAGGAAAGGAAGATGCAGTGGAGTACGGCCCAGCGTAAATAGTGCATTCAAGCCGAAGCCCCGGAAGTTCAACTTTTCCGAGCCGTCTAGAGAAGCGATCCAAGCTGCGAGATTTTGGATGAGGAACGCCTCCATTTTGATGCAAAACTGAGATAAAATGAATGAACCACGAGGCTGGAACTTTTAAAGAGGATAAGGCACTGTTCAGGGGACACGTGTCGAAAAATTGGTGGTTGCTAAGCCAGGTGGTCGGCCGACCACCTTTTCTGGCAGGCCGACCACCCCTTTCCCCTCCAATGAAAAAAGCTGGTCAGCCAGCTCCCTCTGATGGTCGGCCATGAAGAGAAGTGGGGGTTTGGTCTTGTCTTAACCTCTGGAAGAGAGTTCCTAGCATTCCCATGCGTCGGGAGTGTTGAAGGTTCGAGTTTACCTCAGTTTCGGATGTGTTCCGTCATCCAGATCGTCCGAAATGCATTTGTTTATCGAGTTGTTGTTAAGTCCTGCTTATCAACGTTGTTGTGTCTTGCTTATCGAGTTGTAAACTTGTTAAGGTTTTGTTGTTTCTTAGTAAGTTAAGTTTTTTAGTTTGTTACGTCGGTTCACTACCTGACTCGGTAACTTTCAATGCACAATTTCATTCAATCTCATTTTTGTGCAAAATGATGTGATGCGATGCTAAGAACATAAAATACAACACTTTTTGAACAAAAGCTGTTTCATTCCATCATGCTTCCTTTGTTACAACATTTTACAACAAGGGTACAAGTTTTACAGAAAATAAAACTGCCTAATAATGTACAATGTGCTACAACTACTAGCAAAAAGGCAAATAAAGCAGGAACATCTGCATAAGTGCTCTCAAGTGCAAGAATAAGAGACCCTCTTCGTCCTCTTCGGCTGAGAAGTCCCTGCACCATCCCCACCAGCGCCACCATCTGAATCGGAGCTGCTGTCCTTGGAATCCTCCTCGGCATCACCTCCGCCCTCAGAACCGGACTTAGAGTCATCCTCTCTACCTGCAGATGTCTCTGACTGAGGATGTGCGGACTCCTCCTCCTCACTGGACTCCTCCTCTATGACATGTACTCTGCGCCTGCCTCGTCTGCGAGACGAGTCCTCTCTCCCAGCTCCCCGAGAAGGCCCAAATGGCCCGGTCTGTGGCCCAGTATATAGCAGAGGCATCTGAAAAGAAAGATCGCAATTTGAATACATCAGCCAAAGTATGTATATCAGATGCAGATGCAAGAAAAACTACATAGAGTGGGTGTATGTAGATACAGTACATGAATGTGGTGTGTGTCAGGTGTGCTCTACACATGCAGTCAATCAATGCAGTGAAATGTTCAAGTTCAGCATGTCATCAGAAGCATGATAAATGCAAGAAAACTAAAGAGTACCAGGACACCAACGATGGATAACTGCGTCTCTCTCCGCAGGACCATGCCCTCTAGTGAGGCCACCAACCCGAGCATCCTATCCATGTACTCCATGGAGGGCTGTAGATGCAAGTGCAAGTCATCAGTAAATGAATGAATGTCCAAGTATCTGAGTGATAAATCAAAGCAGAAAAGCATACCGGTGCGAGTCAGGGTCTCTGACATATCAGTGATCTGGCATAGGAGGCTCTATCGGAATCGGGTAGGAAGTCCCGTATCGCCATCCTGTTAACTCAGTCGGAATATCTGGCCATCCAGGGTGATGATAAGTCGGAGGAATTGGGGGGACCAGTCCAGCCCCACCTCTTGATGTGCCGGCCCTGCTAGTCGAAGGAATATCTGTAGCCCGGGCCCGGCTCGATGATGGCATGCCAGTAGACCTCCGCGTGGAAGTACGAACACCTGTCAATGGAGGCATCAAGTATGTGTGACGGTAAGTCGCGTACTCCCCTTCCTCCAAATGTAGCAATGCGTCTGTCACATCCCGAACCCGCCCCTGAAAGTTCGGGCATGACCTATGCAGACATAGGCGTTAAACCTGATATACATAATATAGGGGGCCTGAACGAAAGCATTTAATGTTAAAGAACAACATCAAAACATATCCATTGAGCTACTATTGACATGCCAGGATCACCACATCATATCAAGTAAATAATATACAGAAAACATACACCCATACACATCGACTTAGCCCACAATTGGGCATGGAACAAAACATCTTAAGGAAGGACAATCAAGCATAAATCCCAAAAATATAACAACACTTGACAAAACACACGGCTACAGATAGTGCCTGGACACACCGAGGTTGACAAGAGGGAGACGAATCTTAAGGGTTAGGACTGGCCTCTCGATTGATAACCTACAGAAATAGACAAAATACAGAATGAGTGAAACTCAGTGAATTATAGTACATAAGTAATGTAAAGTACAACTGAAATAATAAGGTATATAACTGTAAAACATATAATTAACTACACTCTGTAATTATATCTCAAACAAACATGAATCCAGAAATATATATACAGAGTGGCCCTCGGCCCAGAATGATACTGAACGGCCCACGGCCCAAAATGATACAAAATGGCCCTCGGCCCAGAATGATACAGAATGGCCCACGGCCCAGAATGATACAGAATGGCCCACGGCCCAGAATGATACAGAATGGATTCAAGAGATGGCTCCCACCGAAGTGTAGCACTTTGTTCTATACCAGAAATCAATAAGTTTTAAAACATCATTGTATACTAAATCATGTCGTAAACGGAACAACTTACAGAACATAATACATAAACAGAATGAATGTCCAGAACAGAATAGCCCCAAATTCACATAAATAACATCACACAACAGGATACATAAATCATCTCATGATTCCTTCCAAATGGCCATAATCGTCTCACGTATATCAGAATATTACTAATAGGCACGGAATAACTTACTTCACCACAATCCTGAGTCATCCTTGGCAAAACATAAGGATTCAGAATGCCCAAGCATCATTGTTCTTATTGTTCACTATAAATCAATAAGGGAAAATTACAGATAACAAAACGTTAATGATGTTCATTAACGGTAAACAAAGCACATGACGATAGCACAGTCCATAGTTCTAACCAGCTACTCAATCATGTTTATCTGCTATAAACAGGTATCTATATTGTAAAACATGTACTGAAATTCCCAAGAGGATGTTCGGGATGTCATGTTCCCATTCAAAATATTATGCCCCAGTAAACAGAGTTTACATTCATAATGTCCTTCTATTACCAACTCCATAGCATCAATAGTTTACATGTCATTTCTGTGCAGAATCAGGGTAATTACAGGTTGTGACACATTATCGATACATTATCGTTAACCACTAAACACATTTCAGATCCTTCATTACTCACATAAGCCTCAATCCACTCATACGTTATCATAATTACCCACAAAGAACAGAATATTAATACCAATGATCATTAACGGTAAATAATGTACAATTGTAGTACTATTACTCACAGTGCAACGACGAAGTGCTTGTCCTTCTCGGGTTATGCCCTACACATGTACACAACTTATACATTAAGGGCATCAAACACAAATTCCAGGAATACCAGAGGGCTAAGCACATAAAACAGAGCAAACAATATTTTGCAGCATGAAATTTCAAACCTACTTCTCCAACTCAATATATATATATATAAAAGATTACTAGTCTTACAAAACACATTATGGAATTTACACCCATTCATCTTCGATTCAAAGAAAGAAAGGATTTTTATGAACATTTCCATGTTCCCCAAAACTCCTTAATTTCTAGTGTTTTCACAAAAAACTAAACATTTCCCCATCCCCATAAGAAATCCTACTAAATCATTCTCTTGATTTAATAACTAAGCAAGCCCACAAATATTTAGTAAAATGATTTGGGATTAAACCCATTCTTGAAAACTTCACATTTTAGGTCACAAAAATTAATATCAACATAGTCAATACCATCCCACATAATCATCACAATTCAACATATCTCAAAAGGAATTCTTAAATTCCATTTCAACATTCCATAATCGAATTTATATCATCCACATTATCAACAAATCTTTTCTCCCAATTTCCCTTTTATTAAAACATAATTTACAATGCATTTAACAAAGTTCAATCGCAAAGTTTAAACATAATTTTCAAACATAACCAAATTCCAATTAAACTTGAACACATCTAATTCAACCTACCACTTTCATGACTCAACTATCAATTTGGGCCAAATAATTGATTATCATCAAAAATCAACCTAGGGTTTCTAAGAAATCTACAAATTTCAAATAAAATTTTAAATCTTCTTAACCCATTACTTTTTATTTCAAATCTTCCCATTTATTAGGCACCCTAGGTCCATAATCCATAAACCATAATCTAAACCCCATAAACCATACTCTAAACCCCATAATAGAACCCCAACATACCTCAAAAATTTCGAAATTCCATACGGTAGAAAGTGGTGATCTCCTCTTATTCTCCATCCTTGATGCAAGATCCATGGTTGATTTGTTGAGAAAAGTTGAGGAAATCAAGGTTTTGGGAGCTAGGGTTTCGGACATGGAAGAGGGGAGAAGAAGAGAGGAAAAGAAAATGCAAGAAATGAGCTCAAAATCACGTTTTTGAGCTGCTGCCCGCACATCGCCGCACGTGCGCCACATTTCCCGCACGTGCGGTCCTGCTTCCAGCACAGATATGAAAACTTCAAACATGCGTAACTCCCTCATCCGGACTCCGTTTTAGGTCATTCTTGTGCCCAAATTGAAGCCCCGAAAATAATCTTTCTAATGGTTCTAACCTCACATCCAAATTCTAAATGTGGAAAAAGAAAAGGGCAAAAGAGTAACAGCTGGTCGTGGGCGATTTGGTCGAATTAAAGTTTTTGGTCCAATCTTACCTTACCATCATATTACCACCACAATCAATACCCCAAAATAAAATAGGGAGGTTCCAAATACACTAATAAAAATGCCACAGATATAAATCACTTTTCACAGAAAGCAAGTAAATGCACAGAATAACAGATCGAAAATATACCAGGAACAGATATGAGGGTCGGGTTATTACAGCGTCGGTACCCAACATGGCGCTAGTGACATCCTGGGGAGTGAGCCTATCAGCGGACCGCATATCGTCCGGAGGTGCTGATGGAACAGTCTGCTCGGGGAAGCCCATAGTCTGGTGCATGAAGCGGTCCCCCAGAAACTAGGCCCTACCAACGGGCCCCTCAAATAGAATCCTGT
Organism: Camellia granthamiana; assembly: GCA_036172215.1. Lineage (NCBI taxonomy): Eukaryota > Viridiplantae > Streptophyta > Magnoliopsida > Ericales > Theaceae > Camellia > Camellia granthamiana. The sequence goes on from CM069914.1 coordinate 17,620,085, forward strand.
ACCGAGAAGAGGCCCATGCCCCAGCAAACTGGAATCGGGTATCTCCACCCAAGGGCGCCCAAGGCTGCCATGTGATCTGCGGATAACCAATGCATAAGCCGATTAGAAATCGTAAATGTACAAGATAAATCAAAGATGAAAACATGAAGAACTGAGAGTTCTGACTTACCTCGGTCGGTCGCACTGTATCAAAAAACTGCCTCAGGAAGGGCAGAGTCTCCCGAGCTCTCGGCCGGTACTGGCCCTCGAATACTGGCGAATAGGGAATCATGAGAGGCACCTCCACCTCAAGCTCTGGGGCTAGTGTCGGAAAGTACGCGAAAACCCAAAACTGTGGGAAACAGAGCAATAGCCATCAGAATACAGAATGCGAATGCAAAATGCTGAGGGCAGAGTGCAAAGTACAGAATGTAAAGAGTGCCGTGTGTGCAGTATACAGATAATGAAATGCAGAAATGCAGAAATGTAAATCAAGAGGGCAGAAAAGTACCTCCCATGCTCTCCAATAGCCGCCGACTATATTCTCCCATCCGCGGAAGGTCGCGCTCATGTAGTAGTAGAGGGTAGCCAAGCTGGCGCCGCCCCAGTCATACTGGCTGACCTGTGATAGGTCTACCAGGGCACTCAGCAGATATAGCCCAACGGTGTTCCCCCTATCGGCGAACAGAGTGGTCCCGAAGAGGAACATCAAAAACCCTCGAGTGTACTGCGCTATCTCCTCGGGAGTCTCGGGCTCTATCCTCCTGAAATGCGTGGAAAACCAGGTATACTAGACTCTGCCTGAGGATCTGTCAACTGGTGGGCGAGCTCCCAATAGATAGATCCAGGTGGCCTCCCACTTGCCGATATCCTCATCATAAGGGATCGCCCAGCCTCCCACGTCAAGGCCTGCCAGCACAGCAAAGTCAAATGGGGTCATAGTCATGTCCCCGGTAGTTGAGAAATTGAAGGAGTTGGTGGTGTCCCACCATCTCTCTACAAGGGCGCTCATCAATGTCCTGCTAGCAAGATAACGAGATATCCCCATGCAGAAGGGTCTGAACCCTGCCTAGTCAACCCAATCACAAATGGCCTCCGGGAGCTCTGTATACCACTCCCTCGCAACAATGGAGCCATATCCTCGTGTAACACGGGAAAACACCTGCATTCATAATGAACACATGTATTCAGTTTCAGAATGAAATGAATAGGCTGCGTGCAAATGAAATGTATGAGCTGTGTGCAAATCAAATCAGATACAATGCTGTGGACTGCGTGTTCAGTATGAGCTGCGTGCAAATGCAATGTGTGAGCTGCGTGTTCAACATAAGGTATATGAGCTGTGTGTTCAGAGTTGAAGTATGAGAGATGCCTGTTCAACATGAAGTATATGAGCTGTGTGTTTAGAGTTGAAGTATGAGAGCTGCGTGTTCAACATGAAGTATATGAGCTGTGTGTTCAACATCAAGTGTTGGAGCTGTGTGTTTAGACTTCAAAAACAGTGGGCTGTGAGTTCATCTCAAAGTTCGAGCTGTGTGTTCAACATCAAGTGTTAGAGCTGTGTGTTCAGATTTCAAAAACAGTGGGCTGTGAGTTCATCTCAAAGTTCGAGCTGTGTGTTCAACATCAAGTGTTAGAGCTGTGTGTTCAGATTTCAAAAACAGTGGGCTGTGCGTTCATCTCAAAGTTCGAGCTGTGTGTGCAACGTCAAGTGTTTGAGCTGTGTGTTCAAGTTTCAAAAACAGTGGGCTGTGTGTTCATCTCAAAGTTCGGGCTGCGTGTTCAACTTTCAAAAACAGTGGGCTGCGTGTTCATAATCAACAAGTTTGGGCTGTGTGTTCAGATTTCAGAAATAGTGTGTGTGTTGCATGTTCACAATCACAAGTTTGGGCTGTGTGTTCAGATTTTAGAAATAGTGTGTGTGCTGTGTGTTCACAATCACAAGTTTGAGCTGTGTGTTCAGATTTCAGAAATAGTGTATGCCGCGTGTTCACAATCAAAATATGGGCAGCGTGTTCAGAAATTCAAAGTTTGGGCTGTGTGTTCAACTCTCAACAAGTGTGTGCTGCGTGTTCACAATCAAATATGGGCTGCGTGTTCAAAAATGCAAAGTTTGGGCTGCGTGTTCAACTCTCAACAAGTGTGTGCTGCGTGTTCACAATCAAATATGGACTGCGGGTTCAGAAATTCAAGTGATTGAGCTGTGTATTCAAGATGCAAATAGAATACTGTGTTATAGACTAAGTATTCAGAACAAGCTGTGTGCTAGAATGAGCAGAAGTATGGTGTGTGAGTCTGTTCAGAACGAGCAGATAAGCTTGCACAGCAAAAGCATGAAATGCACGGAAAATGCAGAATATATTGCAGAAAATGTAAAAGTGAAGTACATACCTCTCATGCCTGATAGGAGAGGTGGGACTCCGGCTCCCGCAATAGCAGATCCACAGGTGCTCGATCATCAAAATCGGTAAAATGATAGAAAACTGCCTGAGGGAGGGTGTGCGTCGAAGGGTCGTACCTCTCGGGAATGAATGGCCGAACCCTTGGAGGTAAAGACATGATGTCTGGTCACCCCCGGCACCTGGAGGACCTCTGCCCTGAGGAAAATGACCTGCCATCTCAAGAAATCTGCAAAAAAAGAGCAAAAATGAGCGAAATGAGCCAAAATTGGAAAAAGTCAACAAAAGTCGACTCTCGAGAAATGAAAAAGTCAACAAAAGTCAACTCCCGAGAAAATGTTCCAAATATTGAGACAAACTTACCTCAAGTGGTGAAAATGAGAAAAGAAGCTCCGAAATCAAATTTTAATTGGTCCAAAGTGAAGAAAACTGAAAGTTTTCGCGAAACAACTTTGCGTGGGACGTTGAAAAACGCGTATAGAACACAAATCTGAGAGAGAAAATGGTCTAGGAAGCAAGGGGAGATAATTTTGGATTTGAAGGTATGAGCCAAAAAGTGTTTGGCAATGTGTATTTAAAGAAATAAGGGTGAAAGGACAAAACTGCCCCTATTTTGGGCTAGGTGGTCGGCCAACCACCTTTTCTGGTAGGCCGACCACCCCCTTGCCTCAAACCTGGTCAGTGGCCTTCTTACCTGGTCAGTGGCCCTCCCCTTTGGTCTCCAATGCTTCTTTGAGCTCCCTGTAAAATTTGGTAGTGATCGGAGTCCCCGATACCCGAGAAAGTACAAGAAAAGTGCACTTTTCGTCGCGAAATCCCTCTGCGGGAACTTCAACCCCAACTTTCGATGCGTGTTTCATCGTTACTCGTCAAGAGCAAGATATATCCTTTTTGAGTACGTTGTGACCCTTCCGGGAGGTAAACCGGAGGCCGCGATTGAGTCGCCCTCGTCGAAACTTGCATTCCTTTGCTCGTTGTTTTGGGTCAAATATGCATTCGAGATTGCACTTATCCTGCTTTGCTATGCACGTCACTTGCATTCTCATGCACATTGCTTGCATTGTTGTGCACGTTTCATTGGTATTGTCATGCCTCCGTGCATAACTTGCATTGTCGTGCACGTTTCTTCTTGCATTGCGATGTGCTTTTTCATCAGCACCGTGTTTGTCTGCGTTCGATATAGTATTGAACATATGTTGCTAACTATGTTGTGCTTGTTAAGTTTCTCTCTTTTGTAGGCACGATATTGTATGTACGGTTCATTTGAAGCTGGTGCGACCAGACGAATTACGAAGGTATTGTATCTTCTCCGTGTGAGACGTGGCGAGAATTGAATAGTTCTCCGCATTCTTTACTACATGAAATGTAGTTGTTGCTTTGCATTCTTGCTTAAAACTGTTGCATCTATCGTGAATATTTGCTTCATTACAGCTTGCTGCATGTGCATGATCATAAGTTACGTTCGGTTTGGCGCATATCATTTTGCATTTTGCCCCTACCTGCGGGCACATCTTTCTCTTTATCTCGCCTGTTTGTCTAAGTCTTCGACCTTGTCAAAAATGGGTCGTCTCTAGGCTTTGACATTCACTCTCGTCACGTACGACTTCTAAGTTCTGTCAAAGAGGGGCAACTGTAGACATCCCATTTTTGACCGACCTTAAGACTCAGACGTCACTGATTGAGCGCTCAGTGATAGTGCATATTGTGCTCATTTTGAGGTTTCAGAGTCTCGGCTGCAAGCCTTGCCTCCGGACTTCGGGGCTCTTTTGTGCTCTGCCTCGGTTTGCGAACCAAGTCCTGTTTTCTCTGTTTTCTCTTCCCGAAGGGAGGGAGAGGTCTCGTAGACCATCTCTCAGTGGCCGCAGGCTACGTTTTATGGTCGTAGGCCATTTTTCCCGTTTGGAGGCTAGTTTTTGATTTTCGGGGCCGTCAACCGTGTGCCTCGGTTCGGGACCGCTTAACTACCTCCGTTTGCTCCGGTTTTTGGCACACACCTTGTTTCCTCTCCTTAGAGGGACACTGTGGCCCGAGAGACCACCTTTGTGGTCGTACGCCACCTCCGGTGCTTAATAGTCAGTTTTCAGGGCCCCCGGCTGCGCGTTTTGGCCCCCGAACCCTCGTTTTGCATCGATCTTGGTTCATTTTTGGTGTGGACCCTAGTTTCACTGTTGGGAAGGTGGTACGGGGGTGGGAGACCAGCAATTCTTCTTGGAGACCACCTTTCCCCGATCGACTGGTTTTTCTTGGCAGGTAGGTGGTCTCCCTCACTTTTGGGCCATAATTTCAGGTCTCCCATACCACCATTGTGTTATACTCATCTGGGAGGCCACCAATATGGGTAGGCCGACCAGCTTTTCTTCCTGACCCTTTTGAACCTTGCTAGAAAGCTGGTTTTCCTCTCTCCTGGGCCACTTTTTCTGGTCTCCCATACCACCACTGTATTGCATTCACCTGGAAGGCCACCTTTCTGGGTAGGCCGACCAGCTTTCTTGCTTGAACCTTTTGACCCCTGGTCGGCTGACCAGGGGGAGTGGCCGGCCGACCACCTAAGCTGGTCGGCCAGCTTTCTGCTTTTTGGTCTTTTTGAGTGCAACACAGCTGTGCCAGCTGTGAAGCATTTGCCCCATCCTCCGAGATTTACCCCTTTTGTTTGCCTTCTTAAGGAAGCTTTGACCCTTTTGCTTAGCTTGTAGGAGAAGCTTGACCCTTTTGGTTAAGCTTCTTTTAGAAGCTTTGACCCTTTCTTGAGGCTTCTCCAAGAAACCTTGGCCCTCTTCCTCTATAAAACAAACCCTCCTCTCCATTTGCAAGGGTTTGAAAGTTTTGGCTGAGATATATACATCTCCCCCTCCATAGCTCTCTTCTTCAAGCTCCAAACCCCCTTTATTCTTGACCATTTACACTACACCTCATAGCCTACCACCTCCACCATCCATCCAAGCACCTTGGAACTGATTTGCAGAGGTTGAAGGCTCATTACCTTGGTCCAGAAGTTGCTGAGGGTCGGCTCTACAAGGGTAAGCCTATATTTTCCCTTTTTTTGCATTATTTTGCTTCATATCTTAGCCCTACTTGTAAGTATTTTTGGGTTTTGACATAAGCTAAAAAAAGTTTTCTTTTGAGCTCCTCTTTAAGTTTGATTAAGGGCACTTTTCTGTTTGGGGTCACCTTTCCCTTTGCATGCTTCATTTCCTCATGTTTAGGGCTATGCATTAGAGCATTTATGTTGGCCTTGGTTTGGCCTTTTAGCCACTGAAATCCAGTGGATTTTTAGTGGCTTAGATGTGTCTTTGAGCCCTAAAATCAGAGAGGGGTGACCCTCTCACCCCTTCTTCTCTTTACTAGCTTTGTTGGCCTTCCAAAGGAGCTCCATTTTGCATGCTTTGAAGTCATGTTTCAGGCCCTATTTGGTGAGTTTTAAGGTCTGCCTTGACTCTGTCCAGAGCCCTTTTGGCCATATTTTGTGTCCCTCATGCATGTGTAGAGCAATCCTCCTCAAGGCCTTTCAAAGGGACCTTTCATTGCATGCTTCATTGACCCATCTCAGGCCCTTTTCGGTGGGTTTCAGGACCCTCAGAACCTCTTTCCAGAGGTGGGTTTTCCATTTTGTATGCCTATTTTATATGTGTAAAACAACCCCTTGCATGGCCCTCCAAAGGAGCCTATCATTCTTGCATGCATTGACTGAGTTTCAGTGATTTTTTGAGCATATTTTGGCATGGCATGTTTCTGTTTTTGGCTAGTTTGGTGACCTCTCTTGTGCTTCATATACATGTAGTGAAAACCATGCTTACTAGCCTATGTTGCATGTTATTTTGGCCCTTCATGTTAGCACTTTTTGGCCACGCCTTAAACTGATCTTATGCATATTTTGGACTTCCCTAGCTCTGTTTTTGGGTTTCACGGTCGAATGATGTTTGTTTTGCATGCTTGTAGTTCAATACCCATGCTTAACTTTAAGTTTTGAGGCTCATTCCATGCATATACTGAGGTGTGTTCATGTTTTGGGTCCATTAACATCATATTTCAGAGCTTGTATCAATGCCATATTGCCATGTTTTATACTCTTTAAGTGTGCTTGAGAGTTGTCCATGAATGCCTTGTTTTCGGACCATTGAGTGAGCTCAATTTCCTTGCATGTTGAGCCACCATTTTAGGCCATTTCCCCACTGTTTCAGACCTGCCTAGGGTCTGTTTGGGGTTGGTTTTGTCATTGGTGCATTGCTTTGGGTACCTCTAGTGTAACGCACTTCATTAGTTTCGGTACCTGGGCCCCCTAGCATGCATTGTCTGACATATTTGCGTGTTTCGGGACCATCTTTTATGCCATTTCAGAGCTGTATCATGTCCCATTCTATGGCATACTTCATCCTTTGCCATGCTTAGTTAGAGTTGCATGTTATGCCTTACGATCGGTCCTTTGCATCCGTGCATGTTTGCATGTGTTTCGGTCGTCTCATTTCCATCATATGGCCACTGATGTGAGTATGGCTGAGGTCCACTCACATTGGTGTAAGTCCATCTTGCATTGTGTATGCCATTTTAGTCCATAGCATTGCGTATGCTAGGTTGCATGTTAGTGCATTGTGCATGCCATGTTACATCACGTGCATTGTGTATGCCATTTTAGTCCATAACATTGCATATGCTAGGTTACATGTTAATCGCATTGTGTATGCCATCTCATTTGCATTGTGTTTGGGGTAGGAGTTAGCCCAAGCACGGGAAACGAGGGACGTTTCGTACTCCAAGTGACGGAATGTGTCTCGATTCCCGGTCACCGACACTCTGGATTACCCATGATGAAGTTTAGGTCTTGTTGTGTTTTCATGTGCATTCATTTCACATCGAGTCGTGTAATTCGACTCCTCGGCCATCATGCATCGAGATGCGTGATTGGTGGCACGAGGATCGAGGTGTGCATATATACGTGAAAATACTTTGCCATGCCCCTTTCTTGCTCTCTGTTGCAGCAAATAAGAAATCAGCAACTTTCTAAAGCCTTGCACAGCATTCCGGGATTAATTGCAAACAGAGGCAAATCGGGGCATCGCAATGGATTTCCGCGCAAGGCAACTCGAGCATGCATCTTTCATCATTCGGAATAGAGCTAAGGCAGTTCATGAATTTGCATACTAGTTTATTTGCTTTCCTAGTTAATTTGTTAATTAATTAGGGTTTTGTAATATTTTCATTCGGACTGTAATTATTTATTCGGACCCTCCGAGCGAGGGCACAACTGTAATAAGTGCGTGCGTGTGATGTATGTCTTCCAACCCGGCATCTTTCTCCCTTTTATTTACTAGCTTATGATGGTTAGATTAGGGCATGTTTCAATTAGCATACTTATGCTCGCATGTTTGCATCCATTCATCTGTCTTGCATGCACCGGACTCGGCGCATCATACTAACTGCATCGTATTTCAATTCCAAGTTGAATACGTGTTAGCTATAGCATCTCATATGCCATTCTTAGAATAGCCGAGCCTATTATAGTTGCATTTTTGCATGTGTTGCATTAGGCATCTCAGCATAGTTAGGATCCATGCATGTTTTCTAATTAGCTTCTTTCTTTGGCTTGGAGTACTCGGTAAGCTTTTATACTTTAGCATCCTTGCATGTGTGTGAGTGACTGCCATGATAGCATGCTTACTATGAGACTATGTACTTATGTGATATAACTGCCTGAATGCCTGTGGATGAAGGTTGGGTCATTTGAATTGGAACAATTCACCGATTGCGAGTTTTAAGCCCACTTGAAAGTGGCAAAATCATGTTTTCTAAGCCCACCCGAGGGTGGCAAATCCACGTCTTAGCCTACTTACGGGTAGCACCATCAAACCATTTTCAAAATGAACAAACATGAGATGTGTTGTTCAATTCAGGCGATCCAGTCTATACTTGTATGCTGTGCGCATCACGTAGTAAATCTAGGCTAATAACCGGAATAAGAGCACATAATGTTTTCAAAACTCGATATCATAGTTAGTAGAGGCCGATCTTTGATCGGGCGAGCGAGGGTGCTCACGAAGTGACCTTCTCCAATCGTACCCAAGTTCCCGAGCCGAGGCAACTTTGGCGATGACGGACACGTAGCCTTAGGCAACGAGTCAGGGTTTCCTAAATTTCCCAAAATAAAATATTTAGGCGGCGACTCTGTATCTGGCAAAGCAGTCCATGTTCGGCATTTCTTTCAAAAAATTTGTTTTTAAAAACGATTTGCCGGATTTGGACTCTTTGATGAGTCATCGGTCTTGCATTACACTTTGCGAGATTAGATACAGGACCGTGACATTGAGTCCTGAACTGTAGTGAGCCCAAATGAACAAAACGGGATTCCCTCCCGGGACGTTCGGGGACGTCTACACGGGCGAGCAGAAGAAGGTAGACAAAATCCAAGAGGCCTGCACCACCGCCAAGGAAATGTTGGAAGAAGCCCTGGTTAACAACGAAGAGCTGTGGGACTAGGCGATTAAAGAGAATGAAGAAGCATATGGGCGAATTGCAGACTTGGAGAAGGCCTTGGCAAAAGAGAGGGCCAAATTGGCATTTGAGAGGGCGGCGTACCCCGATTTATGTGTGGCTGCTGTGGAGCAATTTAAGGGGTTCGCCGAATTCCATATGGCCATTAACGCCACAGTCGTGCGGAGCTTGGCGAAGGAAGGGGAAAGGGGTTCTGGGCCGTCGGGGGTGGCTGCTGAAGGTAGGAGTGAAGAAGAAGTGATCCATAGCTTTCAGCGGTCAGACTTCTACAAGTACGAGATGAGCCAATACTGGGACAACAGCTGGATGAGCTTCAAGTATAAGGCACAAGAGCTGTTTCCAGACGTGGACTTCAGTCGCGTGAAGGTAGGGGAAGACGACGTTGCCCAGACTCCCTTGGATGAGGGGATTGAAGAGGAAGATCTTGCATCCAGCAATGGTGATTAATCGTGGTAAAAAAAAATTTTGTTTTGTTTTTTGTCCATGTAATTTTTGTAATGAATTGTATAAAAGTGCAAGTGTGTTAATAAAACGACGAGTTCTTGTATTGTTGTTATTGCTTTGGATTTGTAAAGTTTTAATGGAAAAAAATGGCTGAGTAGAATTGGACAAAAATGAGTAAGAAAAATTTTGGAATGTGAAATTTGATAAATTTGGTAAAAATAGACAAGCAAGCTATCTTGTATAAATAGTACGAATCAGTAAAAATGGATAATTATGGATTGATTTTAACCAAGTCTGGCAGCGAATGATTGTAATTGCATACTTGTTCTGGATGAGTTCTTTATGCTCAGTCTAGCTAAGGCTTGAAGGGCTCAGTTGGGCTGAGGCTTTAGTTATCTCAGTCTGGCTGAGTTCTTCATGCTCAGTCAAGCTGAGGCTTTAGTTGTCTCAGTTTGGCTAAGTTCGTCATACTCAGTCTGGCTGAGGCTTGAAGAACTCAATCGGGCTGAGGCTTTAGTTATCTCAGTTGGACTGAGTTCTCCATGCTCAGTCTGGCTGAGGCTTGAAGGGCTTAATCGGGCTGAGGCTTTAGTTATCTCAGTCTGGCTGAGTTCTTCATGCTCAGTCTGGTTGAAGCTTGAAGGGCTTAGTCGGGCTGAGGCTTTACTTATCTCAGTCTGGCTGAGTTCGTCATGCTCAGTCTGGCTGAGGCTTAAAGGGCTCAATCGGGCTGAGTTCTCCATGCTCAATCTGGCTGAGGCTCAGTCAAAAAGTTGTCATTGAAATGCAACACAGATAATAGAGATGCCAGATTGTTGTTATTTAAGGCACAGCCTGTTGATCACAAGTTTACACCATGTATGGAAAGGGCGTAAATGAAGAAGTGTGCAGATCAGGAAAAGAGCACATACAACAATTGAAAAATACAAAAACAGGAGATGCTATTTCATTGGAAGTAACGCTTTAAATGCTCGGCATTCCATGGATGAGGGAGGTCTTTGCCTTCTATATCTTGGAGACGGTAAGTGCCCGGGCGGGGTCTAGCTTTGACAACATAGGGTCCTTCCTATTTGGCTGCTAGCTTGCCCTCGGTCAGATTTTTAGTGGCAAGGGTTGCTTCGCACAAGACTAGGTCGCCCACAGCGAACTCTCAAGGTCAGACCTTGCGGTTATAATGTGTTCTCATTTTCTACAAATATGATGCCCGTTTGACAACAGTTGTCTCTCGGAGTTTTTCAATTAGGTTCAAATCAGCCCGACGCAACTCTTCGTTTAGTTCTGGATTCGGGTGTAAAACCCGGAGGGTCGAAAGGCCGATTTCCACTGGGATGACGACCTCAGCACCGTATGTTAGGCGAAAAGGGGTCTCCCTAGTAGGGGTTCGGGCGGTCATTCGATAATCCCAGAGCATGTTCAGTAGTTCCTCAGCCCAGAGCCCTTTAGTGGCTTCTAGCTTAGTTTTGATGATCTTCAGAAGGAAGCGATTGGTGACTTTGACTTGCCCATTAGCTTGCCTTGGGGAAGAGAAACATGGCTTGATGTAGAGCTCTACACAGAATTTCCTAAACTTGGCATTGTTGAATTGTTTGCCATTGTCAGAAACGATGGCTTGGGGGATTCCAAATTGGCACACGATCGATTGCCAGATGAATCTGGTGGTGTGTCGCTCAGTGATTATAGCGAGGGGTTCGGCTTCTACCCATTTGGTGAAGTAGTCATTGGCAACCACGACAAACCTGGTTTGGCCCCTCCTAGTGGGCAGAGGACCGACCAAGTCAATGCCTCACTTGGTGAAGGGGTAAGGACTGCTAAGTGTAATGAGTTCTGTTGGTGGACCATGGGAGATGTTGGCAAAGTGCTGGCATTTATCAACCTTGAGCACAAATTCGGCGGTGTCCTGATTGAGAGTAGGCCAGAAGTAACCGATGCGGAAGATTTTGTGGGCCAGAGACCTTGCACTCGAATAATTACCACAAATGCCTTCGTGGACTTCCCTCATCACATAGATCGCTTGAGCAGGACTGAGACACCTGAGGTATGGGCGTGAGAATCCCCGCTTGTACAGTAGGCCGTCGATGAGAATGTAATTGGATGACCGGGCTCTGACTTTGGTGGCCCGCTGTTTATCATCTGGCAACTTCCCTCGCGTCAAAAACAGAAGGATGTCTGTAGCCCATGGGATAGGTTTGTTTTGGAGGAAGTGAACCTCCTGCTAATTTGGCAAAGTAGCTGAATGGGTCAGGTATTAAATGTAAATGTCGTGGTCGAGGTCTGACTGGTCGGCTGAGGCTAATTGAGCCATTTCGTCTGCCTTGGAGTTTTTTGACCTATGGATGCGTTTGATCTGGAAAGTATTGAAAAGGCGAACAAGAGGGAGTGCAATGTCCCTGTAGGCCCGCATCGTGTCTTCCTTTGCATCGAATTCCCCGATAATCTGCCCGACGATCAATTGGGAATCACTAAACACATGAAGATGGCTTACACCAATGTCTCTGGCCAGACGAAGACCCGCTATCAAGGCCTCGTATTCGGCTTCATTATTGCTCGCATCGAATAGTAAGCGGAGGGCGCACTTGAAATACCTGCCCTCGGGGGCGGTGAGGATGAGACCGGCCCCACTTCCTTCTTTGCGGGATGACCCATCAACATGAAGGGTCTAGGAATGGGGGTCTTCTGCCTCGCAGTTGAATTGCGTTGGCGGAGGGGGCACGTTCGGTGTGAGATTGGTGAATTCCAAGATAAAATCGGCCACGGCCTGTCCTTTGATCTTCGTTCGAGGTCGGTAAGAGATTTCAAATTGACTGAGCTCGACGGACTATTGCATCAGTCTGCCTGATAACTCTGGCTGTTGCATGACTTTTTTCAAAGGTTGGTCAGTGAGAACCACTATGGAGTGAGCTTAGAAGTAAGGCCAGAGGCATCTTGAGGCTATGACCAAGGCGATGGCCATTTTATCCAACAAAGGATAATTCTGTTTCGTCCCCCTGAGAGCGTGGCTGATATAGTAGACTAGACGTTGTACTGAGCTATCTTCCTTAATGAGGGCGGCGCTGACTGTAGTGTTTGATACGGCTAAGTAGAGGAAGAGAGTTTCGCTTGGGAGTGCTTGAGAGAGGAGGGGGGGTTGGCCATGCACTGCTTAAGTTGTTGAAAAGCTTTCTCAGATTTGGTGTTCCACTCAAAAGCCGGTCAGAGGACTTTAAAAAATGGGAGACATTTGTCTGTTGCTCGAGAAATGAAGTGGTTGAGGGCGGCGACTCTACCTGTGAGCCGCAGAACCTCCTTGACCGTTCTGGGAGACCGCATTTTTATCAGGGCCTTGATCTTTTCGGGGTTGGCCTCGATGCCTCGTTGGCTGACCATGAAGCCCAAGAATTTTCCAGATCTTACGCCGAAGGTGCACTTCTCCGGATTCAGCTTCATCTGATGTTTGCGTAAGGTTTCGAAGGTTTCTCGCAAGTCTGCCAAATGATCAGAGGAAAGTTTACTCTTGACTAGCATGTCGTCGACGTAGACTTCCATGTTCCGGCCTATCTGGTGTTGGAAGACAGTTACTCCGGCAAGTTCCTCTGTCTGTGATGAAAGAGGTGTGTTCCTGATCGGTCGGGTGCATCAGAATTTGATTGTAGCCGGAGAAGGCATCCATGAAACTAAGCATCTGGTGTCCGGCAGTGGCATCGACCAACAGATCTATCCGGAGAAGGGGATAACTATCTTTGGGGAAAGCTCGATTAAGATCGGAGTAGTCGACGTAGAGTCTTCATTTACCATTATTTTTGCAGACCAGGACTACATTGGACAACCATCTGGGGTAATTCACATTTTGGAGGAACTGCGCCTTCAGTAGTTTGTCTACCTCAAAGGAAATAAGAGCATTGTATTCCGGGTGAAAGATACGTTGTCTCTGGTGGAAAGGTCGGAAGTGGGGCTTGATACTGAGATGGTTAGTGATGAAAGAGGGATCGATGCCTAGCATGTCGGAATGGGTCTAGGTGAATACATCATTGTGCTCGGTTAAGAGAGCTGTGAGGTCGACCTTGGCCTGCGATGATAGTTGGCTGCTGATCTTGGCTGTTTTGGCTGAGTTCGTAGGATCGATGGGGACTTCGAGAAGTTCTTCTACTGGTTCCCCTTTGACTAATTCTTCTTCGTCTCTGATGTCGACTCCTTCGATGATCATAGCTTCCTTCAGCTTGACCTCTTTTAGTGAGGCAACGTAGCATTCTCTGGCCATCGTCTGCTCGCTCCTCATGGTCCCTACCCCAAGGTCGGTGGGAAATTTCATGGCTATATGGTATGTGGAGGTGACTGCTTAGAAAGCGTTAAGGGTTGTTCAGCCAAGGATTATGTTATAGGCAGAAGGACAGCTGACGACAAGGAAAATGAGTAACTTGGTGGTCTGCTGTGGGTACTCTCCAATGGTGATGGAAAGATTGATGGAATCTATGGAGGTCATCTGATCCTTCGTGAAGTTGACTAACGGGGTCTAGAGAGGGGACAATTTTTCTTCGCCGACTTTGAGCTGACGATAAGTGTTTAGGAAGATAATGTCGGAAGAACTGCCGTTGTCGACAAGCACCCGTCTGACTTTGTAATTGGATAGGAGAGCAGAGATGACGAGGGGGTCGTCGTGGAGGAAACGGATGCCTGTGCAGTCGGTCTCCGTAAAGGTGATGGGTTCAATCCATTGCTTGGGGTGTTTGAAGGGGCGATCCAATGTGGCAACTTCCTTATCGGAGCCTTGTTTGATTTTTCTGAGTTCAGCTCGTTGGGCCGAACGGGATGGTCCTCCTCATGCAAGCCCGCCAGCGATGACTCTGATCTCCCCGACCGGAGAAGTAGGGTTACCTTGGGGTCGGGGTTGTAATGGGGGCCGATCATTGTCTCAGTTAGGTTGTGGGGGTTGTCAGAGAGGGTTTTGTTGATGATGGCCTTCGGCGGGTTCGGTACTTGGCTGCTGCTGGGGACGGGCTGCCGTGAACCGGCTGAGGCGACCCTGACGTATCAAATTCTCTACCTGGTCTTTGAGGTTAACACATTCCTCAGTGTTGTGGCCGTGGTCCTGATGGAAATGGCAGTACTTAGATTGATCTCGCCAGTTGGAAGGAGATTGTGAAGGTTGGGGCCATTTCAAGTTGTAATCTCGCTGGATCTGGTTCAAGACTTGCTCCATGGGAGAATTGAAGGGAGTGTACCTCTCAAACTAACTGGGCAGTCGGGTAGGTACCGATCGATTGGGGTGAGCGGGTCGGTCGGTATACTGAGGGGTTTGATGTGTATATTAGGTGGTCCTAGTTTCAGATTCCTTTCTTTTCTCCCTAGAGGTTGGGTTTTTAGGTGTAGTATCCTGGCGGGCTGCCAGAGAGTCTTCGGCGTTCATATATTTTTTAGCTTTGGAAAGAACGGTAGCCATGGAGGTTGGATGGCTTTTGGAGAGGGAGAAGAGGAAGTCAGATGATCGTAAACCGGCCATGAAAGCCATGAGGATGAACTTGTCGTCGTTTTCCGCCACCTGTAGGGCTTCAGTGTTGAAACGGGTGACAAAGCTATGTAGCGACTCCCCTTCCGTCTGGCGGATGTTAAAAAGCTATGTTCCCGGACGCCGCTGGCGTTGAGCGCCAATGAAATGGCTCAGGAAGGAATCACTTAGGTGTTGGAAAGTGGAAACAGAGTCCGGTGGTAGCTGACTAAACCATAATCGAGCCGACCCCTTAAGCGTCACGGGGAAAGCCCGACACATGATCTTATCAGGAAAAGCATGGAGGATCATTAGGGTTCTGTAAGTCTCCAAATGGTCAACTGGGTCCGTTGTACTGTCGAAAGAGTCGATCGAGGGCATTTTGAACTTGGGAGGTAAGGGTTTGTCTCTGATGGAGGCGACAAATGGGGAGTTGGCTGTTGTGGAGGGTTTATTCTGTATGTTCTGCATGACTCCTTGAAGTTGGAGTTTCATGGCTCGAAGTTCCGCATCCCAGATGGGGACATTGTCGCCCCTCGAGTGTAGTGGGGGCTGAACACTACTAGTCTCTCCTTCAGGGGCAAGTGTTTGACCAGACGAATGTAAACCTCGAGGCGACGGGTTCATGTCTTAGGGTGGAGCTTGCCGACCCTCTAAGTTGGAGAGGTGGGCTTGCTGGAACGGATGGCTCAAGGTTTGTTCTCGATTAGGAGGGATATCTTATGGTAGTGGAGGAGGTATAGGGAGGTTTCGTTGGAGCAAAGCGTTGATCAAGGCCTGGTTTTGCTCGGCCAAGCGGTTGATGCTGTTGGTGAGTTTGTGAAGTACTGAGGTTGGTTGTTTGAATTGGTAGGGTCGGCTTGGAGGTCGACGACGTTGTGTTGAGAAGCCATGGATCTTGTTGTGACCATTCACCTTGATGGCCAGCGATGAGGGTTTTTGGGAATGGGTCCTTGGTAACAATGAGCACAATTGTCACGTGGAATGGTGTTCCCACAGACGGCGCCAACTGATAGTGCTGCTAATCGCAGGCCCACGCTTCCAACGTCGTTTCCTGATCACTAAGCTCACCGGTGTACCTGCACAAAAGCCCAGCGAGGAACGGGAGTCCCCCAGCGGACCCTCCGACGATCAAGTTAGAAGAGAGAGGAGTTTATGGCGAATGATAGGAGAATAACGGTAGGGCACCTAACATTTTGGTGTCTTGGAAGCCTTCTTATATTCTTCGTTCATCATTTCCTTGTCCACTTCAACCTGTCACATTGGCCAAAAATCTACGCTTTACCTTGCCTTGTTCATGGTGAGGCTGCCTGCTTCGATATGAAGGGATTATCGCATTTAATGTTGCGGGGGCTTCATTAATGGCTGATGTGTGGTGCAATAACTCTGCAGAATCTTTGTCTGCTAACGTGGCTGGTTCTTCTCTGGACAAGTGTTTAGATGCCATTGGTTCTTGGTATAACGTTGGATTCCAATAATATTGGACTTTAGTGTTTGAACCGTGTGTTAGGCTCTAAATGGAGGGCCAAAAACTTCTATGCAAAAACTATATAAGAATTTGGAAATTTTGACTAAAAGTCCATTTTGGAGAGCTTTTATAGCGTTTAAGGTTTGTTTTTTTTTATTGGTTCTTATAATATTTGTTTGGTGTTGGATTCTATCATTAGGTGGCAAGAGTAATTCATAATATTTTTAGGAGAAATAATAATACAGCATACAGTCAAATAAAATTTATAAATTAATGAAAAAATATATACACTTTAATAATTAAAATGTTATATTTTTTATTTTTATTTTTATTTTTATTTTTTTACTGTCACTATTGCCAAGTTATTCTCTCATATTTTTATCCTTTAGGCGTATGTTGTGTTAAATTTTTTTAAATGTTATAACTTTAATTATATAAATTGATTTTTTTTTTTTAAATTTATCTTTATTGAGATTTTTCAAATACGATATATGTTCATATGATTTTTTTTTTTTTTTAATTTGACAAATAGATATATCTATTTTCATTTTATGATTTCAAAATGCACAATTAGATCTACATGTCCTCATCTTTAATTTGAATATGGATTCATATAATTTTTATTTTTTA
Source organism: Camellia granthamiana (assembly GCA_036172215.1). NCBI lineage: Eukaryota > Viridiplantae > Streptophyta > Magnoliopsida > Ericales > Theaceae > Camellia > Camellia granthamiana. The sequence goes on from CM069914.1 coordinate 17,636,946, forward strand.
ATTTGAAATATAAATACTTGTATGCATTTTTCCAATTTGAAAGTGGATATAGGGGGTTCCATTTTTTCCTTCAAATTTTCATATTCAATAAAAATTTTATTTTAATATCTCATAAAGATGAATCGAAAATATAACTTTATTTGAAAAATGAAAACAATTTTACATAATTGAAATTATGAAATTTTAGAATTTTAATACAAAATACAAACATGAAAAGTTTCAATAAGGTTGATTATGCTTGAAATTGAGTGGTATTTAAATCCTATTGATGTGTTGATGATCCGATAAGATTAGAGTTTGATTTGGTTGCCCACAAATTCTCATAATTGAAAATATGACCAGAATATCTTTATTTTTATTTATTATTTTTTTTTTTTATAAATAACACAAATTTCAAAAGCTATATAAAATTTGTCATAAAATTTTCAAGAATGGCAGTAATGGCACAAAATTATTTGAAGCAACCATCAATTCAAAATTAATCCACACAAAAAAACAATTACTCAATTATTCAAATCAAAAGTAAATAATTTTTACTACAACCAACTTTCAATAAGATGAAACAAAAGCAACTCGTATGTAAACGTACCGTATTCATAACTCTAATTAACTACCTAATCATAATTTCTTACACCATTAACTTTCATGTATAAATCTGAAACGTCTACACGTCACTCATTCCAAAGACAACTCAAGACACTAGCAAATCATATGAAAAACTAGTAAAATACTACTCATTGAACAAATCCACATAATTTTTTTATTTTATTTTTAATTTAACTTAGCTTATAACCTTTGACATAGCTAAATATTGGAAATACTACTCATCGTGGCCTGCAACAATGATGTCTCCGACGCGTTTGAGACGAGCTGACAATTTCTCGCGATTGGGAAGGTTTTCTTTGATCACAGGAACTTCTTTCAAATTCTGAACCCAAGCATACAAGCGACGCAAAGTGGTTGGGTCCAACGATGTAGGACTACTAGTACCTAATATTACTTCTTCCATGACTTCAAACCACTGAACAAGCCATCCAAATGATAAGTCTACTAGTCCCAAAGTGTTGCCCCCAAAGAACTTTTTGTCCCCAAGGCCTTGCTCTTCTATGGTCTTCAAAACTTCAAGCACTTGTTTTGTTGCTTTCTCTTGTGTCTCTCTGGTAGATCAGAGGAAATCATAGAAAATAAGACCCTAGTTGACAACAAATTATTATGTTGGTGTTAGAAGCAGAATCAAGAAAGTTTATTAGAGGTCGAAGTGGATAGAAGTGTTGACCAAATAAGGCGAAACTATTTGATAGTTAAATGCAAAATTCAGGGAAAAGATTCTAAGAAAACTGATTCTACCTCAGAGTAACATAACAAAAAAGAAGAAGAAAATTGTAAATGTTTTCAGAACAACTTCATTTATTCTTGCACTCTTACCAAACAGTACTATGTAGCAATTGAACTATATATGAACAAAAAATTTAGATGTTTGCTTGAACACAAGAAAGCTATTTTGTTATTTAGCAAAAATATTAATGAAGAACGGTGTATTTTCAATATTCTTCAATTAATTTGGCATGCTATTTATGATCTATTTAGGAACTTTTGAAACGAAAATGTTGGTGTTAAGTTTTTATTCTTGGCAATTCCGTTTGACAAAACTCTTTTTAGTTGTAATTGTATTCGATCTTTTTATTTCAGTGAGGCTATGAGTTTTAGATGCTAATCCAAACCCGAATTGTGCCTATGCAGAGGAGTTTGTGATCTTAATCCTATATTGTTTGCCACTTCGCTAACTATATCAGGGATCGAGCTGCTCGGTCAGCTCACGAGGGTCCAGGGGGCAGCGCCCCTTGGTGGGTCTGAGGCAACGCCCTGGCGGGGTCGAGGGGCAGCACCCCCGAAGCCAGAAGCAAAATTGCAGTCGAAGTTGTTTGGTCGCTCGAGCGAAGGAGTGCGCGCTCGAGCGAAGAATCCTTGGTCCCAGAAGTTTTCACTGACTGTAACAATACTGAGAAGTTGCATTTCTCGCTCGAGTGGCACTTTGGTGGCTCGAGCGAACACAATTGGAAAAACACGCATTTTAGTCTCCTCGCTCGAGCGAGAATTCCTTCGCTCACCTTGCTCAAGCGAGCATCGCGGCCCTGTTTGCTATAAATACGTGTTTCAGTCAGATTTTAGGGTTACGACTTCCAGATCTTCTTCTTGGATATTAGGGTTTATATCTAGAGTTTCTTTACTAGTTTCTTTGATGTTTGTTTGAGTTTAAATATGGTTTGAAAAGTATACATCAAAGGATTGTTTGTTTTGTTCAATACAAAAGAGAGTGTTGTTCTTCGGTAGATTCCATGGAATTTGGGCCTGAAGCTTTGGTGGAATCCGAAGTGGCTTATCGTCGTGGATTCGACATCGGCGTTGTGGATTCAACGTTGGTCAAGACGATTCCGAGGTGAAGACTGTGGTAAAGGAGGCACATAGGGATCGGTTCGATTCGGGCGTTGATTCGCTAGGTAATTGAGAGTACACTTGTATAATTCGTTTATGTCTTCTCAGTGGATTGTTTTGTGACTTTTGCCCGTGATTTTTTTATCACAATTGGAGGCGCTCCAATTGTGATTTTTTCATGTTAAAATCGTTGTGTCGATTTGTCTTGATTGTTTGATTGAGATTATTTTTTACTACTTAAAATTGATACATAATCACAAATCAACATCTAAGGGATTTCTAGATTTTTCAATTGGTATTAGAGTAGGTCGCTCTATTTTTGTTAAAACTATTAGAGCGAGATATCATTTGATTTGTGATAATGGATTCAATTCGTGAGGGAAATTCTATGGTTTGACCACTCCTACTTAACGGATCCAATTATTCTTTTTGGAAAGCTCGGATGAGATCGTTTTTAAAATCTATTGATGAAAAAGTTTGGCAATCTGTCATGTATGGGTGGATCGAACTAACGATTGCCATTGATGGAGTATCTTTTCCCAAACCATTTGATAAGTGGGACACAATTGATTACCAAAATAGTAGCTGGAATAGTAAAGTTATAAATTCTCTCTTTTGTGCCGTCACACTTGAACACTTGAAGAGTTTAGTCGTATTTGCAATTGTGAAGTCACAAAAGAGGCTTGAGATATTTTACAAACTATTTATGAAGGCACTCTTTCTGTTAAACGCTCAAAACTTCAAAGGCTCACATCTAGTTTTGTAAACCTTTCAATGAAAAATAGTGAGACCTTTGATGAGTTTTATGCGAAATTGAGTGACATTGTTAATTCTAGCTTCAATTTAGGTGGAAAAATACCGGAATCCAAGATTGTGGAAAAAATTTTGAGGTCCTTGCCTGATCGGTTCCAACCAAAAGTTGCAGCAATTGAGGAGGCTCAAGATGTTAACAACCTTAAGTTGGATCATTTGATTAGAAATCTCAAACTTATGAGGCACATAGAAATTTCAAAAAGAAACAAAAAGATGATATTGCTTTGAGTAGTGCTCATAGAGTTGGAAAGGATTCTGATGAGGATTGTGATATTGATTACAAGATTACGAATGTTTTCGTTCAATAACTTAAAAAGTCTTTTCTGAAAAATAATTCTAATCTTTTGGAATCAACTCATAAATCCAAAGGTAAAGATAAACTCAAAATTAATTCTATAACCCAAAAGAAGAAAGGAAAAATACAAGGGCACTCTAAAAGAGTCCAATGCTATGAATGCCAAGGATTTGACCACTTTGCTTAAGAATGCCCTAATCAGTTGAGGAAGAAAAAAGCCTTCGCTATCACTTGGGATGATGAATCCGAGTCTGATAAAGATGAAAGTGACAATGAAGCACAAGGTGAAGAGGGACATGAACAATTCCTTACTTTCATGGCGGCTTCCGAAACTGAAGGATGAATAGAGTCTCTAAAGAGGGCGGTTGAAAATGTCTCTGATGATGAATCCTCTAAGAGTGATGATGAAGAGCTTCAGCACGCTTATGCAAAGTTGTGTAAGGAATCTCTTAACTTATCCAGATTGAATGACAAACTCACTACGAAACTCAAAGCATATGAAAGTGAGAATGTCAAATTAAAGAAGGAGATTTCCAAGGCTAGGAATGATGCCATTACAATTTCTAGTGATCGACAAGCTCTTTGTGCAAAACTCTTGACTTGTGAGACAGAGAGTAATGAGCTACAGCAAATCTATGCAACGTATGAAGAAAAGATTGAAACCCTCGAGATGTCTCAAGTTGCCTTGGAGGAACTAATGATCAAGAAAGAGGAAGAGCTCAAGTGTGCTATGGCTATCATTGGTCTTTGGAACAAAGGATCAAAGACTTTGGATAGTATCATTAAGTCTCAACAAATGTGTTATGACAAGAGTAGCATTAGTTGTGGTGATAACAAAGAGCAAAAACGGAGTGCATCAACATCTCATGATACAACAACTCAAGGAAAGAGAGAATAAAAAATTCAACATGAGGAAAGACTTCTCAATCTTCCTAGAATTGGTAAGGTCAAAAAAAAGAAGGTACACCCTGTTTTTGTTTGTCATCATTGTGGTATGTATGGTCATATTCGCCTTTGTTGTTATTTGTTGCATGGGAGAGTGTCTCATAAAAATGGAAGAAATTCCAACATCTCGTGGGATAGGAGACACTTCATTGGTTGTAATGAGGTTAAAGGTCATAATAGACCTTACTAGTTTGATGTGTGCTTGAGACCAAACATGGAGCGAGTTTGCATTTGCCTAGACCTAGAAATAGGAAGTTGGAAACTACGTCAAAACGGGTTCCCATTGAAGAGGAAAAACCACAACGTCAAGACACCACCCAAGAACCGCAATTCTCACAACTTTGTTCATATTAAAGCGGTTTGAGTGAGAAAACTTGACTTGTGTTAAGTTGTTTGTTCATTTTTTTTTTTTGGGTTTCTGTGTGTTCCCCCCCCCCCCCCCTTTTGAGTCATTTAATGTGTGGTATCATTTAGTATGTGCTTGTTCATTTTATGTCTTGCTTTATTTTAGAAAAAAAAAATCCAAAAAGATTTTCTTAGTATAGTTTTACAAATTTGAAATTTTTGAGAAGTCCTTGGTACATATTGGAATTGATGAGAATATCAATTACATGTTAATATGTATGTGCTTTCTGTGGTCATTACTTATTTTGGAGTGTGTGTACTTTGATTAGTATGTCTCATTCTATACACACTCTTGGATTAGCAAATATCGGAATCTTCTGCCTTTGTGATCATTTTTCTCTATGGACTTCTAACAATGTGTCTTTTGCTTTTCTAAAGGAATTGACCTATACTGGCACATCATGGATGATGTTGAGTCTCTTACCCACCTTCCATCTTTTTGCATCTCTACAGCTTTCCCCTCAATTCTTTGCAGTTAAGACATGAGGAAAAGGCTATCTCAGAGTCACCAACGAGGCTATTCTTATTGTCTCCATGCTTCTCTGGTCTGGTTTCCATACTCTTGAGTTTGTTAGTCGCCAATGAGTGTGCAAAAGATAGAAAAAGAAATGTGCAAAAGAAAAAAAAAATGTGCAAAAAAAAAAAAAAAAAAAGATTCATTGATTGAGGGGGAGCCTTCGCTTTTACTCACAAAATACTCCTTGATTCCTAGTGGTTTGACTTTCCTTAGTTATGCTTAGATTCTCTTGACGGAGGTCCAGCTATCAGATCACTATTAGGATTTGAATCTTGTATTTGTCAAACTCCAAGAGTCACACACACACTTTTATTATAGAATCTATGCTTTTCACATAATGCATCACTTTCTTTCATGAGGAATCTTCTACAGGCTGTGCACATTGTGTTTTCAAGTAATTGTGTTTCTTGGATAATCTTGTGTGTTTTAAGATACAAATCTGAAATTCCTCACTTGCTTCACCATATTATTTTTGTCGTTGTCTTCTTGTTCATTGTTTTCAATGTTTGTGGTTGCTTTTAGTGAGGGGGAGTTTGGCTTTTCATTGCAAGGTATTTTGTTTTTAGCATGAACTATCATTGAATTGGTTTGGTAAAGGAGATTGGCATTAATTGGTTTGTATGTTGCTATCCATTGCTTATTTATTGTTTACTTCTCACAGGTTATTAATTTTTCCATCATCTTGTCCTTGCTTATGTGGTTTTTGATCTTGCTTTTGTTGTTTGAGCTTCCTTTGTCCATTCATGACAAAAAGGGGGAGAAATGTTCTCGTTGTTTGAGCTTCCTTTGTCCATTCATGACAAAAAGGGAGAGAAATGTTCTCGGGTGCATGTGTCTTAGGATTCCATGTATTCATGCCATGTGTCGGGTGCATGAGTCAACGTTTATGTTTTCATGCTACATGTTCTTAAAATCTCCAATTTATATCTATTCATATTTCCATCTCATGCTTTAAGATAATCTTGTCATATGTCTATTACTTTTTCATATACTCTTGTGGCATTAATAGTTGTTTTGGAGATTGTGGCACTAATAACTGTTTTGCAGATCACGACCTTGAGAAAGAAGTTTGCATTTATTGGCTGTAATGGGTTGAGGTGATTAGGATTTTATTTATTAGGTGTGTTTTGTCACGGCATTGCCAAAGAGAGAGATTGTTAGGTTTTTATTCTTGGCAATCCCGTTTGACAAAACTCCTTTCAGTTGTAATTGTATTCGATCTTCTTATTCCAGTGACTTTTAGATGCGAATCCAACTCGAATTGTGCCTATGTAGAGGAATTTGTAATCTTAATCCTATACTGTTTGCCACTTTGCTGACTATGTCGGGGATTGACCTGCTCGGTTAACTCGCGAGGGTCCAGGGGGCAACGCTCCTTGGCAGGTCTGGGGCAGCGCCCATGCGGGGTCGAGAGGTAGCGCCTCCGAAGCTTGAAGCAAAATTGCAGTTGAAATTGTTTGGTCGCTCGAGTGAAGGAGTGTGCGCTTGAACAAAGAATCCTTGGTCCCAGAAGTTTTCACTGACTGTAAAAATACTGAGAAGTTGCATTTCTCGCTCGAGCGACACTTTGGTGGCTCGAGCGAAGACAATTGGAAAAACACGTGTTTTAGTCTCCTCGCTCGAGCGAGAATTCCTTCGCCAAAGCGAGCATCGGGGCCCTGTTTGCTATAAATATGTGTATCAGTCAGATTTTAAGGTTACGGCTTCCAGATCTTCTTTTTGGATATTAGGGTTTATATCTGGAGTTTCTTTGCTAGTTTCTTTGATGTTTGTTTGAGTTTAAATCCGGTTTGAAAAGTATACATCAAAAAATTATTTGTTTCGTTCAATACAAAAGAGAGTATTGTTCTTCGGTGGATTCCATGGAATTTGGGCCTAAAGCTTTGGTGGAATCCAGAATGGCTCATCATCGTGGATTCGACATCGGCATTTCAGTTGGGTCATGCATAAATTAGTCATGCAGAAGCCAAAATATCTCTCTCTTTTTTTTTTTTTTTTCTTTTTTTTCTTTTTTTCAAAAGGTTTTAGGAATGGACCAATTAATTGACCTTAACTGCAAACCTTTAAAAAGTCTGCTTAATAAAACATAAAAGGTCGTTGTAGACGCGCCCTGGGAACCCTCCGATATCCGCGCATGATGGGCGCGAATCTCGTTTTGTTCCGAGCTACTACAGTTCGGACTAGGCCTGTCAACGGGTCGGATCCGGGTCGGATTTATCGAAATCCGATCCGATCCGATTAACCAGTAATCCGAATCCGAATCCAAATCAGATTATTAAGAATCCGACTACTTACAACCCGATCCGATCCGTGTTAAACGGATATCCGATCCGTATAATCCGATCTGATCCGTTTTTTTTTTTTTCCCCTTCCCCCCCTTCTCTGTTTTTTTTTTTTTTTCTCCCATGTTCTGAACTGACTAGCACCTATCAAACTGGTGCATGTTCCATTCCCTTTTGAGATTGTTGTTGTTCTTTAAAACTGTCCAAGCAAGTAATAAAAACTATGATTGTGATTAGATATTAAAGATTTCATTCTTTTTTATATTTTATTTTTATTTTATTTTTTATCCTACACCTCTGTTGATTTTAAACTTCACTTCAAATGGAGAATGAGAGCAATTAGATAGTGTTATTTTCATCTTCAGATAGAACATATAAACACTTCCTAGCAGCCATAGCCACTACCAGTGGTGGTTTTGAAGAACTTGGCATATTTGAAACTGCAAGAACAAATGCCAAAGGTGATTTAAGAAAAAACCCACCACTTCATCTTGCATTTTTGGGAGGAGGTAGGGCTGAAAAATACAACTGCCGTCAAGAAAACATCAACTCTTGAGTTCCAATGAACTGCTGCTAACAAATATAATTGAATTCCAATGAACTGCTGCTAACAAATACAATTGAATTCCAAATATGTCATATTACACACAAGGAAAAATTGAAATTATGGACATCCTGTTTCCATTTGTTTGTGCTATGACTCTGTGAAGCACACTCTTGTATTTGCCATTGGTGATTACCTGTGTAGAAAATGAATGCATGAAAGTCCACTACACATGCATAAATCCCAACAACAAAATGTAAGCAAATTATGCATTTTGTCATCAAATAGAAAAATGAACATGAAAGTAGCTGCATATTTGATAAACTTGGAAATCTTCCTGAGCCAACATATTGCACACAAGGAAAAATTGAAATTAAAGGTCATGAAAAGGAAGGGTTTGCCAAGAAGAACCATCACTACAGCATTTTCCAAGGTAATTGAGAGGACTCAATAATAGACAAAACCACAACCTATACAACCGAACTGTCACAGAATACAACCGTGAAGAAGAACAGACTATGCCTCAATCTGACAAGATTGATTACGTAAATAGTTTATTTTCAGCATATTCTTCTCCTCTTCTAAATTTGCTGGATTAAAAACAGGACACTGTAATTGGATAACAAACTGTCAAAAGCAATGCTGTGTTGTCAACAGAGTCAAAAAAAAGATAATTGCAGTGAGTTCTTAGTCATTAAAGCTTCAATTGTCGATTCCAATGATTCAACCTGCATAGAGAAAACAACACAAGCACCTTAATCAATACTCATCAAATAGCCCAAACTTCAAAAGCAGCTATTTTGAACATAAATTAGCAAGAATATATTCAAGTTCAAAGATTAACTTCACTTTTATCTATATAAATTTAGCATGAGGATGACAATTTTCCATTTAAGTTATTTGTTCTAAAAGCTATACAAGTCACTGTACTAAAATTTTGCTGCATCAAGACTTTAAGTAACTAAATTTGTGGTTGGATCATATATTAATTTAACTCTGGTTTCCAAGCTGTAATAAATACCTCATAAATAAATTGACATCAAGAGCCAGTCACATACAATCACAGCATTGCACTAACAGTATAGTTTCAGCTAGGAATTAACCTAGGAATAAATATTTAACCCAGGAATTAGGGCATAGATGTGGAAACTTATTACCACAAACTTAATCAGCAAAACTCATCTTGATCTTTGTAGGCAAACCTGATATTCCTAGTGTCATTACTACCATGATCATTACTACAACAGCACCATCTTATAGAACCTAGACTTTCAAGAACCATTCTAATAGATGGAAAGAAACCAGAACCTAAAAACCAGTGTATGTAAATATTTTTGTCCTAATTTAGCATCTTTTCTTTTTGACATTCTTCTCCTATTATCATCAAACTTAATAATTGAACCACATAAGAAAGCTGCATTATATATATTTGTTCACTTGGTACTGAAGAAAAAAATCCTAAATAAACAACACTTTTGGACCAAGAGAAAAAAATGGGCATAGAAAATATGTAAACCTGTATAGGAAGAGTCATTTTACAATCTACACATGCAAGAAGAGTTAATGGCCAAGTCTCAAATTCATTAATTAAACACATCTAAACTTAGCTATTTTATTTGGGGGAAACTACAAATCAGCCTATTTGACTAAAAATATTTACAAAAACATGGGGGTGCAACTCTTTTTTGTATAATAAAACACAGCAAAAGTTGCACTCTAAAAAGATTCTCACCTTTCGGTAAATATTTCTCCAACCTTGGACTAAATGGTAGTTTCCCTTTTATTTTAGGTGTTTGAAGAGTTTTCAATCACAAACCAAAGCACCTTTTAATTGTAAAAGGCAGAGATGAGAAATATACTGACCTATGTGACAGTGACAAGGCTGCAGCTTAAGATAACTTCTCCTAACAGAAAACAAAAGTTCAGTTTAAGATGACAGAAAACAAAAGACAAAAGTTCAGCTTAAGATAACATAAAACAAAAGTTGAAAAGCAAAACCCACATACAGAACACATTAAGATATTTATAGAAACAAAAGTTCAATCCATCTACTCATGCCAGCATTCTTCTGCATCTGCAATTTCAAAATAATGTGACATTAAGATATTTATAGAACTAAACTAAAGAACATCTAATTATTTAAAAACTTCAATATTTCACTTACTTCTATTTTTGGTTGATTCAATCCAATCATTGCAAGTGATCAAGGCCTCCACAATATCTGGAAGTAATGAAGCACGTGTCTCATCAATCACCCTACCTCCTACACTAAACGCCGCCTTTGATGCAACCATAGTAGCAGGAACACTTAAAATATCACGAGCCATCCTTGCCAAAGTAGGAAATTTTGCTTTATTCACTTTCCACCAATGTAGAATATTGAAGCTCTCATTACTTGGAAACACCAACTCCTCCAAGTATTGCTCCACCTCTGATTTTTGATAGGCATGAATGTTAGAAGCACGTTCTTGGGCATACCACGCATGAAAAGCAGCCAAACTTTCTTGTGTCGAAGAACCGACAAGCAACTGACTACCACTTGAGCTACTATTTTCAGAAACAAGTGCAATGCTACTCATAGAATCAGAAGAATCACTCCTATACTCATAAAAAAGATCAACAAAACCATTACGGACCCTCTGAATATGCTTATTAGCATCAGCACCATAAATAAGCCCAAAGTAGTATTCCACCAAGTCCATTTTAAATCTCGGATCAAGAACCACTGCAATTGCTAACACCAAAGAACATTCTTCCCAATATTTTTGAAATTTCACTCTCATTGGACCAGCCATCAATTGAATGCAATCATACTCACTTTGCTCCCATTTTTTCATTTCAAGTTGAATAAGACAAATATCGGGAAAAAACACATTTGAAGTAGGAAAAGTGGTACCACTAAAGTGAGATGTAGCATCAAAAAAAATCTTCAAGCACCCACAAATCACATTTGCTACATTCCACTCATCCTCAGAAGGATTGTGCTTATATTGTTTGTCAATTTGCCCTAAACGGTGGAATGCAGTTTTCAAATCTAATGCAGCTTCAAGTATTGAATAAGTGGAGTTCCATCTGGTAGGAACATCCATGGGGACTTTCTTTTTATGATGTAACTTAACCTGATTCACTGCAACATCAAATTTTTGTTTTCCATAAGGAGACCTCCCCAAATATCTCACACTTTCTCGGATTTTTGAAATAAGACTCCCAATCACCTTCAAACCATCCTGAACAACTAAATTCAATATGTGCGCGCTACAACGCACATGAAACAATTGTCCACCCAAATGTAGTAATCCTTGGTCATGTAGCCATCGCTTTAAGAGTCTCACCATGACATCATTACTCGTCGCATTATCAACTACCATTGAAAACAACTTCTTATCTATGTTCCACTCTAAAATTAGATCTTTGATAAAGCTAAACAAATGGTCTCCATCATGCGGGTAATCAATGCGTCTATAAGCAAGGATTTTCTTCTTTAACTCCCAATCATTAGTCACATAATGGGCAGTCAAACATGTATAGGCAAAATTCTGATGGTCTGAAGTCCATATATCAGTTGTCAAGGTGATCTTAGAAGAGAGTTCATCCAAAAACTGATATAACTTGGCCTTTTCTATTTCATAAACATCAAGGACATCCGCTCTAACAGTGTTACGAGACACAAGTTTGAACATTGGTTGAAGATTATTGCAAAACATTTCAAAAAACTCATGCTCAGCCATGTTAAAAGGATAATTATGCTTGATTATCATCCTAGAAAAATCCATACGACTTCTCTCTTGATCAAATTTAAAAGTTGCAGCCTTAGGAGTAGATTCAGAAGCAGCCTTACTAGCATTCCTAGGGGCATTTGGTCCTTTAAGTACTGGACATGTCTTTGACAAATGATTTTTTAAATGACTAGTCCCTTTCCTACTCTCTCCAACAAATTCCCTATTGCAATGCTTACATCTGGCTATGTCATTTCCATTAGGTCCTTTAAATTTGACAAAGTCATTCCATACCTTCGAAGTTAGTTTTCGAATCCTCTTTGTAGATCCTTGAGATACATCGTCATCCAACTCGACATCATCACCAATAATAGGTTCACTATAATCCGAAGACACCTTTGGCTCAAAAACTCAAATATGCATTGCACAATAAATCAAACATAAAGGAGTAGGAGTTGGCAAGATAACTATGCAGCGAACAGAACTGCAGACAAGCACAAAACAGTGTGCACCAAACACTTCAATTTGGAAATTATATAGATTTACAGTCAAATGATTTGCAGTTTCAGGTTCCATGCATCAGAAACATGTAAAATGCAAAGCATAATCAAATAAACAAGAATTATGAGCATTGAAAAAGATTACAATGTGAACCCTTTACATGTAATAGAATTTGGCTGCCTTGGACTGCCGAACAAATCGCAAAAATGTTTCTAAATTTACCAATACAAGATAGAAAAGAAGCAGGAGTTGGCAAGATGGTGGAGTTCTAAAGATGCATGTACTACAAGGGAATTTAAACCAACATCCTATCATTGAGACCCACAATTTCCAAAACCTATGGACACCAGTCATTTTAATTCAATAATTTTACAGATACAAAATAATTAATAACAAAATTGACCATTGAAACATAGTTAAAAATACAAAGATAGACTAGACCCATGAATCTAACATAGAAGAGAAATTTCAGAATGAAAGTATAGATTATAATACCAATTTTCATCGAGATAAAAAGTGAAAATTAAGATAAAAAATTATATAGATAAACACATTTTCTTGTCTCCACATTGAGTTGAAAAATATAGCAACTGTAATCTATAATAGAATTAACATTCACTTGTCCTGCTATGTAGCAATTCTCCTTCCTCATATCCTGAGTTGACTAGATATAAACTGTATTTCGAATTCTAAAAAAAAATGCTGGACTTTGTTCATGAAGGTTTCAATATGAGGGAAACAGTGGGTAATCTATAATAGAATTAACACTTTCAGATCTTCTTCAACAACATGAATTGTTTTTAAGAGATGAGGGTTTAACATATGAGAGGCTCATTCTATGGTTACATACTCTTGTTGGAGACAGTGGGTAATCTATATAAACATATGAGAGGCTCATTCTATATATGAGGGAAACAATGGGTAATCTATATAAACATATGAGAGGCTCATTTTATGGTTACATACTCTTGTTGGAGACTTGAGGAGAGAAGCTTACATTAAGAGATGAGGGTTTAAAACTTACGATACAATAACTAAGGGGCCAAAAAGGGAAAAATGAAACAAAATTGAAGAGAGTATGAGGAAATGATGAGGAAGAGTGAGTGACTTTTTGGGAAACAGCAAACTACCATCAGATTTCAAGTGATGTGCTTTGGAAAATGCCAGTTTATAGATGTCAGCAATTAGGTCTAGGGCCTTACATCAGTCCTTGCTTCATAAGAACACTCAAGGAGACTCCAATTCAAGGTTATAATTGAACAGGTCTGAAAATAAATTAAAAAAAAATTCTTCAGAGGTCAAAAACATTAGGTCATTTGTCCATATCTGTGCTTGTGCAGATAAAATGATAGTAAGGCTGTGTTTGGGTCATGGAATTGGGGTAATGATTTGAAAATGGAAAGGAAAATATGAGGGAAAACAGTGGAAAAAACACAGCCTAATAGACAAAAAACACAAGTTGAAACAGCTTAAATAAATCAACCGACCCACTGATTCAAAATTGATAACAAATATATGATATTACATTCAAACAAACAACCCAAAGTACCCATCAAATAACAAATATATAGAGTCCCAAAAACATCCAAGAAAATGTTTCAGAATTGATTTTCCATTCAAACAAACAACCCAGACCTCTTATATAAAGGAGAAACACAAACACAAGGCTGTAAAAAGTAGATACAATGAGAGCTCACCGAAGAATACCTAGATCAGAGAAGTCGGAGAAGAAGACAATGAGAGCTCACCGAAGAATACCTAGATCAGAGAAGTCGGAGAAGAAGACGATGAAAGATAGATTTGATATTGACCAGAGAGCTCACTGAAGAATACCTAGATCAGAAACGGCACAGAGCTCGATTTGGCTAAGTTCATCGTCGTCAATCGGAGTAAGAAGAGCCGATTAGAGAGAGATTTGATTATGAGAGAGATCTAGGTATTCTTTGATGAGAAATGATGAAAGAGACGATGAGAGAGATTTGATTCAGAGAGATCTGATTTGGTTTCTAGGAATTCAATCGGATTAGGCAAACAAATGGACCGGATCGGATTTATCCGAATCCGAACCCGTTTTAAATCGGGCTACGCAGATTCGGATTAAACAGATTTTCGGATTCGGATATGTATAAATGGATCGGGTTAATCGGATTGGATTCGGATCGGATTCGGGTTATACCCGATCCGTTGACAGGCCTAGTTCGGACTCAATGTCACGGTTCTTCATCTGATCTTACAAAGTGCAATGTAAGACTGATAAATCACCAAAGAGTCAAAATCCGGCAAATCGTTTTGGAAAACTGATTTTTATAAAGAAGTGCCAAACATGGACTGCTTTGCCAAATACAGAGTTGCCACCTAAATATTTATTTTTGGGGGAATTTAGGAAACCCTGACTCGTGCCTAAGGCCACGTATCCGTCATCACCAAAGTTGTCTCGGCTTGGAAACTTGGGTACGAAAGGGGAAGGTCATGCAATGAACACCCCCCGCTTGCCCGATTAAAGATCGGCCTGCACTAAGTATGATATTTTGTTTTTGAAAACACATGTGCTCTTATTCTGGTTAATTAGCTAATCTTACTACGTGATGCGCACAGCATACAAGTATAGACTAGATCACCTAATTTAGAATAAAACATTGCATATTTGTTTGAAAATGGTTTGAAGTTTACTACTCGCAAGTAGGCTAAATCGGGGATTTGATGAATTGTTCCAATTCAGGTAATCCAACCTTCACTCACAGGCATTCAGGCAGTTATCAAATAAGTAGTTAGCCTCATGGCAAGCATGCTTTCATGGTAATCAATAACACACATGCAGTATGCTAAAGCGTAAACACTCACGGTGTACTCCGAGCCAAAACAAAGAACTAGTTAGAAATCATGCATGATCCTAGTTCATGTTAAGATGGCTAATGCAACACATGCAGACATGTAACTAAAATAGGCTCGGCTATTCTAGAATGGCTTATGGAATGCAACTTGGTACATGTATTCAAATTGGAATTGAAATACAATGCGGTTGGCATGATGCGCCGAGCTCGGTGCATGCAAAACAGATGAATGGATGCACACATGCGAAGCATAAGGTATGCTAAATGAAACATGCCCTAGAACTAACCATCGTAAGCGGTTAAGTAAAAAGGAGAAAGAAATGAGGGTTGGAAGACATGCATCACACACACGCACGTTTATTACAACCATTGGCCCTCTCGACGGAGGGACCGAATAAAGAGCTAACTAGCTAATCTAAGCTAATTAAACTAATTATTACATCACAACGAAGCTAATTAACTAACCCTAGTTAACTAACTATTACAAAAACAATTAAGCAGCTAAATGCATTAACTACTTAAGTACAGAATCCAAAGCATAAACTAGCTAAGCAAATTAGTTAAGTAAAGCAATAAAGCAAGGTCCTCAGAAGGAGAAGAGTGCATGCATGCCCGGTCACCTCGTTTGGAAATCCGTCGCGATGCCCCAATTTGCCTTTGTTTGCAATTGTTCTCAAAACTTTGCAGCAAGCTCCAAAAAGCTTCCAACTCACCTTGGAGACCTGTAGAAGGGTGGCCGACCAGTTGTTGATGTGGGAGACCACCTACCGACCACTTTTTGTTGTTGCAGGACAGAAAAATTGGTCGGCCAACTAGTTTTTCTGGCTGGCCGACCAGTTGTTGCTGCATTCTTCCACTTTGCTGCAACAGAGAGCAAGAAAGGGCATGGCAATGTATTTGCAAGATATGTGTGCACAACCACCCTCCCTATCATTTCATAAGCTCAAGGGAGTGTGGTTCTCGACCCTCGGGCCACCAATCGCGCATTTCAATGCATGATGGCCGAGAGGTGAAGTTGCACAATTCAATGTAAAATGAATGCACACATAAACACATAAGGCCTAAAACTCTATCATGTATGATCAAGAGCGTAGGCGACCGAGAATTGAGGGACATTTCATCACTTCAAGTATGAAACGTTCCTCGTTTCTCGTGCTCGGATTAACACTTAATCCAAACAATAATGCAACATATAACATGGCATGCACAATGCTATGTAACATGGAGTATGCAAAAATGCAATGCAACACAAGCATGCAAATATGCAATATGACTTAAGCATGCAAACATGCAATGCAATATGAACAACCTAACATGGCTAATGGCATGCACAATGCACAATGCTAAT
Organism: Camellia granthamiana; assembly: GCA_036172215.1. Taxonomy (NCBI): domain Eukaryota; kingdom Viridiplantae; phylum Streptophyta; class Magnoliopsida; order Ericales; family Theaceae; genus Camellia; species Camellia granthamiana. Next base: position 17,653,576 of record CM069914.1, read on the forward strand.
GCATGCATACTCAATGCAAGACAACATAAGCATGCAACAATATGAACAATAACTAGCATACACAATGCAAATGAACATAGCATACACAAATGCAATGAACAACATGGCATACTCAAGGCGATGACTAACATGGCATACTCAATGCAATATGATCATGGCATACACAATGCGAATCAAGAGCATGGCATGCGCAATGCAAACAATAACATAACATGCACGATGCGATGTAACATAGCATACATAATGCTCAATGGGCTTAAACCGAATGTGGGTAGACCTCAGCCATGCCAAAACAGAGGCCATAAACACCAAAACTAAGGCACAAAAGGCAAGGCATGCATGCATATGCATTGGCCTATCAACTAGGCCTAAGAGCGCAACCCTCAAGAAGGCTCAAGGAGTGACAAATGTGGATGTGTAATAACACTAAATGCACTGAAATTAAATAAGAAATGATGCCAAATCATTCGATCAAACGTAAGTATAGCATGCAAAGGTCCTTAAAGCATGAAGCTAATAAAGAGAACTACAAATGAGGCATGCAATACATGGAAAAGATGCATGAACCAACCACAAACAGAGCTCAAGTAGGTCAAGACAATGACCAAAACATGCTAAGTTAGGAGCTCAAAGGTCAAGGCATACAAGCATACACACTAGGCCATAACAAGGCAACAAATGCACAACACTCAAAGGCATTCAAAGCATGAAAGAAGTGGGAACATGGCAATGCTACATGCTCTGAAATGAAGTATTAAATGATGACAAATCATCTAAATAGCTCAAAGATAGCATGCATGAGTCAACAAAACACAAAGCTAGCAAGGCCAATTGCACTACAGCTATACAAAGCATGAAGCATATGGCAAAGGCAACCCAAAACAATCCTAGAACATGTCAAAATGAGTCTAAGACATGCATAGAAGGAAGCCAAAACAAGCTAACATGAAGGGCATAAGGCATGATGCATACAAGGCAAATAAGGTGGATTACACTACACCTATTAAGACCAAGCATGAGATGACTTAACCAACAAAAATCAGAGTTATATCATGGCAAAATAACCCCCAAAACACATTGAAATGATAGCTCGCAAGCTTAGGCATAAAGGCATACATAATGACCCATGTTAAGGCATAAAGGGGGAAACCCTCCAACGCATTGAATGAGTGATAAATGTGAATGCATGAACATGAAACATGGACTGAAATCACATAATAAATGATGCCAAATCATTCAAATAGTCCAAGTAACGCATGCTAGTGGACTTGATACACAAAGCTAACAAGCTAGAATGCACTATGGCTATACAAAACATGACATGCATGACCAAAAAAATACAAATCAGAGCTAGAGCATGTTAAAACATGGACAAAAGCTTCTTAGAGTTAAGCCAAAAGCATGCTAGAATGATATGTCAAAACATGATGCATGTTAGGCTAATTCAAGGAATTGCATTACAAGTGCAAGGAGCATGCAAAGGCTAACCAAAATAAACTTTAACAAATGTATGACATGGCAAAACAACACCAAAAACATGCTGAGATGGACTCAAATGAAGCTAGAATGACATGCTACTTCATGAAGCATACAAGACTAGTTTAAGAGATTTACACTACAAGTGTATAAGGCATGCATGGAGTGACAAAACCAAGTAAAAATAGTGGTATGCCACAGCAAAATAACCGCAAATACAAGCTAAGATATGGCCAACATAAGCTTAACAAACATGCTCACACATGAGGCATATGAAGCAAGTATTCAAAACACAAGGAGAGGGGATGACCCTCTCCCATTTGGAACCTTAAAACACCCTTCCCACCGCTAAAATTTCTCTGAGTTTCAGTGGTGAGAAGGCCAAAACAAGATGATCCCAAAGCTTAAAAAGAAGGCACAAGAACAAGGCTAAACAAGGCCTAAGAGGGGGTAGACAACCCCCAACTCAAAAGTGACCTTAAACAAAGATCTTAAGCACCAAAAACCAGAACTTTTTGCAGTAGGAAGTTAGTCCTAAAACAACATGCAAATAGGTTCAAAAGCTTAAGCAAGAATAGGGGTTTAAGAGGTTAGTTTCTCACCCTTGAAGACCACCTTCAAAACCAAAACTCCAGCAGCTTTTTCCAACCAAAACCAGTTCAAAAACCTCAAAAACAACGTCAAGGGACCTCAGCTCCAAGAGTATGGTGTTTGAGTGTGTGTTTGTATGTTAAAGTGTGGTAAAACTACATTTTTAAGGCACAAAATGAAGTACAGGAGCAAGATAGATATAAGTATGTATGTATATCTCTCAAGCCTCTAAAATCTAAACTTGGCGGAGGGAGGGGGAGCCTCCCTCTTATAAAGGACAAAAGCTCAAGCTTCTTGAAGAAGCTAAGGGCTCAAGGCCATCCCTCCATACACGTGTATAGAGGATGGTTTTTGTGCTCTCTAGTTGTACCAGCTGGCTAAAAATATCTCCAAAAAGGTGACAAAAAGCAGTTGACCACTTGAAGTGGTCGGCCGACCACTATAAGTGGTCTCTCAAAAATAAAAGTGGTCGGCCATGGTGGGGAGAAGGTTAGCAACATGAAAACAAGCAAATGGTGTGGTGGCCGACCACTTTTGATGGTCCAAAGACTAGGGAGACCAGTTTCCCGACCAGAAAACTGGCTGGCGAGAAAAAAAGTGGTCTCCAAGGGGAAGAACTGGTCTCCCACCCTTGTACCACCTTTTAAACAAGGAAAACAAGGTTTGTACCAAAACGGATGCAAGACGAAAGTCCGGGAGGCAAGGCGCGTAGCTGGGAGCCTCGAAAACTCGCTGACGAGCACCAAAAGTGGTTTACAACCACAAAAGTGGTCTTCCAGACCATAGTGGCCCTCTAGGCCAAGGCAACAAGGTGTAGTTCAAAAACCACGCCAAATGGAGAACGTTAAGCGGTCCCGAGACAAGGCGCGCAGCCGAAGGCTCTGAAAATCGAAAACTAGTCTCTGAGCGGGAAAAGTGGTCTATGACCATGAAAAGTGGCCTACGACCACAAAAGGGGGTTTACAAGACCCCTCCCTCCCTTAGGTGAGGAAAACAAGGCTTGGTCCGCAAATCGAGCCGAAACACAAAGAGTTCAGAGGCCCGGAGGCAAGGCACTCAGCCAAAACTCCGAAACCTCGAAACGAGCACAATACGCGCAATCACCGAGCGCTCAATCGATGACGTCTGAGTCTTAAGGTCGGTCAAAAATGGGGTGTCTACAATCGTCATGAGCATTCTTATCAATATCGAGTAGAATAGGATAATTCAACACAATACCAAGAGAAAACTCATAAAAATACATCTTTATCAAAAAAAATAGACACCACCTAACTTTATTACATTGAATTAAGAAGATGTGCTAAGTGATTTAATAAATTTTTATATAACTAAGTCTAGACTAAAGTAAGTCAATTTATGGCCTAAAAAGGCCCAACAATCTGGGGTAGTGCAAAATGGGAATTCATAGGTGCTCACTCAATAAGGACTCGAGCCATAACTTGATGCTAATCTTTGATAAGGAGTCGATGAGTCAAAAATTAAGATTAAACAACTGAAGTAAGATAAAAATAACAGCAAGATGATATAATTACCTTCTGCTCTCCAAAATTGATCTAAAACTTAGCCATGGCTCTCTCATAAACATCCTCCAGCAACAACGGATTCCCCGGCCATGTTTCTTCGATATATTCAAGGATTACAGATGACTCAAGGATTGGTTTTCCACCATGAACAAGCACTGGAATCTTCTTGTGAACTGGATTATACTGTAACAGCAATTCACTTTTGTTGGAGAGGTCTTCTTCTATGTACTCATACTTGACACCCTTTAGTTTCAGAGCCCATATCACTTTGCAACTGTAAGGATTAGCCCAACATCCATGAAGCTTCATTTCTTCCATGGTTTGATGAGCTCTCTAAGTCTTCTTTCTTGGAAGAGACCCTCATTTATTTTAAAGGCTATTTTGGGACCATTTAGGCAGTATGTGTTTTCTTCCTTGTGTTTGCCCCTATGCTAGTTGAGTATACCTCTTTATTAGAGCATGGATTCAATTGATTTATTAAAATGTTTAGATTAATTTTGTATTAATTATAATATATTTTTAATATATTATATTTGACTTTTGAAGCCACAATAAGTATTTAATATTCAATTTGATAACCATTAGGATTTTAATTAAAAAAAAAACCCAAGAATTCATAATATATATATATATATTGGTATTGTTTTGTCTTTTTCGGTGAGAAGAAAAAATAACCGTTTTTGCTTTGTATAGCAGTGACAACTTTTTAATCAATCACTGGTGAGATTGTGGTTAAGGGATAATCAAATTTGGTGGGTTTTGTTCTTGAAGCGTGAATCCGGATCCTCGGCCGCCCATTGCTGCGGCTGTTCCTGCGGCACCCCCAAAACGACGTCATTTTGGAGGAAATTTCAATTAAAAAAGAAAAGAAAAAAGGGACAGAACAGAATCAAAGAAGAAGAAGAAGGAAGGAGAAGGCAATGTACCGATGATTCGGCCAAGGACGACGGTGAACTCGCTGAGAGAAGAGAGGTTTCCAATGGCCGAGTGGAGGCAGCCGGTGAGGCTGGGTGAACCGACGCTAGGATCGCCAAGATTCAAGGTGATGATCTTGTCGGAGTCGCAATAGACGCTAGGGAAGTTGCAGGGGTCGGTGGTGAAGTCCTAGGAGGAGAAAGAATTGGAGCCATGAGAGTCGGCGAGGGAGCTTCGAATCAATTGGAGTGATAGAAAATCAATGGGGTTTAAGATTACGAATGTGAAGAAACTAGATTGAAGAAAACAGAGCAAATGTATCATCATCGTCAATATCTTCATTTTTGCTCAACACACAAAAATTGATTGAATAGAGCAACAGAGATTGAAGGACCCAGAGAAGGAGTCCGAATCTGCCTTCTCCTTCCTTCTTCTCCCTACTTCTTCTTTGATTTTGTTATGTCCCTTTTTTTCTTTTTTTTTTAAATTGAAATTTCCCCCAAAACGACGTCGTTTTGGGGGTGCCACAGGACCGGCCGCAGGAATGAGCGGCCGAGGATCCGGACTCCTTGAAGCATGGTTTGTTGTGTGAGTGCTGTTTGGATCAAAGTTAATTCGGTGGAGTTCAAATTTTGGGTCTTTTATAATTTTGTTTCGAAGGTTTTTGTTCATCTATTTGATAAAGTCTTTTCTTTTGATTATTTGTGATTATTTAAAATTCATTTAAGGGTGATTTGTGAGACCATTCGTATATCGTTTGTAATCGTTTGAAAACTTTTTGATTGATAGTGAAATCGAATTTCGATCCCATGGAAGTACCTCACATTGAGGGAACCACATAAAATTCTTGTCTCGTTGTTGATTTAATTTTTTCGCATTAATTTTTATTCCCATTAATTAATTTACTTGTGAAAATTTATCTATTTTTCCTACCAACAACCTATCTATCCAAGAAGTCAACAAGAGGACAAAATTTATACATAAAAGTATAATAACTAAAAAATAATTAAAACTCTACTTAAAAGTGACAAGTTTTTAAAAACACAATTAACTATTATTTAGATATTATGTGCTTAATAGCCCCGGGACAACACACCCACTAGGTACCGGAGCACTAAAGCCCTTCACCAAACTGAAACACAAATATACTGGCCATTGACCAAACAGAGAAATTTAACACAGACCAAAAACCAACATCACACTATAACAACTGTCATAGAGATACCAGTAACATCTTCCACTGATGCTTGAAAAACACGAACATCTTGTTGCCAGTAGGAAGTTTTTCTTTCATAGAGATGTCAGTATGACAGAAACATCTCCCTCAGATGCTTGAAAAGCACAAACATCTTGTCACGATCAGGAAGGTTTTCTTTGATCTCAGACACTTCCTTGAAATTTTTTTTCCATGAATGCAAGCGAGGGAATGACTCTGCTTCTAGCAACTTTACACCTACTATCTCTTCTATGACTTCCAACCAGTAAGCAGCCCATCCCAAGGCTATGTCCACCATTCCAACACTCTCTCCACCGAAGAACTTCTTGTCGCCAAGGGCATGTTCTTCTATGGTTCTCAGCATTTCCAAGCTACCCTGCCTAGCCTTTTCATGTTCTTCCCCGGAGGTTCGAAACATTGTCCAAATTATTATACCCTATAGTACCATAGTAAACAAAAATCATCAAAGACGAAAACAAAGGCATGTTCAATCTTAACCCTCAACTATGCCACACAGGACATTTTTCATAACCCTTAGATTTATTCAATCTTTACCCTCAACTATGCCACACAAGATGAGACACTTTCCAAAAACTGATTTGTTTTATTTTATAGATTCATAGAGAGTTAAAGATTCAATATAAAGTTTTTTCAAACGATTTTTCTTTCTTAGAAATACTGAAACAAATAAAAAAGGCAAAAATATTTACCTTATCTTCAACAAATTTAGCCCAAAATCGAGCCTTAGCCCTATCGTATGGGTTGTTTGGCAGCAAGGGGTTGTGTGGCCATGTCTCTTCTATGTATTCAAGGATAACCATTGACTCACAAATTGGTTTTCCACCATGGACAAACACTGGGATCTTCTTGTGAACTGGGTTGTACTGTAGAAGCAGAGGACTTTTGTTGGAAAGATCTTCTTCTACATATTGGTAAGGTATGCCCTTTAGTTTCAGAGCCCATATGACTCTGCAACTACATGGACTTGACCATGATCCCAATAGCTTCACTTCCTCCATCTTTGAGATGTCAATGTGAGAGCCCCTTTGTTCTTGGGTCAACTTATAGTGGTTGTTAGACAACCATCCTTGGGCACCAAGCTAACAATGTCAAAGAATTAATTGTTTATATAAATTATATTAATATATATTGATAGTTGGACGGCTACTAACTACATATACACCCGTGTAAGAATTTTTAATGCTGGAGGGAGATTGAGAGTTTTGTGATTCTTAAATTTTCATTTTTATATATAACACGACTAATCTTGATATTCAATTAACTTAAATTTTGACACGTATACAAGACTAGTGTATAAAATTCAATAGAGAGAGATTTACAAAAAGATGAAACATATTAAAGAATATACATACACCAAAGAACTTTTCTCCATCAATAGAGTTTTGAGATGCTCACACACAAACAGGAAAATCAGATTGCAAACCAGATATGGGGGTTCATATCAAAACTACAAACTAATCAAAACAGAAATAGAAGAGGGAACTAGATTGATGACTCTCTTCTCCATTGTTTTTTTTTTTTTTTTTCATAGATCAAAGATCAATTTTTTTTGTAAGATGATACAAATTTATGTCTTGCAAATTGTTTGCTTGAGTTTGTGTTGTTTTTGATATTTGATTAAAAGAATCTCATTGACTCGATAATTTTGTAATGCAAGGGTAAATTCAGTATTTTAATTTAAAATTTTGATGACATTATCAAATTTTATCTAATAATAATTGGTGATTAACAAGGAGGGTTGTGTAACTATAAAATTGCCTAAGTGGTATTTATATGAGAAGGGGGTGAGGTTTTAGATTCAAGTAATTTGGTGTTGTAATTTAATATATATATATATACATATAAACAGTTATTTATAAATAAATAAAAACAGTATTTTAAAATTTTAAAAAAAAAACACATTATTAAGTTTTATAAATTTAATATAATTATATTCAATTTTTTTTATTTAAAAAAATAATAATAATTTACACCATATTTAGCTATTTTTTTTTAGTAATTCCATAGCACTATTACTAAAAAAATATATTTTGATTCTAAAATATTTTTAATTTTTTGTGTCACATTCGATTGTCTAACATTGTTAAAATAAAAATCAATGTAATCATATTAAATTTATAAGATTTATTACATTTTTAATAAGAAAAATGTTAAAAAAAGTATATAGGACTGTTATTAATGTTAAAAAATTATTTTAAAAGTGTATTGAAATATATAAAAATGTGTGGAGTGTTTTGGTATATGTAAAGAATATATTGATATTATAAATATTTTATATTTTTTTTGGTCAATAGAACTCTTTTTATAAGGGTTGTGATTCCCTCTAATCTATGATTTGGATTGAATGGTGATGTTCGGTCCCGTGAGTTTCACCATGAGTACTAACTCGATGATTTGAGCTTTGCTGTGAATTTTATATTATAATCCCAAGTGCATGGTGTCGCGAAGTAATATAATTCGGTGAGTCCGAGGTCGAATCCATAAGGACCAATTTGTTCAAAATAATTGCCGAACACTCAAATAAAGTAAAGAAAAATATGATTTTAATTTTTGAAATGGTTGAATAATTTGAGAAAAATAATTAATCAAAAGATAAAACAAAGGTGATTATAAAATGGGTGCTAAGGCATCAAAGATTCTCCACCAATACTTTTTTTTAAATATTTTAAATTCAATTTATATAACTCAATTGAAACATACACAAAGGAGTATTTTCAATCGGAAGATAAAAATGATTATTCTATATAAAAATTAATTTCAAAAAAATTAATCACTTTCACTGATTGGCTACACCATAACAATCTAGTTATTTGATTCGTAGGGAATATCACGCTTTTATTGTGTCCGGAATCTACAATAGAATAAGATATTATACAAAATAAAAAACTTTTTCCAAATAAATCAATCAATTAAAATAATCTGACATTGAAAGTCATGATTGAATCATAAAATGTTTATAAAGAAAACATTGGAGTTTCATCCCTAATCTTAACAAATAAAATTTAGAACATTATAAAAACAAAGAAAAATAATGTGTATTAAAAAGTGCTTTCTCCCCGAATTCCTCCTCCCTTCTCAACAGATTCACATGTATTTATATTTATAGTGATTGCTGATGCGTAAATTGAGGCAGGTTCCTACTAGTTCCAACATCATCCATGTAATAGGATTTCTTTATCGCTTTATTCATTCAATTGAGCCTTGATTCATGCGTCATCCTTCTATTGGTTGTTTTGATGTAATAAATCACCTTTCCATTGGCCTCATGATGTTTTCCAGTGAGAATTAAGTTTGACTTCAATTTGCTTTCTTTTTTTTTCCTTAATCGCCATCTTACCTAATCCTTATCCTAATTGTGAATTATTTTACAAAAAGTAAAATTATATCATTAAATTCACAATTAAAAATAAAGTAAGGAAATTAATTTAATAAAGTGCAATTAATTATTAAAAATAATAAAATAATTATACATTTTTAACCATTCATCAAGCTCTATAACTTTTTTTATGGAGTTCAATTTATCATTTTTTTTTGTGATAAACAAAAAACATTGAATATCTTACTATTATTGTATCAATTTAAATTTTTTTATAAAAATAATATAAATAAATAATTATACAAAATAAACTATTTAAATTATCCAAATAGAGATCACACTTGTCTGAATAATACATTATAATCCAAATCTCAACCGCGGGGATCTGACCTTTTTGAGCATATCTAATCCTTGCTTTTCTTCTTTTTTCCTTTTTTTTTTTTTCATTTCAAATTTGAGTTAAAATTTTTATCTGATACCAAGAGCTGTACGTTAAATTTTAAATTTTTATCAAATAATCGGTCGATCGGGAGGACAATCGAAAGGATGTTTGGGCAGTCATTAGGTCTAGAGTAAATTTTGTTCAAATTTTTCCCAATCTGATTGTCTACCTGGTTGTTCGGCTGATCGTTTACCCGGTTGACCGACTTGGTCATCTATAAAATTTGATGAAAGGTTAAATGCTTCTTTAATTTAATGAAATAAAATAAGACTCCCTTTATTTAATACTAATTTAATAAAATAATTAATATTTTTATTAAATTATTATCAAATTTAAATTTGATAAAAGATTTGGGTAATGATGAGAAATGGTCTTATAAGAGCATCTCTATCAATTTCCTTATAATAGCAAAAATAATCACCTTGCTTGTTTCCACTTTCAAAAAACACTTTTCAGAAAATTCTACTTTCTTATTTTTCGTATTTGTTTGTTTTTACTGAATTTTTTTAATATTTTCAACAATTTTTTTACTTTTTAGACACACCTAACATAAATACACCTAAAAAGTAAAAAAAATAAAATAAAAAATCTTTTAAAAATTCACTAAATACCAAAAATATAAGAATTCAGTACATTTTTTATATTTTTATGTATTTATTAATTTTTTAAAATATTTTTTCACAAAATTTTTACTTTTTAGATATATCTAAGTAAGGTGCATCTAAAAAAGTAAAAAAAATGTTTAAAATTTAAAAAATATTCACTAAAAACAAAAAAAACACGAAAACCAAAAAAACCAATTTTTAAAAAACTTAATTCAGAAGACTCAAACCAAACACACTGAATAGCTTTTTGCCATTATAAGGAGTTAATTCTTCACAAATTCTTCTCCAATAGGTCCCTTATACCATCCTTTAAATTTAGAATTGCTACAATAACTCCCTATTTGTAGAGAGTCACTATAGCTCCCTTATATTTGATAAATTATTATTTTCTTTCGTTTTAGGTGTGAAGGAGAAGTTCCCTGGATGTTCCCCGGACGTCCACTCGGACATTCCTCGGATGTCCATGAATATCCTGTAACTGAAGAAGAAAAATGCTCAAAAATAACCTAACCGGTCGTCCACCCTGGCGTCCGGCCTCTAACTTCTACTTCTATTGCTTTCTTCTGTAATTATTCCTATCAGCTTTGAGCTTCCATTTGCTCAAGCACTGTCTTTGGGACTTGGGATTGGGGCCTTTCATTTGCTTAAGCTTTCACATCTCTCTCTCTGTCATTTGCTCAAGTACTGCTTTTAAGCCTTATTTTTAACTTTATTTTATATTGTTTAATTATTTTAAAATGTTAAATTTAAAATAATTAAAAAAATTATTTTAATAGAATAAAAAAAGAATAAAAAGTTTGTTGAAGAAGGTAGATGACAAAATAATTCTTAAAATAAGAAATGAATTTTTTAATAATATTTAAAGATAAAATTTAAATAAGGCCTCGTTTGGGAACATGCTAATTTAGTAATTTTTTGATTATTTAGTTAAAATATAAGCTTAAAAAAATTAGTATTTTTAGAATGACTCTTTGACTTTTTACGAAAAAATATGTAAAAAGTAGAAAAAAAAAATTTTTAAATTTTTTAATATAAATTTTTAATTTTTTAATTTTTTTAATAATTTTTTAACTTTTGAACTAAACCGACCTGTTAGCCAAGGAGGCGTAAGTTGACAGAAATGCACTAAAACGTTAATTAATTCTGCCATGATGCCACGTCAAACTCACCTCCCAATTTAACCCATCCTGATTTAGACACGTCATCAAAACTGCGGTGCACAAAATCCCAGAAACCTCCAAAATAATATCATGTGATGACCTGATGAATGTGTACAAGAACTTCGCTTCACACTGCTCTGTCTAACTCTGTCTCACTCTCCATTAACGGAACAAACATCTGCAATCTGTCTCTCCTCATATACAGACAGACACATATATATAGTGTACATACATGTCGCTTTCGTATTTGGTGGGGTGCTTCGCTGCAATGGGTGAGCCTCCTAATGATAGAGAATTCGAACAAGGGAACTCGAAGAAGAATAACCCAGTTGTGGAGATTGAAGTGTCGAATGATGATGGAGATGATGTTGATAGGAGAGGGGAAGTGATGGAGACGACGGGGAAGAAGAGAAAGAAGAGGAAAAGAGAGCGTTCCAGAGAACTGAAAACAGAGGAGGCTCTGCTTCAGGACCCTCTGACCGTGTTTGGCTCAGATATCATGGTCATGATTCTGCGCCATCTCAACGCACCCAGCGTGGCACTATCACTCCTTACCTTACGAACATGGTACGGAGTTGCTTCCAGCGACAACCTCTGGAAAAGAAAGGTTTGCCTGCATTTGGGTTTCGCTTAACAATGTCAATTTTGGTTTCTGATGATTTTAAAGTGATTTTTATTTATTTATTTATTTTTAACAATTGGGTTTTGTGCTTTAATTTGTAAGGCTCACTGTGTTTTCGATTTAGAGAGGATTTGACAATTGGGTTTTGGTGTGTGTGCGCGCGCGCGCCTAATTCGGGGATCACTTTTGTTCTAGAGAATTATTGGGTTTTAATTTGGGGCTTTATGTCAGTTTAGCCCTAGAGAATTGAATGTTGGGTTTTAATTTGCTATTGCATGCATACCCATTCAGGTTTTTGCTGATTTTTGTTGCTGTGCTTCATTTGGTGTTCCACAGAGCTACAATTATGCAGGATATTGTTAATAGGGTTGGGGATTATTTTCGGGAATTGAATTTTTTATTTTATTTTTTGGCTTGGTTTATAGTGAATGGAGTTTACTGCTGTTTTTCTTATTGTTGAGGTCCATTTAGTAGCATTTTGTGAAGTGATTTGCTTCACTTGTATGCATGGTTTTAAATAACAAAATCAGGATATGTATCGGTGTTTGGCAATAAGAGTCGTATATCGGCCAATATATTGATGAATAATGGTATTGGAAGTCCAAAATTTGAATACATAATGGCCAATCCGATACGTAGTGGGCGATATTTAAAACCTGGCTTGCATGCTTGTAATTTTTTTTATTTTATTTCTTATTTTTAAATAATTACACTGGTCTACAGAATTTGAGAATTTATTTTGATTTTCTGCAAGTATGGCTTATTGTGTTTTGTTACCTTGATTCCTTCATACATGGCTAGCTTTTTTACTCATTGGTGTGAAGTCCCTAATTGGAGTTTCCTTTGAGTTTAAGTTTAGAGGGTGTAGAGAATGAGGTCGAGTCAGCACATTGGATGGAGCCTTATGGGAACTATGTTGGCAGGAATTAAGTTGGCGTTCCAGAGATGGCTAAGTGAGAGAGAGAGAGAGAGAGAGAGAGATTCCACTGGATTCTCCACCACATGATTTAGATCTTCCCATTGCTGTTCGATAAGGGTAAGAGAACTTGTACTTTGCATCCTATCTCTAAGTTTGTTTCATATGTCCATTTGTCCACTTTTTATATGGTGATCTCCATAAGCAGGTTTATATGGAGTAACCTTGCTCAGTGGGTAGGAACCTTAACTAGTAAGACGATAGAGTTAGTAGATGTTATGATTAGAAGAAGAGTTAGTATAACTTGCGTATAAGAAACTAAGTGGACGGGTGAGAAAGTTTGGGAAATTGAGGATACTACCGGTTTTAAACTGTATTATAATGGCAATGATAGACGCAAGAATGGGGTAAGAATCTTAATTGCCAAGGGTCTTGTGGAGAATGTAGTGGCGGTCATTAGGAAAAGGGGATAGGATTATGTTAGTCAAACTAGTTATTGGAGAGAATATAGTGAATGTTATTAGTGCATACGCCCCTCAAGTAGGATTAGATGATCAGACTAAGAGGGGTTTTTGGGAGCAAATGGATGAGATCTTACAGGAGATACCCGTAGGAGAGAACCTGGTTATAGGTGGAGATTTTAATGGCTATGTAGGCATAGATAAACTAGGCTATGAAATGGTGCATGGTAGATACGGTTTTGGTGACAGAAATGAGGCTGGAGAGAGTATCTTAGATTTTGCGTTGGCTTCTGACCTGGTGGTGGCCAATACTATGTATAAAAAGAGGGAGGAACATTTGATAACCTTTAAGAGTGGGTCAGTTAAGAGCCAAATAGATTACTTCTTAGTGAGAAAAGTGGACTGCCTAAAATGCAATGATTGTAAGGTGATTCCTGGAGAGAGCCTGACCTCTCAACATAGGATTTTGGTACTAGATTTATGTTTTAGAGGGCAATACCAAGCTAGGAAGGATGGTGGGCGTTGCAGGACGAGATAGTGGGACCTAAAAGGGGATAAATTAGAAATATTTAAGAATAGAATGGATAAGGAAGGTACTTGGGACTTGGAAGATGATGCTAACACTATGTGGAAGTCGATGGCCAATTGTATGAGGAGAATCTCAAAGGAAGTGCTTGGAGAGTCGAAAGGAATGGGACCCAGCTCTAGGGAAACTTGGTGGTAGAGGGAAGAGGTTCAAGCGGTAGTTAAGGCAAAAAAAGAGTGCTTTAAAAAGTGACAAAATGATAGAACTGAGGGAAACCTTAAGAGTTATAGATTGACTAATAAGGAGGTGAAGAAAGTAGTGAGAGAGGTTAAGTTAAAAGCTTATGATGACCTATACACTAGACTAGATAGTAAGGAGGGAGAGAAGAGGGTATACAAACTTGCTAAGATACGGGAGAGGAAAATAAGAGATTTTAATCAAGTTAAGTGCATCAAAAGTGAGGATTCTAAGGTATTGGTGAGGGATGAAGAGATTAAGGAAAGATGGAAGAACTATTTTGAGAAACTATTAAATGAGGAACATGGAGGTACGGTAATGGGGGAAGAAATAGCCAGTAATACGATAAACTAAGACTATAGGTTCTATTGCAGGATTAGGAACTTTGAAGTGGAGATTGCACTTAAGAAGATGAAATCAAATAAGGCTTTAGGACTAGATAATATCCCTATTGAAGCTTGGAAGTGTTTGGGTAAAAAGGGGATTGCTTGGTTGACTAGGTTGTTTAGTAAAATTTTGTTGACTAGGAACATGCCAGATGAGTGGAGGAAGAGTATTTTAGTGCCAATCTATAAGAATAAAGGAGATGTCCAGAATTGCAACAACTATAGAGGAATTAAGCTAATGTGTCATATAATGCAAGTGTGGGAGAGGGTGATAGAACGCCGATTGCAAGATATAACAAAGATGTCAGAGAATCAATTTGGGTTTATGCTTAGCAGGTTAACAATGGAAGCGATCTATCTTTTGAGGAGAGTAATACAAAAGTATAGAGAAAAGAAAAGAGATATTCATATGGTGTTTATCAACCTTGAAAAAGCTTATGATAGAGTGCCTCGGGATATAATATGGTGGGTGTTAGCGAAGAAAAAGGTGACAAAATGTTACATTGATGTGATTAGGGACATGTATGAAGGGGTGGTGACCACTATTAGATCGCCTGCTGGAGAGACAAATGAATTACACTGTAGGGTTACACCAAGGATCTACCTTAAGTCCTTATCTTTTTGCTGTATTTATGGATGAGTTGACGAGAAATATCCAGGATGACGTGCCATGGTGTATGCTTTTTGTAGATGATATAGTGCTAGTGGATGAGACTAGAGAAGAAGTTAATATAAAGTTGGAGATTTAGAGAAAAACTCTTGAATCTAAAGGATTCTGGATAAGTAGAACTAAAATAAAGTACATGGAGTGTAAATTTAGTAACAGTAACAATGCAAGCAGAGGAGGAGTGAAGATTGAGAACCAATAACTGCCCAAGAGTGAACATTTTTGTTATTTAGGGTCGATTATCACAATAGTGGGGGAGATTGATGCGGATGTGGCCCATATGATTAAGGCGGGATGGTGCAAGTGGAGAAGGGCGTCTGGGGTACTGTGCGATAGACGAATATCCACTAGACTTAATGGCAAGTTCTATAGAACGGCTATTAGACCAGCGATGTTGTATGGGATGGGGTGTTGGGCAACCAAGAAACAACATGTAGATAAGATGAGTGTCGTTGAGATGAGAATGCTAAGGTGGATGTGTGGCAAGACTAGACAAAACAGAATTAGGAATGAATGTATTCGAGAATGGGTAGGAGTAGCACCGATAGAAGATAAGTTGAGAGAGAATCGATTGAGATGGTTTGGTCATATTCAACGGAGAATAGCAGAGGCAGTAGTGAAGAGATGCGATGCTGTAACGGTAGATGGAAGTGTTAGGGAACGGAGTAGGCCGAGATTAGCGTTGGTTAGCGTTGTAAATAGAGATATGGATCTACTTAATTTGATTAACGAAATGGCCTTCGATAGGGCTACGTGGAGAAGAAGGATTCATGTAGCCAACCCTATTTGATAGGACTTAAGTCTTGGTTTGGTTTGGTTTACCTTGCTCAGTGGGTGTCAATGTTAGCATGTTGTTTGAAAAATTTATTATATGGACTCAAACAATATCCTCGTGCTTGGTTTGGAAGATTCAGTGATTGCTATGATTGATTTTGGTCTTTAGAGGTGTGGGGTAGATTTTTTTTTTTTTTTTGGGTGATAAATAACCAAATTTTATTGAAAAAGTATCAAGACGATACAAAGAATACAAAAACAAACCTAACAACTATAAGCAAACATAAACCAAAACAGCTCTAAACAGCAAGACAAAAATAAACAAAATAGCTACTAAATCAAATTCTCTACAAAATCAACAAAAGTCAAAATATCTGGGTCTACTGTCAAAGATATCCAACTATGCAGCACAATGAACAAACGTTGCTCCAACCATGCCACCGAATGCATCTCCCCCCCAAAAAACTCACCTGTTATGCACCAACCAAACTAGCCACATTAGACAATAGCCAGCCATCTTCCATGCCTTTCGACGTCTCTTCCCAACCCTTCTCCCAGCCCAACTTTGTAACACCGCCCTCACTGTGCTTGGTTGAACGCAAGCCAAACCGAAGATAGCAGCAATAAACATCCAAAGACATGAAGCAACCGGACAGCAAATAAGCAAGTGATCCACTGTCTTCGCATCTCCACAACACATGCAACACCAGTTCACTAAAATATGCCCACGACGAACCAAATTATCAGTCGTCAAAATACGCCCTAATGCTACTGTCCACACAAAAAAAGCAACTTTGGACAGACAACCCACCACCTGAACACTCTTCCATGGGAACGACACCCCATCCCTTTCTGTCAGCATGTGGTAAAAAGAAGACACAAAAAATACTCATTTAGACTTCGGGCAATCCCACCTCAAAGAATCCTCCCCAACCCCCCAAACCGGAGTCCATACAAAAAGCCCAACAAATCCAGCAACTGGCCCACCTCCTAATTCTGCACTTCACGACGCAATCCAACCTTTCATGCCACCACTTGGCCTGCACCTAAGCATAAGAGCCCATCGTCGCTTCCCGATTAATCACAATACAAAAAATTAACGGTAACATCACCTCCAATGCCATCTCTCCACACTATTTATCCCTTCAAAACCGAACCCTATCCCCTATCCCCTACCCCTACACCCTAAAACTAACTCTTTTCCAAAACTCCTCCCGGCCTAGAAAAGACTCATTTGGACTTTGGACAATCCTATCTCAAAGAATCCTCTCCAACCCCTCCAAACCGGAGTCCGTACAAAAAGCCCAACAAATCCAGCAATTAGCCCACCTCCCAATCTTGCACTTCACGACGTAACCAAACATTCCATACCACCACTTGGCCTTGCACCTGAGCATAAGAACCCATTGTCGCCTCCCACTCAATCACAATACAAAAAATTAACAGGAACATCACTTCCAATGCCATCTCTCCACACCACCTATCCCTTCAAAACTGAACCCTATCCCCCATCCTTACCCTAAAACCAACTCTTTTCCAAAACTCCTTCCTGCCTAACCAAATTGCTTTCCACAAACTCCGCCCATGTGACTGTCTAACCTTCCTAGTACTCTAATCCCCCCATCCCAAACCATATTTAGCCCCCATCACTTTCCTCCACAATCACTCCCTTTCTACCCCAAACCACCATAACCACTTCCCTAAAAGAGCCAGATTAAACGAAACCAAACTCCGAATCCCCAAACCCCCCATCATCTTAGGAGAACAAATTTGATCCCATGCTACTAGATGGTAGTGAAAAGACTCCCCTCCACCCCATAAGAAATTTCTCTGTAACTTCTCTAACCGCTTTGCAACAAACACAAAGATGACATGAATTGACATAAAATAAGTCGGAATGCTTGAGAGGACACTCTTTATCAGTGCAACTCGCCCCTCTTTCGATAGATATTGGCACTTCCAGCTGTAAGAATTCCAAATAAGTCTGTATATTCAATTGTGTATGTTTACAAAGAGTGCATCAGTTATATAGCCCTAATCTATGACAGAAAAAGGAAATACACAGAAAAAGGAATTGTCTAAAATTGCCTAATTCCTAATATACCATATATATAATATATATTCTCACACCCCCGCTCAAACTCAAGGTGTATTAACAGAAAACACTGAGAGTTTGCTAAGAAGAAACTGAAACCGAGCGGTAGTGTGAGTCTTGGTGAAGAAGTCTGCGAGTTGCAAAGCCGAGGAGACAAAAGGAAGCAAGATAGAGCTAGACTATAGATGCTGTCGTACAAAGTGACAATTAATCTCAATGTGTTTTGTCCGTTCATGGAAGACAGTATTGTGAGCAATCTGAATAGCACTGCGGTTGTCATAATAGAGGGAGGTCGGAGAAGACTGAGGGACATACAAATCAGAGAGAAGACAACGAAGCCAAACAAGCTTAGCAGTAGCATGAACCATAGCACGGTACTCAGCTTTGGCAGTAGAGCGAGTAACAACAGTTTGTTTCTTGCTTTCCCAAGAGATCAAGGAATCACCAAAAAACATACAGAAACCAGAGATGGACTTGCGATCAGTAACATCACCTGCCCAATCAGAATCAGCATAAGCCACTAAGTCTAAAGAGGAAGTAGACAGCAATAAGAAGTCTTGAAAGATGGTACCGTGGAGATAGCGAAGAATGTGAACCAAAGCAGCCCAATGGGTAGAGCGAGGAGTAGAAACGAACTGACTAACCACATGAACAGCATAAGCAAGATCAGGGCGAGTGATAGTCAAATAAACTAAATAACTCACCAGCTTGCGATAGACCGTGGGATCATCCAGAGGGACACTATCAGTAGAGTTGAGCTTCACATTAAGCTCAGTAAGTGTATCAGAAACCTTAGTATCAGTAAGACCGGCATGGTGAATAACCTCGTTAGCATACTTGGCCTGAGATAGAAAATAGCCCTTAGGAGAAGAGGCAACCTCAATACCAAGAAAATACCGCAATGGACCCAGATTCTTCATTTTGAACGTGCGGAAAAGATGTTGCTTGACCTTAGAGATAGCAGAAGAGTCAGAGCTAGTGATGATTATATCATCCACATAGAGTAGGAGAGCAACAAAACCAGCCGAGGTATATCTCAGAAACAAAGCAGAGTCGGAAGCAGAAGGATAAAATCCAAGCTCGGTAACGGCAGTCTGAAAGCGTTCATACCAAGCACGAGGAGATTGCTTCAAACCATACAGAGCACGCCGAAGACGACAAACTTGCCCAGAGGAGTGAAGAAGATCAGGGGGAGGACGCATGTAGACCTCCTCAGTGAGATAACTGTTAAGAAAAGCATTCTTAATGTCCATCTGATAGAGAGGCCAATGTCGAACAGCAGCAATAGAAATCAAGGTACGGACAGTAGTCATCTTGGCAACAGGGGCAAATGTCTTCTCATAATTAATACCATACTCCTGTGAGAAACCCTTGGCAAACAAGCGAGCTTTGTAGCGCTCGAGAGAACCATCAGAATGAGTCTTGACTTTATAGACTCATTTGCAACCAACCTGATTCTTGCCAGCAGGCAAAGGAACCAACTCCCAAGTGTTAGTCTTCTGTAAGGCAAACAACTTATCCTCCATAGCTTGAACCCAATTAGGGTCTTGACAGGCTTCCGTGTAAGACTGTGGTTTTGAAAAAGAATGAATAACAGACAAAAAGTATGATAAGAAGCAGAAAAACATGTATTAGACCAACCTAACCTATTTGGAAGACGACGCTCACGAGTAGGATTTCGGTGTGTAACAGGATCAGAGTCTTCAGAAGCAGAAGGAGCAGCAATAGGAGTAGAGACAACTGGAGGTGGGGGAGCCTAACGACGAGAATATACCAACAACGGAGGGGAAGAAGAAGCTAAAGGAGGAGAAGGAGCCATAGATTACGCAGACGGAGAAGTCCCAAACAAAGAGTCGTGACCTGCTCCTCCAACCTACAGCCATATAAGAAGCCCAAAAGCTCCACCAACTGATCTTGCTCCCAATCCTGGACATCACGACGCAAGTGAACATTCCAAACAACCAACTGCCCCTTTTTTACCTTCACATCACCTACCAACACCTCACAATCTTCAGCAACGACGAAGATCAAGGGGAACCGTAACTCTAATGGCAAGTCACCACACCACCTATCCCGCCAAAAATGAACTCTATTCCCCACACCTACCTTCAGCCTAACCCTCTTCCAAAACTCCTCCCATCCCAACCAATTCCCCTTCAACACACCACAACCATGAGATTGACCCACTATGCCCAAACACCACTCTCCTCTCCTCGCACCAAATTTTGCTACTACCACCCTCCTCCAAAGACGCTCCCTCTCCTCCACAAAATGCCACAACCACTTCCCCAACAAGGCCAAATTAAATGCGACTAACTGTCAAACCCCCAAACCCCCTTCTTTAGGTATACAAATCCGATCCTAAGCCACTGGATGATAATGAGAACCCTCACCCCCACCACCCCACAAAAATTCCCTCTGCAACTTCTCAATTTGCTTTGCCATTGCCACCGGAATCACATGGATAGATATAAAATAAGTCGGGATACTCAACAAAATACTCTTGATCAATGTAAGGTGCCCAGCTTTCGACAAATACCGTCGCTTCCGCCCTGCCAACCGCTGCTACACATGGTCCACAACCGCATTCCAAACCCCCCTTGTCTTGAAGGAGGCCTCCAAAGGCAAACCCAAATATGTCACAGGTAAAGAGACCACCTTACATCCCAAAATGGTTGCCAATATCGAAGTCCTCACCACTTCACCCACCAGAATCAATTCAGATTTAGTTAAGTTCACCCGAAGGCTCGACATCGCCTCAAAACACAAAAGCACACATCTTAAATACCCAATTTGGTCAACCTCTGCATCACATAAAATGAGCGCATTGTCCGCATAAAAAAAATGAGAAACCTCCGGAACTCCCGGAGCAAGCCCTACCTCAAACCCCTTCAACAACCCTCCTTGCACCGCTCTAGCCAATAACCGCCCTAAAGCCTCTATAACCAAAATGAATAATAGAGGAGATAGAGGATCACCCTGCTGCAATCCTCTATAGGTAGGAAATAAGCCTTCCGAGGACCCATTGACTAAAATAGACATCCGCACAAAGGATATACAAAACTGAATCTAGCTCCTCCACCTATCCCCAAAACCCATCCTCTCTAGCAAGTACAACAAAAATTTCCAGTTAACATTATCATATGCCTTCTCAATGTCTAACTTATAGATAATCCCTTCCTTGATGCAACCTTGAATCCACACACTCATTAGCCACTAAAACCGGATATGGTGTAGTCTTCGGCCCAACTATTCTTTGTCCTTATTTTCTTCTTCATGTCTTATTTGAATTAGACACAAGAATATCATTAAAAGAAAAGGGAATGCAGCAAGCTAAAGGACATGGTACCAGATGACGATGCTATTGTAAACAAAATGAACGATGCAAGGCTAATATGGACAAACAGGAGTAATAATGGTGGGTAAAAATATCTTAAGAATTTTTAAGGATGCAATCTTTGAAAAACCGTCTAATAGAATATTGAATATGCTTTGCAGTGTTAAGGATTATCTGTTCTGAATAGTGTATCTTTTTATGTGTTAGTCCATTTCTTGTTCTTTCATGTGAGATTCCTCTCAGTGTTAACTTTTAGGCAGAGGCAGTCTACCACAATGAATCATTTCTTTTCCTGAAAAATCATATTTTATGGAATCTTAACTCCTCGCGGTTATTGAGTTTCCTGTGGACCATGTATGTTGGAAAGTTTTACTTAGTTTTTCATTAATTGGGAATTAGCTTCCTTACCCAACGCTGAGGTGGGCTTCTTGCCTTAAAATTCACAGCTAATGAGTGAAGTGACATTAGGTCATTCCAAATTAATTGTAATAATGTGTTAGGGGCCTAACATACACATCTTTGCTTTTCTTTGTAGTGTGAGGAATTATGGTTTGGGAAAGCTCACATACCTCGTTCATCACAACTCCGGGGGTTATCAAAGTTAGCCGCTTATTCAACATCTGTCAAGGATAGCAAACGGGTACATGACTAGCGCTCTCTCTCTCTCTCTCTCTCAGACACATACAAACTGTAAAGATTTCATTCTGCTTCCTTCTAACACACAAGTTCTTCATTTCAGACCCGCATCATGAAGGAGGATCTGTGTGATCATGTTTGGGAATTTCACTTTAACAAGGTATGTGCCACTGCCATTTAAGTTGGGTCCATGACATACTTTTTAGGAGATATGACCACTTTGTGTCTTTCACAAACCTGGTCATTGACATGGTGTTGAACCATTGAAGTGTTATAAAGTGGGGCTTTAACAGGCTACCCTGGCCTGAGCTCAAATTGTTTAATCAGTGAAAAATTTTCCTGGCAGCAATGAAGTTGTTCTTTATTTTGATTTTTTAAAGTTCACATGGCATAGTTGTGCGAACTGGGTAATATTCTTTAGATTCAATGATATGCAAATCATTTTCATTACCTTAATGAATAATATCCGTTCTAATTAGTTGCAGAACTTGTCAATAAATTACTGGTACTCAAATTTCTCTCCCTCCAGTCCTTACATTTGTTTTCCCCATTGAGTTGCATATGGCTTTGCTGAGTTGAGTATGCATTACCTCCCAGAAAACATTGATACCCTAGTAAAGTATGTTTTGCAACGCGCGTTCCGAATCATGATACACTTTCTTTACAAAATAATAAGGCCAAGTTTGGGAAGATAAGAAAAAGTTAAAAAGTCAAAAAGTTACT
The DNA here is from genome assembly GCA_036172215.1 of Camellia granthamiana. Classification (NCBI taxonomy): domain Eukaryota; kingdom Viridiplantae; phylum Streptophyta; class Magnoliopsida; order Ericales; family Theaceae; genus Camellia; species Camellia granthamiana. The sequence continues at coordinate 17,676,221 of CM069914.1, forward strand.
CAAAAAGTTAAAAAGTTAACACTATTCACCAAAAGTCAACAATTACGGTTGCACAACTTCAAATCCTAATTTTCCCCTACAAACCAATTTTTACAATTTTTTAATACGCATTTTTCTATAAAAAGTCAAAAAGTTAACCCAAATATCCATATTTTTTTCCTCAATTTTTTAGTCTAAAAAGATAAAAAGTGCACTTATTTATGACACCCCAAACAACCCCTAAATTTAGTGATCCAAGTCGGGGTTGTTTGGGATGACCTAAATAAGTGCACTTTTTGTCTTTTTACGAAAAGATGTACAGAAAAGTAGAGAGGTGATGTGATGGACAAAAGATAAAAAGATAAAAAGATAGCTTATTTTTGGGTTCCCAAACTTGGCTTTTTTTCCCCAATATATTATATTTTATCAAATATAACGAACTAAAATCCAAGGTGAGTGAAGTTTTGTCGTGACAAAGCATAAAAAATGAGTCACAATGCTCATAGAAATGTGTTGCTACTTGATTAATTTAGAAAAAGAACCTACATTTTTATTGATGTCTAATTGTTAAAAAAATTACTCTAGATCATAAGTATCTTAAATTTTATAGTACAAATTATCCAAGTCTACCCCTATCGTATCACAATTTAGAGTATGTGGCGTATTACGTTTTTGTTCGCGTTCCCATTCCATATACCTGAACGATCCACATTGCTGGTAACATCTCAATAACTATTGAATTTTGACATATTGCTGGAACAAATTCCTGAATTAAATCTATCTCTTTGCACATGCAATTTTATGGTGAACTTCATTGTAGTTATCACTCCTCCTGATATTTATTAACAACCAATCTGACAGTTCTATTCTCCCCAGGCGGCCCCAGAATATTGGCGAAATCTTGATCCTTATTGGAAAGGAACTGGCCCTCCAATGCGCCGCTACTTTCATCTAGATGGGACCCTCACCGCAGATCCCGGCGATGAAGCATGGGGTGGTCATGAGTCATGTTATTCTATTGTCACTAGTTTCGTGGGCGATGGGAAGATCAGGGAGCACTATGTTAGGATTAACCGTTGGCCCCGCTTGTCTGTGTCAAGGAAGCATGACTGGAGCTGGGAATTGTCCAACTACCTATATTGCTACTCCAGCATTCCCGACGCTCACAAGGAAGGCGGAACAGGTCCACTGTTCCATTTTTGTTAATTTCCCCTAGCTGTTGTGTTTTAAATCTGTGTGGCAGTGTTGTATGGTTTTGTGCTAATGAAATATGCATGTTTCTGTAAAGAGCATATGTCTAGGTTAACAATGCTTGTTTGCTTTTTCTAGAACAAATAAACTTAGGCCTTGTAAATTTTGTGTTATTATGTTCTTACTGTTGACTGTAGTGCAATAAAGGTAACGGTTTGGTATTTCAAATGGGATTTCTAATAATTTTTGTCTTCAATTGTCTGATTTTCATCTTCTTCTGTAATATTTAAATGTCAAAACTAGTTTGGCTTTTTGTATGATTGATTGTGGCTGTAGGGAATCTGGTTTAGGTATGATAAAAGGTACCTCCTTATAAAAAATAAAAACCGGTGCTCAAAAAAAATAAAATAAAAACCAAAACATAAGCACAAATACACGTGCAAATTGAAAACTTTAATATACACATCTCCAACATTATACTTTAAGAAAATGCACTTAAAATATTTTTTCAAGTGAAATCTTTGAACACAATAAATCATTAATTCTGAAAATGCTCTGCCAAATATTTGTTTTCATTGAATATCACTAGGTTGGACCTTAATAAACAATGTCTTGCAATGAAACTATGAAATATCGAAAACTTGTTTTAGAAACTCATAATAGTATTAGCAATTCCTTCAAGTACCAATTAACTCTATTGTAAATTATTGTGCAATAAATGCTTATTGAAGTGAATATGATTGCTTCAGGGTGTTTCTTCTCTTTATGGGGAGCATGCTAACCCGGGAATATAGTAGTTTTCCAGTACATAAACTGTCATTATTCAAACTATCTGTAATGTTGTTCCATTATATCGTTGTTGCATAGTTTGCGATAATATCGACCTAATGGCTAGTTTTTGAATTAAATATCATAAAAGCTTGTTTCCATGAATTCTGTCTTTAAATGCTTAGCTTCCAAAGGTTAGTTTTTGTATTCTCTTTTGTGGCTAGTTTCTCCCCAACGGTTAGTTTTTCCACAACAGCTAGTTTTTAAATGATTGCTTTCATTTTGATCACCTATATATATTAGTTGTGTAGAATGAAGAAAGGACCACAGAGTTGGGTCTTTCATCATTCTGGAGTAGATTGGGAAGAGGTAAATAATCTCTGGTGAGTGAAATCCTTGAGTCCACCCTCTCTACATCCTTGTATTCTCTCTCTCTCTCTCTCTCTGTCTCTCAAACATTCATAAGATCTTGATATCTTTGTAACTAGAGCCATCATATTCTTATACTCCCATCTTGTTTCAAAAAGGATAGATTTGTGCTGCCACATCCTACGTTCCACAAGGGTATAAATGAGGAAAATAAAATAATGAGTTCAGTGGGTAGTGATAACGTAGATGAATCAATGAGAGTATAGAGGGAATGATGGTTGTTCATAGCATTTCATCAATAGACTCTAGTTAAGGGAGAGCCCATCTGCTATCTTGATTTTGAACGATAAATCAGTACATGTCACTGACGCATCAAGAATTGCAGAAATGGGCTGCTTAATAAAAGCTGAGATGGAGACTGCAAAATTGAAAGTCCACAACCCATTGCATAGTAACCATCTCAACGAGTATAAGATGAGAAGATTTTGATTGATTCAACTCAGAGGGAGGCTTCAAGTGTTTTTCTGCTCTCATTTTAGCTTCTGTTTCTATTGAAGTACAGATTATGCTTGTTTTGAATCTTTGAGAGCTACAAAGAAGTTGTATTTACAAGGCTTGTGCCTTTGTTCTAGTTTGCAAAAGAAAATCCAAAAGTTTTGTTCTTTCACCTAATAATTTTGTTAATAAATAGTTTCCACTCATCTATCTACATTTTTATAAATGTCGACGGTAAGAAGTTATGAAAACATGTTTGCAATTGTAGTGTCATGATGAGACAGTGAAAGCTCCATCTTTTTATCAGAAGGTAGCTTCTCTCTCTCTCTCTCTCTCTCTATTTTTATGTTCTTTGCCTTCTGTTTGAAACAAGTGTTTGACTTGAATGCATCTTTTTATTCGCCAGTCCTTGAATTAGTTGCTCATTGCCTGTGTCATTACATTGTTTACATTATAAGTTTAAAAAAAGCTTCAATACATGTTTATCCACTTGGATTAATATTCCTCTCCCTATATGTATGCATACACTAGCAAAGGATTCAACAATTAATGAATTTGGCGAATTTCACCTTGTGATTTACTCTGCAATTTGTCCTTTGATATTTGGAAATAAGCACACAAACCCCTATGATTTGTGGGTGCTAACCATAGAATTTGAATTTGAATGTATAACACACTTGTCCAGTGAATATCATAGTGCATTGAAGACGTGAAATATGGAAATATGGTTTGAAGGTGCGTCTGTCTTTAATATTCGAATAATTTGAATTTTGTTTCTATTTATGCAAGCATGCCAATGACATGATATGATCATTAATATATTTTTGTTGGGTCGTTAGGAAATGTTAATTTGTTACCAAAAACTGATTCTTAGAAGCAAATGTAGCCTTCCAGTGTTTTTTTATTTATTATTTACCATATTGTTCAATATTCTGTTACATAATATAGCTGATGTTAGCATGACGTTCTTATATTTATTTATCAAAAAAAAAAAAAAAGCATGATGTTCTACTCGACGGCTAGTTTTTGAATCTAATATCATAAAGGCTAGTTTCGATGAATTATTTGTTTCCAAATATTTAGCTTCCAATGGTTAGTTTATTTGGTACATCATGAAACAAAGATAATTGTTCATAGCATTTCATTGATAGATTCTATCTGAGATAGATTCCATCTGCTATGTTGATTTAGAATGACAAGAAAATTCATGTTTGGGACGAATCAACAATCATTGAAACAAAAAATTGGCTGCACAATAGAAGTTGGGTGTGGAAACTGTAGAATTGATATTCGACAGCTTGTAAAGTTTTTATTTTGCATTTTCTAATTAAGTTGATAGTACTAGTTTGCACTGTGTATTATATTTCTCAAATCAAAACATCTACACAACCACATATATTCACAAATGTAAAACATGAAATGTAAAAATATTCATTAATTCACATTCAAATACAAAAATACCTTCTTATAAACAATAAAAACCAAAACATATAAGTATTATACAAATAAAATGTTCAAATCGAAATCTTTAATATACATTCTGAAAATACTCTGCCTAAGATTTGTTTTCATTGAATATCACTGAGTTTGCCCTCAATGAACAATGTTTTTCAACTAAACTACAAAATATAAAAAAATTTGTTAGAAACTCGTAATGGCACTAGCAAATCCTTCGAGTACCAATTAATTGTGTTGTACATTATTGTGCAATGAAGGCTTATGGATATGAATATGATAGTGTACAATGAAGGCTTATGGATATGAATATGATTGCTTCAAGGTGTTTCTTCGCTTTATATAATCTTTTTCAGTACATGACATATCATTATGTAAATGTTAGTTTTTTTTACCAAAAACTAATCCCAGAAATCTAGTTTGTTTCATTAATATATATACTTTTCTTTTTTTTTTTGTTTTTTTTAATTTAATGTTGTTGTTCCATTGTACTGATGTTGCATAGTTTGCGATAATATCCACCTAATGGCTAGTTCTCAATTCAATTCAATATCATAAAATCTTGTTTCCATGAATTCTTTGTATTTAAATGCTTAGCTTCAAATGGTTAGCTAAGAAGCATGGATACGAATACGACACAAACGCGCCAACTCGAAAATATTAAAAAACTATAGGACAATATTTAAGCAATGGACACGTGTGTCCTCCAAGTGTTTGAGTCTATAATTTTAAAAAAAAAAAGAAAAAAAAAAGACATGTTTGGATGAGTGTCCGACATATGTTGGGTAGTGTCCGACAAGTGCCAGTGTCCGGCAAGTACATGACATGGACATGCCACCTTCTTAGAAGTGTCCCTACATCTTAGATGTTTAGTTTTTGTATTCTATGAATGGCTATCTTTTGTAGCTAGATCCGCAGCAGCTAGTTTCTCCACAGTGATTAGCTTCTTCACAATGGCTCTAACGGTTAGTTTTTGTTTCATATTATAACATAGTTTAAAATATTATAACATAATTTAGTTTCATATTATAACATAATTTAAAATATCAACATTGAGGGTTCAATCGCAACTTTTATATAAATTTTCAAACTTTTTAAAATTTCAATTAAACTTGTACATGTGTAATTTAATGCCTTAATTTCATGATATTAGTCTCAATTTAAGCTAAACCGTCATCTATCTTCGTGAGTCAAACTAGGATTTTTAAGAGAAATTAAAGATTTTTGCAAAAAACACTTTTTATTCTAACTCTTCTATTAATTATAAACCTAAATTCATAACCCGAAATTTCAAATCAAACTACCCAAACAAAGGGGTTTCTAGCAATCAAAACCACGCTATTTCATTTTCAAATCACAAAACTAACTCTCAATCAAATTCCACCATTTCTACCATGATTATCTCATTAACAACAACCTCCCAAATACGCATAAATATGAAATTTCCTAAAAAGTAATGGCAACTCTCAACAATCTTATGCTTAAAACAACAACGCACATATCAACATATGGTTAACAATATTAAATACGTTTCCCTCAACACTAGGGAATATTACAAAGAAAAGCAACTTAAGCATTTTCAAACAAATGCAGATATTTGGAGTGGACTTCCGCCTCCCGTTCCTACGTCGCTTTTTCAACCCCATAGTGTCTCCACAACACCTTTACCAACGGTATAGTTTTGCCCTGTAGCACTTGCTCTCAGGTATCTAATATTTGAACCGGTTGTTCTTCGTAAAAGGCATCCTCATCTACCTCCAAGTCAACCCAATCAAGAACATGAGAAGAGTCGGGTTCATACTTCCTAAGCATAGATATATGAAATACGTTGTGAACTCCTGAAAGTTGTGGCGGTAAATCTAACCGGTATGCCACTTCCCCAATTCGCTCTAAGATCTCAAAAGGCCCAATGAACCTTGGAGATAATTTGCCACTCTTACCAAATCTCATCAAACCCAGCCTTGGTGAGATTTTTAGAAACACATGGTCACCAACTTCAAAAGATAAAGGTCATCTCCTCTTATCGACATAACTCTTTTGTCGGTTTTGAGCCATAGCTAACCTCTTCCGAATGAGAAAAACTTTTTCGGTTGTCTCTCTAACAATTTTCGAACCCAGTAATGGTGCATTACCCACTTTGGCCTAACAAACCAATGATCTACAAGGTCGGCCATACAAGGCCTCAAATGGTGCCATCCCAATACTAGCTTGGTAACTTTTGTTGTAAGCAAACTCAATCAATGGTAAGTGTCTTTCCTAAGGCCCTTTAAAATCAAGGACACAAGCTCTAAACATGTCTTCCAAAATCTAAATGGTACGTTCCGACTGTCCATCGGTTTGAGGATGATAAGCGGTGCTAAGAGTCAACTTAGTTCCCAACGCCTCTTGAAGGCTTTGCCATAACCAGGCAGTAAAACGAGGATCCCTATCCGACACAATAGTCACAGGGACTCTATGAAGTCGAACTATCTCTCTAATGTAAAACTCTGCCAAGCGTTTAATTGAGTTGTTGGTGCACATCGGAATGAAATGAGTAGATTTAGTCAACCTATCAACAATCACCCAAATGACGTCATTGCCTCGTTGTGTTCTAGAAAGCCCAACTACAAAATCCATGGTAACACGCTCCTATTTCCACTCAACTATCAGTAAGGGTTGTAACAAACCCGCTGGTCTTTTGTTGACAGGTCAAATTTTTAAAACCAAACATTCTCCGCTCGAGCGCATAAACGGCCTCTCGAGCGGACAAGCAACTTCAAATGCATTTTGCTTTTTTGGTTCGAGGGCGCTGCCCCTCGACCTTGCCAAGGTGCTACCCTCGGACCCGCCAAGAGACGCTGCCCCCTCAACACTCTCGAGCTGACCGGGCAGCTCGATCCTCGACCTGCCCAATCGAACTGGCAAAACATGAAAGAAGGGTCGAAACCGAGATCGCTACACTACCTCTATTTTAGTAGTTATCATTATTCACGTTTTTTTTTTTGATCAATTTCATTCACATTTGTGTTATTGTTTTATTGTGTTAGGTTTTCGAAACTCTCTTTTTGGTAGGCTTTAGAAACTCTAGTTTATATATGGTGGTGAAAAAATATTATATTCATCCATTGTTGCGGTGAAACTTTGTATTCCTCCATTGTCACTTTGTGTTCGAAGTTCTGTATTTGTCCATTGTTACTCTGTGTTCGAAACTCTATGTTTCTCTATTGTTGTAAGTCGAAACTTTGTTTACATCTAGTCAATTTTGTTACAAATATATTCTTCAAATGTTGGTTTGGTTTGGTTTAGATTGGTGAAATGGTGAAATTGCATAGATTGTTAATGATGGTGATAATGATAAAGATGATGATGAAGATGAAGATGTGGGTGATATATATATTTTTAAAATTTTTTAGAGTGATTGAGTTTTGTTTTGGATATTTAATTCTATTGCTGTCATTGTTTCTATTTTTTTTTGTCAATCAGTGTGAATATTTACATTTCACATTGTTTAAAAGTCTGAAAAATAAGTGTTGAAACATAGATATGGACATAATTATATATTTTGCAAGATGTAAATATTCACATATTATTGGTTATTTGTTACTATACTTGTTATTTGAACAATTATTTTTGTTATTATTAATAATTGAAATAGTCTTCTTTTTTTTTTTTTTCTTTCAATTTTGTTTTATGTTGCAGTTTGAATATTCACATTGGTATGAATTTAGTTTTTCTAAGGTTAGTTGTATGTTAATTGTAAATTGTGAATATTCACATCACATTGTATTTTGGGATGGTTTTTTTTAAATTTTTTTTTCGAAAGTTAGTTATATTTTGTTAACTTGTTTACTATTCTTGTTGGTTGAAAATCATTTTTATTACCATTGAACAATCGAAATAGTCGATTTTCATTTTTTTTCAATTTTATTTTATATTTTCACATTGTAGTGTGAATGTTCACATTGGTAGTTTTTTTTTTTTAAACTAGTTGTATATTAATTGTATATTGTGAACATTCACATTATATTTTGATATAAGTGTTATTTTTCAAAAGTTAATTGTATGTTTGTTGTTTTTGTTATTATGCTTGTTAGTTGAGCAATCATTTTTGTTACCATGGAACAATTGAAATAGTCGAGTTTCACTATTTTCAATTTTGTTTTATGTTTTCATGTTGCAGTGTAAATGTTTGTATTAATATGAGTTATTTTTTTAAGGCTAGTTGAACTTTTTTTTTTGGATCGGCAAAAAAAGAAACTTTATTGATGACAATAAAAGGTGCAAGTTGTACACACAAAAAACATCAATAAAGAGAAGAAGGTGCACAAAGCATCACAATGGGTTAAATCATCCCAACTATGTTAGCACCAAAAAACCTATCCTATCATTTGCTAGCACCCTCAAAAGGAAACAATAGAAGACAACCAAAAAAACACCCCTAGTCAGCTGTACACTAGCTCAACCACCATTTCTAATGCAAAATAGGACCTGTTTCAGGTTTGACGCAATGTCATTAATAGAAAACACCAGTTGTATGTTAATTATAAATTATGAATATTCACATTGTATTTTGATATAAATTTTATTTTTTCGATGGTTAGTTGTATGTTTATTATTTATTGTGAATATTCACATTGTACTTTAGTAAGTGTTTTGTTTTTTCAAAAGTTAATTATTTGCTATTTACTGTGAACATTCACATTGTATTTTGATTTTCATTCAGATTTTTTGTTGTGTTATTTTTAAAATTTTCAAATTATAAAAAGGCTCAAAGTTCATAATTTGAGATTTTCTCCATAGAAAGCGGGATAGATTTCTCCATAGAATAAGAGAAAGATTTTTTCTTTATAATGAGGGAGAGATTTTCTCCATAAAATGAGGAACTGTATTAGTTTCAAAATAAAAATATGTCCAAAAAATTGGAAAGGAAGATTTGGTCATATTATATTAAGCAGGACTTAATAAAATACTCAAAAAGAATATGCGTTAGATGGAATAAAACACTTGGAAGAAGGTTTTATCAAAAAATAAATATATTGATACCATTATTTCAATCCAAAAAAAAAAAAAAATGTAAATACAAACACTTTTATATAAATATATTTTGTCCTGTCATTATGATTGATAAGATCAGACTTTTTTATAGTGGTTTTTGATTCGTTTATAGTTAATTTGAACAATAAGTTATAAAATAAGATTTTAATTGGTCAATAAATTGGCTTCGTTTGGGAAGCCATGGTTTGGGCTTTTTTGGTTATTTTAGTCACAAAAAACAAAATAGGCTATTTTAGCCATAACAAACAAAACATCACATCTAACTCATAATCATTACATTCTTCTCTCACAAAAAAACTCAAAAAAGTCAAAAAACCAAAAAGTCCTTCCCAAACCAAGCTTTTAAGCCCAGGCTAAAATAGTCAAAAAAGTCAAAAAGTCAAAAAACCAACCCACTTCCCAAACGGAGGCATAAAATTTGAAATAACGATGAAATACATGGACATATACACTTACACATGATTATTGTCTACAAAGCTTGGTATGGTGGAGAGAAGAAATAAAGACACAAAGAACAATCTGTTAAAAAAAAAAAAAAAAAAAAAATCAACTAATATGTTTTTTTTAATAGAATTAGTGGGTTATCAATTCAGTGTTGAATGGAATGGAATGAGATTCAGCAAAATAAGCTGGGCTAGTTGGGAGTTCAATGGAGTAACATAGGGTATATTCAAAATTGAAAAAATAGACTGATTAACATATACATTACTAATTTATTAGATTAAAACTGTGTTTGGTTTGAGTTTTCTGAATTAAGTTTTTTGAAAATTAAGTTTTTTGATTTTCGTATTTTTTTGTTTTTAGTGAATGTTTTTAAAATTTTAAATATTTTTTTTTTACTTTTTTAGATGTACTTACTTAGATGTATCTAAAAAGTAAAAAATTTGTGAAAAAATATTTTAAAAATTAATAAATACATAAAAATATAAAAAAATGTACTGAATTCTTGTATTTTTTTTTGTATTTTTAGTATTTAGTGAATTTTTAAAAAGTTTTTTTTACAATTTTTTTTTTACTTTTTAGGTGTATTTATGTTAGGTGTGTCTAAAAAGTAAATTTTTTTTTTAAAATATTAAAAAAATTCAGTAAAAATAAAAAAATACGAAAAATAAGATAGTAGAATTTTCTAAAAAATGTTTTTTGAAAAACGAAAATAAGTAAAGTTTTGCTTTTTAAGGGTATTCAATTGCATACCCAGGTCAATATGAGTAGAACCACCCCGTTGCTTTCGATGGTTATCAACTTTTTGGGGTCATGTTTGGCAATCGATTAAAATACTCAAAAAATAAAAAATAAAAAATAAAAAAAATGTAAGGAAAAATAACAAATTAGTGTATGCTTTTAAAAACAATTTTAAGTTAGTGGTAAACTTGACCAACTTTACTAACTAAAGCTATAAATTTTTTCATAAATTTGTAAATATTTTGTGAAATTATCACTGATTTGTAATTTTTTAAAAATTTAATCCATTCAATTTATTTATTTTTACATGCCTTTTCGTATGAAGTCAAAAAACTATTTAAAAAGTTAATTTCCAAATGAAGCCTCAATTTACCAATATTTTTTTTTTGTGTGTGTGTGTGTATTTTTTTTTTTTACATCAAATAGGTCCAATATATACGCATGTATTTATTTTATTCTTGTTTATGTTGAATTTCACCCCTCTAGTTTGAGTATACCCTTGAGACCCAAATGTACAAGAAGAACAATGTTAGGACTATGTTTCACAATATGTGAGCCTCACATTATGTGAGTCTCACCTTATGAAACATCTATGTCTCATTTTGTATTTAATCTTACATGCATCTAGATTTATTGATATAAGAAAACTAGCTAGTTCACAAACCAGCCTGAATTAGATTTTTACGACAACAATTTCATCACTGAGTTGGTTCTAATTTGTAATTAATCAAATATTAATATTAATATTAATATTTCTGAATTTTGAATTACGACAAAATACACCTATGATTTATAAAATTAACATTCCGTTTTGAAGGTGCACCCATCTTTAATATTCAAAAATTTTGAATTTTGTTCTTATTTATGCAAGCATGCCAATGACAGAGTATGATCATTAATATATGTTTTTTGGGCCCCTTGGAAATTTTAATGTGTTATCAAAAACTAATTTTGTGAAGCAAATGTGGCCTTTTCTAAGTGTTTTTATATTACCTTAGGTGATGTTTGTTTGGAAGGATAGGACTAATAGTTCATTCGGATTAATAGTTCGTTGTTTGATTAAAATTTTTGCATCAGACTAATAGTCTATCCGGACTATGAATTCCAAATCTATGGGATTATTCTATCCCATGGGGAGGGGTGGGACACAATCCATAAGATAACTCATCCCATGGGGGATTAGGTAGTGAAATTACATTTTTGACCCTATACTATTTAATATCTTTTGAAAAATAAAATTTATTTATTAAATTATTTATACTTAATTTATTTATTAAATGGGACTTCTTTGCTATAATAGTTAGTTTTTGGATAAAATTTATCATTCTTAAGCGTGGATAAAATTATGCATTTGCATACTTGACGTTTATATATTTAGGGAGATTAATTAATAAGTTCCATATTTTGGATTTGTGATGTATATAGTCTCATATTTTTTTTCTTATAATTCATTTAGTCATTTTGGATGTATAATTACTTATTTGCTCGGCACATTAAAGTGCCACATTTAAAAAAAGTACACTAAGAAATTTTTAATTTTTTTTGGAGTGTCGCATATTACATTTGGGAAAAGCTTGAGATAAATTGGAGTACTTGTTTGTCAGATGAAATTTATTGATAAATATCCCATATATTTATATAAAGAAATTAATTTAAAATTGAGCAAAATAAATAATGTAATAATGGCAATATTATCAATGTAAACCAAAGAGAGATTTCTTTCCAAAAGGAAAGATGGTGATTTTTTTTACAATATATACCCTTAATAAATTGCTTAACTTTAGAAGATTTTGAATGTAAACAATATTATATCTTCTTAATGCATTTTGCTTTTTTGCTTCGAGGGCGCTGCCCCTCGACCCTGCCAAGGTGCTACCCCGCCAAGGGACGCTGCTCCCTCAACCCTCTCGAGCTGACCGGGTAGCTCGATCCTCGACCTGCCCAATCGAACTGGCAAAACATGAAAGAAGGGTCGAAATCGGGATCGCTACACTACCTCTATTTTAGTAGTTATCATTATTCACGTTTTTCTTTTTGATCAGTTTCATTCACATTTGTGTTATTGTTTTATTGTGTTAGGTTTTCGAAACTCTCTTTTTGGTAGGGTTTAGAAACTCTAGTTTATATATAGTGGTGAAAAAATATTATATTCATCCATTGTTGCGGTGAAACTTTGTATTCCTCCATTGTCACTTTGAGTTCGAAGTTCTGTATTTGTCCATTATTACTCTATGTTCGAAACTCTATGTTTCTCTATTGTTGTAAGTCAAAACTTTGTTTACATCCAGTCAATTTTGTTACAAATATATTCTTCAAATGTTGGTTTGGTTTGGTTTAGATTGGTGAAATGGTGAAATTGCATAGATTGTTAATGATGATGATAATGATAAAGATGATGATGAAGATGAAGATGCGGGTGATATATATATTTTTAAATTTTTTTAGAGTGATTGAGTTTTGTTTTAGATATCTAATTCTATTGCTGTCATTGTTTCTATTTTTTTTTGTCAATCAGTGTGAATATTTACATTTCACATTGTTTAAAAATCTAAAAAATAAGTGTTGAAACATAGATATGGATATAATTATATATTTTGCAAGATGTAAATATTCACATATTATTAGTTATTTGTTACTATACTTGTTATTTGAACAATTATTTTTGTTATTATTAAACAATTGAAATAGTCTCTTTTTTTTTTTTTCTTTCAATTTTGTTTTATGTTGCAGTTTGAATATTCACATTGGTATGAATTTAGTTTTTCTAAGGTTAGTTGTATGTTAATTGTAAATTGTGAATATTCACATCACATTGTATTTTGGTATGGTTTTTTTTAATTTTTTTTTCGAAAGTTAGTTATATTTTGTTAACTTGTTTACTATTCTTGTTGGTTGAAAATCATTTTTGTTACCATTGAACAATCGAAATAGTCGATTTTCATTTTTTTTCAATTTTATTTTATATTTTCACATTGTAGTGTGAATGTTCACATTGGTAGTTTTTTTTTTTTTTTTAAACTAGTTGTATATTAATTGTATATTGTGAACATTCACATTATATTTTGATATAAGTTTTATTTTTCAAAAGTTAATTGTATGTTTGTTGTTTTTGTTATTATGCTTGTTAGTTGAGCAATTATTTTTGTTACCATAGAACAATTGAAATAGTCGAGTTTCACTATTTTCAATTTTGTTTTATGTTTTCATGTTGCAGTGTAAATGTTTGTATTAATATGAGTTATTTTTTTAAGGCTAGTTGTACTTTTTTTTTTGGATCGGCAAAAAAAGAAACTTTATTGATGACAATAAAAGGTGCAAGTTGTACACACAAAAAACATCAATAAAGAGAAGAAGGTGCACAAAGCATCACAATGGGTTAAATCATCCTAACTATGTTAGCACCAAAAAACCTATCCTATCATTTGCTAGCACCCTCAAAAGGAAACAATAGAAGACAACCAAAAAAACACCCCTAGTCAGCTGTACACTAGCTCAACCACCATTTCTAATGCAAAATAGGACCTGTTTCAGGTTTGACGCAATATCATTAATAGAAAACACCAGTTGTATATTAATTATAAATTATGAATATTCACATTGTATTTTGATATAAGTTTTATTTTTTCGATGGTTAGTTGTATGTTTATTATTTATTGTGAATATTCACATTGTACTTTAGTAAGTGTTTTGTTTTTTCAAAAGTTAATTATTTGCTATTTACTGTGAACATTCACATTGTATTTTGATTTTCATTCAGATTTTTTGTTGTGTTATTTTTAAAATTTTCAAATTATAAAAAGGCTCAAAGTTCATAATTTGAGATTTTCTCCATAGAAAGCGGGATAGATTTCTCCATAGAATAAGAGAAAGATTTTTTCTTTACAATGAGGGAGAGATTTTCTCCATAAAATGAGGAACTGTATTAGTTTCAAAATAAAAACATGTCCAAAAAATTGGAAAAGAAGATTTGGTCATATTATATTAAGCAGGACTTAATAAAATACTCAAAAAGAATATGCGTTAGATGGAATGAAATACTTGGAAGAAGGTTTTATCAAAAAATAAATATATTGATACCATTATTTCAATCCAAAAAAAAAAAAAAAATGTAAATACAAACACTTTTATATAAATATATTTTGTCCTGTCACTGTGATTGATAAGATCAGACTTTTTGATAGTGGTTTTTGATTCGTTTATAGTTAATTTGAACAATAAGTTATAAAATAAGATTTTAATTGGTCAATAAATTGTGAATATGAATAAACATAAAATTTGAAATAACGATGAAGTACATGGACATATACACTTACACATGATTATTGTCTACAAAGCTTGGTATGGTGGAGAGAAGAAATAAAGACACAAAGAACAATCTGTTAAAAAAAAAAAAAAAAAAAAAAAATCAACCAATTTGTTTTTTTTAAAAGAATTAGTGGGTTATCAATTGAGTGTTGAATGGAGTGGAATGAGATTCAGCAAAATAAGCTGGGCTAGTTGGGAGTTCAATGGAGTAACATAGGGTATATTCAAAATTGAAAAAATAGACTGATTAACATATACATTACTAATTTATTAGATTAAAACTGTGTTTGGTTCGAGTTTTCTGAATTAAGTTTTTTGAAAACTAAGTTTTTTAATTTTCGTATTTTTTTGTTTTTAGTGAATGTTTTTAAAATTTTAAATATTTTTTTTTTACTTTTTTAGATGTACTTACTTAGATGTATCTAAAAAGTAAAAAATTTGTGAAAAATATTTTAAAAATTAATAAATACATAAAAATACAAAAAAATGTACTGAATTCTTGTATTTTTTTGTATTTTTGGTATTTAGTGAATTTTTAAAAGGTTTTTTTTACAATTTTTTTTTTTACTTTTTAGGTATATTTATGATAGGTGTGTCTAAAAAGTAAATTTTTTTTTTAAAATATTAAAAAAATTCAGTAAATAAAAAAATACGAAAAATAAGATAGTAGAATTTTCTAAAAAATGTTTTTTGAAAAATGAAAATAAGTAAAGTTTTGCTTTTTAAGGGTATTCAATTGCATACCCAGGTCAATATGAGTAGAACCACCCCGTTGCTTTCGATGGTTGTCAACTTTTTGGGGTCATGTTTGGCAATTGATTAAAATACTCAAAAAATAAAAAATAAAAAAAATGTAAGGAAAAATAACAAATTAGTGTATGCTTTTAAAAGCAATTTTAAGTTAGTGGTAAACTTGACCAACTTTACTAACTAAAGCTATAAATTTTTTCATAAATTTGTAAATATTTTGTGAAATTATCACTGATTTGTAATTTTTTAAAAATTTAATCCATTCAATTTATTTATTTTTACATGCCTTTTCGTATAAAGTCAAAAAACTATTTAAAAAGTCAATTTCCAAATGAAGCCTCATGTAACGCCCTAAAAAATAAACCCATAATATATAATATTAACATGCGTCATTATAAGAAAACAAAGAGTATTATTCCATTCATCAGAGTAAACTTATTAAGAGCATCTCCAACGGAGAACCAAATGTTTCATCAGATTTAAGTAAAAAAGTAGCAATTTCCTTCATCTGATATTTCACGCTCCAACGGTTCAGCATCAAATTTTTTCATCAAATTTGCGCCGGGCAACCGGTAACGGCAAAAAATTTTTTTTTTTTTTTTTTTTTTTTTTTTACCGGTTTGAACCCTTTTTTTTGAACTTTTTGAACTCTTTGGTGGTCGACCGGGTGGTCAACCGGCCGGTCGACCGGGTGGTCGACCACCTAGGCAAAAAAAAAAATTTTTTTTTTTTTTTGACTGGTTTGAACCGTTTAGTGAACTGTCTGAACTTTTTTCCGGGGCGACCGGTTGGTCACCCGGATGGTCGCCCGGTTCTCTCATCCCAACGGTCAGTAACAGTATTTTGGTGAAATGCTTCGACTGTACTCAGTTTGGTGAAAGATTTGCTGAATTCTCGATTTGATATCGATTTGGTGCAACGGTTGGAGCTCCAAAAAGTGGGTTTTTCATCAAATTTTGAATTTGATGCTGGGTTTGGTTCTCCGTTGGAGATGGTCTAAAAGACATTACATGTAATAAAGAAAGTAAATGCCCTACGGGCTTACATCTTTCCAAGCCAATACTTGGACACAAAAATATGAGTACTAACTCATTTTACAAGTTAAGTCCTTGGCTTGAGTCCTTACATGTAATATCAAATAAAGCAAATAACCACTAATCTAAAATGAGTCTTCAACTCTAAGTCCTTTCAAGCTAATTCCTTGGAGGTAGCACATCATCTGAACCTGAAAATGATATTCTCGTATAGGGTGAGCCACAGCCCAGTAGAGATATACTAAACCAAATATAAGCATTGAATAAAGCAATAGCATTCAATAGATGGTTAACACAAATTACAAATTTCATTATCATACTGTTTCATAACTATAATGCCCATGGCACGTTTTACTTCTCATTATTTGTTCAACTTTTCATTTATACCAATATGGCTCAGAACCTGGCCAACTATAACAGTGAGACTACATCCCACATTAACATTACTTCCAACATCAACAAATTTAATGAGACTAAGTCTCATACCAAAACACTTCCATGTTTCCAATTTGATACACATGTTAGTGATGTATCGATAACGTGTAAAAACACTTCCATAAATCAATAAGCACACATATTAGTGGTGCTAATGGAGTCCATCCCCTATCTCCTCCCAAATAACATCCGGTTTAGGAGTCCATCCCCTATCTCCTCCCAAACCGTGGAGTACATCCCCTATCTCCTCCCAAACAAAATGCATATACAAAGTATTAAACACTTGTCATATACAATACTCAATAAATACATGTATTTTCTGTATTAATTCAACAGTCACAATCAATGACTTAACCAATGTGATTAGTTTCAGTTTTTCCTAATCCACATGCAATGTCTACAACAATCACGGCTATTCTCCACCGATAGTCTAAAACAGTTATTTCTAAACATGAAATAAATGTATCAACAATTATAATCTCAACAATTCAATAAGCGAGTGATTAAATTATTCAACTACACCATTTAAACTTATAATTCCCCAATTCCATGAATTCAACTAAATTCCCCAATTTTTCCTAAATTAATTATACAAATTAATTTAATACCACAACTAGGGTTTTCCCAAAATTACCAAGATACCCCCAACATATCGAAATACCAGAACTCAAAACAAAACCTATAATATGGAGTAGGAAATCCCTACCTCGAAGTAAGTAACCCGAATGGAGAAAACGGAGATGATGACCCGAAATCCAAAGTGCTCCAAATCCAAGATTGTCTAGATTAAACGGAAGCTCTCGACTCACTCTGTCTTTTTAATAAAGGATGTAGGGTAGAAACATACTCTAAACAGATCAAACCTAAGAGAGAAGGTGAGTGGAGAGAGAGAGAAGTCGGACCTAGGGTTTTGGAATCAAAAAGAGGATGAAAAAGTGATTTAAAACCCGATGCTGCCTATTTAAACCTAACAGACTCGCTCGAGCGAAGACTTGGTCGCTCGAACGACCAGGCACAGAAAACCCTCGATCGAGCGAAGAAAAGCTCGCTCGAGCGAAGAACTCGAAAACATACACCTCGATCGCTCGAGCGAAGGAAAGCTCGCTCGAGCGAAGAATCACAACTTTCAGGTCTATATTAGACGCAATCGCTCGCTCGAGCGAATAAACCCTGGCTCGAGCCACCAGAAACAAAACTCAACCCTCGCTCGAGCGACCAACCCAAAAACTGGACAGCAACACTTAGTTTCCGAACCCAACCAACCTGAAACAAACCTGCCCAACACATCCTATAACTCAAGAATAAGGAATTAAAGGACAACAACAACCATTATATGACAACGAGATCTACGGAACATAAGTTCGGATACAACAACTAATTGGGAAAAGACCGGGGTCGCTATACCTCAATTTACCAATATTTTTTTTTTGTGTGTGTGTGTATTTTTTTTTTTTTACATCAAATAGGTCCAATATATACGCATGTATTTATTTTATTCTTGTTTATGTTGAATTTCACCCCTCTAGTTTGAGTACACCCTTGAGACCCAAAAGTACAAGAAGAACAATGTTAGGACTATGTTTCACAATATGTGAGCCTCACATTATGTGAGTCTCACCTTATGAAACATCTATGTCTCATTTTGTATTTAATCTTACATGCATCTAGATTTATTGATATAAGAAAACTAGCTAGTTCACAAACCAGCCTGAATTAGATTTTTACGACAACAATTTCATCACTGAGTTGGTTCTAATTTGTAATTATAATCAAATAATCAAATATTAATATTAATATTAATATTAATATTAATATTTCTGAATTTTGAATTACGACAAAATACACCTATGATTTATAAAATTAACATTCTGTTTTGAAGGTGCACCCATGCAAGCATGCCAATGACAGAGTATGATCATTAATATATGTTTTTTGGGCCCCTTGGAAATTTTAATGTGTTATCAAAAACTAATTTTGTGAAGCAAATGTGGCCTTTTCTAAGTGTTTTTATATTACCTTAGGTGATGTTTGTTTGGAAGGATAGGACTAATAGTTCATTCGGATTAATAGTTCGTTGTTTGATTAAAATTTTTGCATCGGACTAATAGTCTATCCGGACTATGAATTCCAAATATATGGAATTATTCTATCCCATGGGGAGGGATGGGACACAATCCATAAGATAACTCATCCCATGGGGGATTAGGTAGTGAAATTACATTTTTGACCCTATACTATTTAATATCTTTTGAAAAATAAAATTTATTTATTAAATTATTTATACTTAATTTATTTATTAAATGGGACTTCTTTGCTATAATAGTTAGTTTTTGGATAAAATTTATCATTCTTAAGCGTGGATAAAATTATGCATTTGTATACTTGACGTGTATATATTTAGGGGAATTAATTAATAAGTTCCATATTTTGGATTTGTGATGTATATAGTCTCATATTTTTTTCTTATAATCCATTTAGTCATTTTGGATGTATAATTACTTATTTGCTCGGCACATTAAAGTGCCACATTTAAAAAAAGTACACTAAGAAGTTTTTAATTTTTTTTGGAGTGTCGCATATTACATTTGGGAAAAGCTTGAGATAAATTGGAGTACTTGTTTGTCAGATGAAATTTATTGATAAATATCCCATATATTTATATAAAGAAATTAATTTAAAATTGAGCAAAATAAATAATGTAATAATGGCAATATTATCAATGTAAACCAAAGAGAGATTTCTTTCCAAAAGGAAAGATGGTGATTTTTTTTACAATATATACCCTTAATAAATTGCTTAACTTCAGAAGATTTTGAATGTAAACAATATTATATCTTCTTAATTTATCACTTTAAATTATCCTTAATGATGTGACATTAATGTTATTAAACTCCATATAATAAAATATTTGACAAATCAAAATTTAAAACTTATTAAACACATTATCAGAGATGATTTTTAGGAGTGATAAATTAAGTACCTTAGACATTTTTGTAATTCATCTTTAGTAAAGTGTAAATGCAATACATTTACCCAACACATAGAGGCCCCGTTTGTTTTGGGTTATAGGGAGGGTATTGGGACTACTAATACCTTGGTAGTAATGCCCTTGTTTGTTTTGGGAGAAGGCCTTGGGACTATTAGTCCCTTGGTATTACTAATACCCTTGGAGGGGGGATTGGTAAGGAGGAGGTAGAGATGGTATTAGAAAAATAGTGAGGAGATTAGAAATTTTTTAATTTTTTTAATTTTTTATATATTGGATTTTTTTAAAATATAACGTTTAATTTTTTATATTTTTTTATTTGTTTTATTATTTTATATAAAAATAATTTAATAATTCTTCATTAACAATCCCCTCACTATCAATCCCCTCAATTCTATCTCCCAAAACAAATGGGGCCAGAAGGGTACTATTTGTACACACATAGGCAAAAGGGAAACAACAACTCTAAACACTTGACTAGTTTGTAGAATGAGGTATAGCATATGATGATGATGATGAGCCCTAATTCTTTTCTCCCTACCCTCCAAATCTTGGCACTTTATTACTTTGTTTGTTCACATCATCATGTTGTTGTTGCATAAAACACAAGATTCCAGGTTCATGTAATCAGTGAAGTCCCAGACACACCAAGCCCATTGAAGATTCATTGCAAATCGAGCGACAACGATCTGGGCTTGCAGTTGGTGAAAAACGATCAAGACTTCCATTGGAGTTTTAGGGAAAATTTCTTGGGAACTACTCTCTACTACTGCGGGTTCGGGTGGAATGCCAAAATCCAAAGCTTTGATGTTTTCTCCAGTTCCTTCGAAAACCATTGTCAACGACAAGAGGAGCCGTGGCTTTGTGTCTGGGCAGTGAGAACTGATGGTTTCTATTTAGGAAATGGTAATCCAAATTATTATATTAAAATGCAAGACTGGGTCATTACTATGCAGTAGCTAAGCTATCAATCTTTGTATTTTGGGGGTTGTTTTTGTAATGATTGGACCATCATGTAGAAAACAAACATAAATAAGGCAAGAACTCAGATCCTTTGAGATAGTAGTTGCTGTGCTTTAATGCATTTTATTGCAAGTCGGACTGTTGGATGCACTTATGAACTTATAAAAATTTTATTTTATTTTGAGAGTCTAGAGTTTATAGAATTTATTAGAGTGAAATACTTGAAATAAATTTTAAAAATATATTATTCAAAATTGGGGTGGGGTGCTTTTCAGTGGTATCTCTTTAAATTTTTTGGACAAATTGCAATTTTGTACCTTTGTACTTTACAACACGTCTCATTTTGTTTTCTAACTTTTTAGTTGTCTCAGTTTATCCCTTACATTTTGAGTCAAGTTACAATTGAGTCTAGTTGAATAATATCGTTTAAAAAAATTGATGGGAAAATTAAGACGTAGGGGCTAAAATGAAATTTTAGTAAAAGTATAGAACTACTAAAGACTGAAGTGGAATTTTGAAAAAAAAAAAATACAAGGGTGCTAAGTATAATTAGAGTTGGTTTGGGTATGATTTAGTTTTTTATTTTTTTACTTATTACAAATAGACGTGCAAAAAAATAGATAAGGTAATGTGATCCAAAAAAGTCAATAAATTACTTATTTTTTTTATTGCCAAAACATGTCTTAATACTATCACCTGACTGTTCTCTGTTAATTTTTGAAACGACCTTTTGTAAATAGAGCAAATTGCTATTTGACTCAAAATCTGGACATTGACTAGAACAATTAAAAACTTAGGGGGCAAAGTATGATTTGCCCAATTTTTTTCAAAGTGGAAAAACTTATTTTTCAAATCTATTAGTTGAGATTTATCAAATCAAGCAAAGAAAAATTCTAATATATTGATACAATTATTTCAATAATAATAATAATAAATAAAAAGACTTTTATATAAATATATTTTGTACTGTCACTATGATTCATCAGATCAGACTTTCTTTTTTTATTTTTTTTTATAGTGGGTCTTGGTTCCTTTTAATTTGTGCAATAAGTTATAAAATAAGTTTTTAATTGGCAAATAAATTGTGAATATGGATAGACATAAGATTTGAAATAAAGCAAAAATACATGGATATATATACACTTTTTTTTTGGGTTAATTACACACAAAATTTCAGAGTTTCGCACCTTTTTCATTTTAAGTCTCAAGTTTTCAATTTCGACAAATTAAATCACATCCCTCCACCCGTATTTCAATCTGGCTCCTGTCCATTTTTGTTATATTAAACTAACGGAAATTTGGACAAATTTCAAATTCAAATTTACATGTTCAAGCACTTGTATCTCCGTCATTGTAACTCTATTTTGCCTCATTTTTGCATCGTTAGATTCACCTCATGGCCTAGTTTTCAGTCTACTCCTCATACGCCTTATTCCACCTCTTTTTGCATGTTGTTGGAGCTTCGAAAGTTGGCTAAAAATAAGATTTTTCTCTCTTTGGGCAAAATTTTCATATTCAAACCCACATGTTTAAGTACTCGTATCTCCCTCGTCATTACTCTGTTTCACCTCATTTTCATTTCGTTGGATTCACCTCATTGTCTAATTTTCATTCCACCCTTCATATGCCTTGTTTCATCTTTTTTTGCATGACATCAGAGCTCTGAAAATTGGCCAAAATAAGATTTTTCTCTCTCTTTTTTTTTCCCCTCCATTCCTTCCTTTCCACAATTATTCTCTCTTTTTCTCTTCCTTCATGGCTCGTCCACTGAGCTCATGGTAGCCACCAAACCTCCGACCCTGGCAGTGTCGTTGAGTATGGAGGTATATGACTTACAAGAAGGTGAATAAACCATTATTGAAGGAGTTCAACTTTTCAGTGTAGGACTTTATTTTCAATTTGAGGTAGATCAGGATGTGCTTTGGGAGCTGAGTTTTGATTTGAAGTTGGGGTTTTCATTCAAAAGGAGTTTCCACTTCTGTTCTTTGTTCTATTTGTTTGTTGGTTTCTCACCAACATTTGGGTGGTGCTAGCATATGATTGGATAGCCCTTGCGGTGCCAACCTTGTTGGGATGGCATAGGTTTACTATGATGTTTTTTATTCTTTTCCCTCTTTATTGATGTATTTTCTCCCTCTTTATTGATGTATTTTCTCTGGTTGTTTGAATATTCATCAATAAAGTTCTTTTTTGGCTAATCAAAAAAAAAAAAAAAAAAAGAAAAAAAAAGGGAAAGAAACGTAAGGGTGAGGGAAGGGCTATGAAAGAAAAGGAAAAAAGAGAATAATTATGGAAAGGAAGGAGGAAGAAAGAAGCATGGAAATAGAAGATAAAGGGGAAAACAAAAGAGAGAGAAAAATCTTATTTTTGGGCAACTTTCGGAGCTCCGACAACTTATAAAAAGAGGTAGAACAAAACATATGAGGAATGGAATGAAAACTAGGCCATGAGATGAATCAAACAACGTGAAAATGAGGCAAAACGGAATTACGACGAGAGAGATACAAGTGCTTAAATATGTGAATTTAAATATGAAAATTTTATGCAAAGAGAGAAAAATCTTATTGTTGGCCAACTTTCGGGCCTCCGACGGCATACAAAAAGAGATGGAACAAGGCATATGAGGGATGTAATGAAAATTAGGCCATGATGCGAAAATGAGGCGAAACGGAATTACGACGAGAGAGATACAAGTGCTTGAACATATGGGTTAGAATATGAAATTTTGTCCAGATTTCGGTTAGTTCAATATGACGGAGATGGACCATGGGGGAGGGGGGGAATTAAAACACGAGCGGGTGGAAGGATAGGATTTAATTTGTCGAAATTGAAAACCTGGGGTTTAAAATGAAAAAGGCAAGAAACCCTGGGTTTTTTGTGTAATTAACCCTTTTATTATTATTTTTTTTTAATTTTTTTTTAATCAATAGAACGACACTTACAAAGCAATCCAATCTAACAAAATAAAAACTTATACCAAACAAAGAAAAAATTCTCAAAGAATGTACAAACGAGAAACTATGAATATATCAA
The DNA here is from genome assembly GCA_036172215.1 of Camellia granthamiana. Taxonomy (NCBI): domain Eukaryota; kingdom Viridiplantae; phylum Streptophyta; class Magnoliopsida; order Ericales; family Theaceae; genus Camellia; species Camellia granthamiana. The sequence continues at coordinate 17,700,200 of CM069914.1, forward strand.
GACGCAAAGCTTGTATTGCGAAGTAGAAGTCAATCATAAAAATTCGACAATAGAGCAAGTCTGAGATAAATACATAGGTTACATCCACAGAAAGGGTAAGCTACAAACAAAGTATCGATAGAAACCTAACCACACAATCAAACACCAAAACAACAAAATAAAAAACAGAAACACAAGAACAACCATTAGACCATCGGCAAATGGATATATACATTTACACATGATTATTGTCTACACAACTCGATATGCTGGACAGAAGAAATAAAGATACAAAGAACAATCTGTATTAAAAAAAAAAAAATTAACCAATTTTTTTTTATAAAAGAATTAGTAGGTTATAAATTGTGGTCAATGGAGTGGAAAGAGCATTCAGCAAAGTATGCTGGGCTAGTTGGGAGTTCAATATTCAAAATTGAAAAAATAGACTGAATTAACATATATATTACTAATTTATTAAATTAAAACAATAGTTTTTTAAGGGTATTCAATTGCATACCCAGGCTAATATGGGTTGAGCCACCCCGTTGCTTTTGATGGTGTGTGAGTGATTTTTTGACCACACTGCCAACTCAGTAATCAGTTGGAGAGCACTGGCAGAATAGATGACACCTGGCTGACTTGCAACAGAAAGAGAAGATTCCGGCGATGGTTCGTCCACCCGGGGGCACTCCGACGATCAAGTCAGTATATCTCTTGAAAATAATCAATAGTACCAAACTCACTGTTCAGAATATAAATTGCGTACCTTAGACCCATCGGGGGTGCCTTTCTTTTATAGTTAACTCAATCCTTGTCCCAACAGAAGCCTAGCTTTAATGGACTTTAGCTCAGTACTTATCCAGGACTCTTTAATAGATAGAGATAAACTCCCTAAGAGCTTTATCCTTATCCGGGCTGAGTCCCCTCATCATTCTAGGACTCTTGTGCCCTATCCGCTTATCTCGGATTCCGATATCTTTGGAGATAACCTCGGTCTTGCCGAGATAACCTCGGTGTCATGACCAGGACACGTGGCACCTCGGCTGACACGTCGGCATTACCTTGGCCACGTGTTGGTACTCAGAAAATATATCTCCACAACTGCCCCCTAGGTTCTATTACCTCGGCATTCTGAGGTGATGGAACCTATATCAGTACTTCCTTCCAGTATGTCAGCTAAAAATTTCTCAGTCGAGATCGTCATTCAGGCCGACATGCCTTTTACAGAACAAGAATTTCCAAGTGCTCTTTCATGCGTATGAGCTGTCGTGCATAACAACTCAACCGTTTCAACCACGCGTCTTTGTCTTACTGGATCGTACCGGATACCCGCCTGGAAATCGAATCATTCTTGCGTGCGCCGTCTGACGTATACGTTCTTCTAGGCACATTAATGTCCTATTTGCCGCCGTTTATGTGTTTTAACAAAAATCAATCCCTCTTTCTTCTTCTTCTCACTTTTGTATCCCTAAGCTCTCAACTCTCTCTAGCTTCCGAATACGCCATTGTTCCAGACTTACAAGCTCTGTAACTGTTTTCATCCCTCTCCTCCGGTGAAGTTTTCGCCGTTCTGCCATTTTTGCAACCGTCGTCTGACTTCGGCGATCCCCACACCGGCCTGACTTTTTCTTGGTAAGCCACTGTTCCTTTTGTTTTCAGTTTCTTGTTGCTTTTGCTGTTCTTGCTCAAGTATTTTGATTTACAAATCATGTATTCGAGTATGTTTATTTCACGATTTTGCTCCTTGCCTATGTCTTAAATACTCGTACTGCTGACAACTTTTTTGTTTTTGCCATTGTTCTGGGCCTTGTACCCTTTCACACACTTTGTCACAGTGTTCTTGGTAGTTTACCCTTGTTCTTGATTCTGAAACACGTTCTTTTTTTCTGTTTTCTGTGTCTTTTCCAGATTCCTGCCTTCAATCTTTGTTCCCACAGACTTAGGTTTTGGGATTTGTTTGTAGAACCCACAAATTCTAGGAAAAACTAAAATGATTCCCCATAGACTTCGTGTATTTTAGCCGAGGTCCATAAAACCCTTTAGAAACACACCCTTCTGAAATCCAACCCCTTCAGTTAAGCCAATATCATGGGTATGTGGAAACATAGGGTAGACACCCCATCTAAGTTAGAGCACTTTAGGCGAGAGTTTGACATCCCGGCCGATGTTCATCTGAGGTTGGCTGGGGATGATGACTCTATCATGCCCATAGCTGATTCCATGCCCCTCCTTGTTGTAGCTTTTATCGAGTGCAGATTTTGGCTCCCACTTAATATTCTTTTTCGTGAGATCATTCATTATTATAAGTTGAACCCAATGCAACTTGCCATCAATTCCTACCGAGTCATAAATGGTATAATTGCCTTAGCCAAACAAGAAAATGTTAGGATCACCTTAGCCGACATCCAATACTGCTACACCATGTGTGGCCTCAAAAAAGATACATGCTACGTTTACTACCTTAAGCCGAGGTCTACAGAGTATAAAATCGTAGCCGACCTCCCAGACTCCAACAAGGGAGCTGGAGATGATTACTTCATTACCTCGGGGAACTGGGGGTTTGCTCCAGACGAGGAACTCCATCTCTATCCACTTCCTCGAACAGTTTTTGTAGAGGGCAATGGTAAGAGCCCTGGGTTCATACTTACTTGTTTTCAAAATCTTTAATACTTTATCTGTTTCTAACGTTTGTTTTTCTTGCAGCTCTTCCTTAGCCACCAAAGGGCTTCCGTCAGTCTTTCTTTCCCAGCAAAGACTCAAGGAAACTTTTGGATTTGCCAGTCCAAAAACGGAAGGCCCCTCTTCTACTTAATTTCATTCCTACGTACAAGTCAGCTCTTCCCGATGTCCCTAAGAAGAAGAAGAAGAAGAAGAAGAGTCTGTCTCCTCTTTCCGCCACAACTTCTCAAGCTGCCTCCACATCTCAGCAAGATCAAGGATCAACTTCTGATCTAGCCGAGCAGCTGTCAACCTCGGATCTATATCTGATCCCGATATCCTAACGCCAACGCCGGTGACGAACCATTTTTTCTGCCGAGATGGGCCGTCAAAAAGAAGTTGCCAAAGATCTCTTGGCCAGCATCCCATCAACCATTGACGCTCCACCAGCGCAATCCCAGCCCCCTCGAAGCCGTAAAGAGTAAAGAAGGCTTAACCAAAGGCGAAGGTGACTCAAGTTGATACTGAGGATACTTTGCCAATTTTTAAATTGGCTGAGGGCGATAAGTCAGAATCTGCTGCTGGGAAGAGGCGTGCCAAGGCCCAACCATCTGAATCCCCAAAATCAAAGAGGCCGAGGTCATCTATTGTAATTACCTCAGGGTCTTCAAACCACGATGCCCCCTGGGCCCCCCAACTCATACTAGAAGATAAGCCAGTTAGGGCCAGCGATAGTGCGGACGATATTAATGTCGACGTTGCCCTCAATACTGCTCTACTTCTTCCCGGCGCTCTTGACCGAAACGCCGAGTTGAGTGAGTATGAAAACTATGCTCTGATGCTTCAGCACTCTGTTCAAGTAAGTGTCTTTATCTAGCAATTTTTCTTTCTTTCTTGTACTTAGAAAATTTTCTAATTACTTTTGTCTTGTTTACTTTCAGGCCATCCAGCATGCTCATTCCTTCTCAATACAATCTTTTAAGAACCGAAAGGAGCTGGCCGACAAAAAGAGGGAGGTTGCTAGTCTGCAAAAGACTAATAAAAATTTACAATAAAAAATGAAGAAGTTGGAAGACCAGGTTGAGGCTGCCATCAAAGCTAAGGACGACGCCGATGAAAAAGCAGGTGCTGCTGAGGCCATTAACAAGGTTCTTGAGGCCCAGAGGAAAGAGTCTGAGGAAAAGATGGCCCAAGCCCAAAAAGAACTTCAGGATGCCTTGGCCATGAAGGACATCGAGCTCAAGGCAGCCGATGACAAAGGCTACAATGAGGGTGTGGCCGATGTCACGGCGGACTACGAAAAGCAGGTGAAGCAGGCATGCAACAAGGGTTTCACCCTTGGTTGGATGTCTTTTCTAAAAAAGCTTGAAGTCCCCAAGGACTCGGCCCTCAGGAACGCCGACGTTATTCCTCTTCCATTCCCTCCAACTCCAAGTCACTCTGACGACGAATCTGGGTCTGAGGAGGATACCTTGGTGAGGAAATCAAAAGAGGCTGTTGGGACCAAGTCCCCTATTCAGAATGAGCAAGTCCTGGACTTGACTCAAGATGAGGAGGGTGAGGAGGTTTCCAAAGATGCTACAACTGAGAAGGTATCAGCCGACATGACCCTTGCCGACAAGAGACTTGATGAAACCCTTAAAGAAATTGATGTTGAACTTGCGGTGGAAAAGGCGGCCGAGATGTATTCCCAACAGTCGTCTGAACTTCAGACCCAACCATCTGTTGTTGCCGCAGAGTCTTTACTTTGATGTGTTTTTCCTTTGTATTGTGTACTTTTGCTTTTCTCTTTTTTTTTTTTTTTTTTTTTTTTTTTTTGTGGAACAATTAGTAAGTTTTGGCCAACGTGCCTTCTTTTGAATGTTAATACAAGTTTCTTTCTCTGAATGCTTGTACCTTTGTCTTCTCTTGACTGCTTTTGCATGATTCTATACTTAGAATATTTTGTATATCTTTAATATACACTTCAATCCTTGTGCAACCTTCTCGGGGTGACACACCTCGGTTATATAAACTGATGATTTACCTCGGCAAGTACAAAAGTATTTTTCTTGACATAACCTTGGTTTCACCTTATAAAATTTTTTTCACAAAAATTTCAACAAATGTTTAACCTTAGTCTTCAACTTGTAAACTTTTCTCAAGTTTCAACAAGTGTTAAAACATTATCTTGGTTTAACTTCAACTTGTAAACTTTCCTCAAGTTTCAACAAGTGTTAAACATCATCTTGGTTTAACTTCAACTTGTAAACTTTTCTCAAGTTTCAACAAGTGTTAAACATCATCTCGGTTTAACTTCAACTTGTAAACTTTTCTTAAGTTTCAACAAGTGTTAAACATTATCTCGGTTTAACTTCAACTTGTAAACTTTTCTCAAGTTTCAACAAGTGTTAAAACATTATCTTGGTTTAACTTCAACTTGTAAACTTTTCTCAAGTTTCAACAAGTGTTAAACATCATCTCGGTTTAACTTCAACTTGTAAACTTTCCTCAAGTTTCAACAAGTGTTAAACATCATCTCGGTTTAACTTCAACTTGACAACTTGTAAACTTTTCTCAAGTTTCAACAATTGTTAAACATCATCTCGGTTTAACTTCAACTTGTAAACTTTTCTCAAGTTTCAACAAGTGTTAAAACCATTTTTCTTCTTTCTGCCCCCCTAATGTGATCTTAAGTTTCACTTGGGTTCTCATTATACATATATTCCAGAAACAACGTTATGTATCTTTATCAGTCACAAGTATTGAAGAATTCTGCTAAAATTTTATTCATTACGTCGACAAAAAACAAGAAAAATCTAATGATAGAAAAATTTCAGATTACAAGTATTCTAGGGTCTTGGTAACGCTTTGCCCTCATTATCTTCAAGCTGATATGCTCCATTGCCCAATACCGAAGTGATTCTGTAGGGTCCTTCCCAATTTGGGCCAAGCTTGCCCTCCTTGGGATCTTTCTTGTTGCCGACGACTTTTCTCAAGACTAGGTTGCCGACTTGGAACTCCCTTGGGTTAACTTTTTTATTGTAAGCCCTGGCAAGCTGCTGCTAGGATGCTGCTAACTGAATTGCAGCTCTTTCCCTTCTTTCTTCTAGTAGATCCAGGTCTCGGGCTAAGAGTATATCATTAGTCCCGTTCTCTACTCCCTGGGTTCTGATCCCTGGTATGCCGACCTCCAGCGGAATGACAGCTTCTGTGCCATAGGCCATGGTAAAGAGGGATTCCCCTGTTGATCTTCTCGGCGTAGTCCGATATGCCCAAAGTACACTTGGCAGTTCATCCACCCATTTTCCTTTTGCTGCTTGCAACCTCTTCTTAATCCCATCCAAGATGACTTTGTTGGATGCTTCTGCTTGTCCATTGCTTTGAGGAAAACTCGGGGTAGAAAAGTAATTCTTCATTTTGAACTTTGCACAGAAGCTCTTGATTAGCTTACTGTCAAATTGTGTTCCATTGTTGGCAACTATTGCTCTCGAAATCCCGAATCTGGTGATGATGTTCTTCCATATGAAGTTCTTCACGTCCACATCTCGGATCTTGGCTAGGGGCTCAGCTTCTATCCACTTGGTGAAGTAATCCGTTGCTACCAGCAGGTACTTCCTTTGTCTAGTTGCTTGGGGGAGTTGTCCAACAAGATCCATGCCCCATTGGGCAAACAGCCAAGGACTGGATACTGGGTTCAGGTCTGCTGCTAGTTGGTGTATCAGAGGTGAAAACCTTTGGCACTTTTCACACTTCTTGACATAGGCCTCTGCATCTTTCTGCATGTAGGGCCACCAATACCCCTGGGTAATGGCCCTATGAGCTAGTGATCTGCCCCCAGCGTGGCTTCCGCAAATTTCTTCATGTGTTTCATATAGAAAATCTTCAGCTTGTGAGGGATGTATGCACCTTAAAAGGGGTCCAGTGAAGGATCTTCTGTAGAGATGTCCTTCTGCTGTCAGACTGAATCTTGCCGACTTCAATTTGATCTTGTGTGCCTCCTTGTGGTCATCTGGCAGCTTTCCTTCTTTCAGGAATGCAATAATTGCATCCATACAGCTTGGTCCCATGTCTACACATATTGCTTCACGCTCTGTGATCAGTGGTTCGATGCTCTTGCCCGACAAATAGTTAACCATTATTGTCCTTACTTTTCCAGGTTGTACTGCATTAGCTAGGTTGGCTAATGCATCGGCGTGACTGTTATCATCTCGGCTAACCTGAAGTAATCGGCAGTTCTGAAACAAGGTTGACAACCTGATGACCTCCTTTGCGTAGGCCGACATCCTTTCATCTCGGGCTGCAAACTCCCCCGTTGTTTGGTTAACTATAAGTTGTGAGTCACAAAAGACTATTACCTCATCTGCTTATACTGCTGCTGCCAGCTTCAGTCCTGCAATGAGTGCTTCATATTTTGCTTCATTGTTTGAGGCCTTGAACCCCAGACAAATCGATTGTTCTAGTATCTGCCCATCTGGAGATACCAGTACTACTCCTGCCCCCGTTTCCTGTCGGTTGGAACTTCCATCAACAAACAGTCGAAAGGAGTCGCCGATGTAAATATTGCAGGGTCTGAGTTTTTCCTCTTTGCTTTGTTCTTTCGCCTTTGGCTGGGTTCTTCCTTACTTATTTGGACATCTTTCACCTTGGCTCAACGGAGCCCGATGTTCGATGGATTCTGGCGTGAACTCCGCCACGAAGTCGGCCAAAACTTAGCCTTTGATTGCTGTTCTGGGCCTGTACTCCAGGTCATACTGGCCCAAGGCGACTGCCCATCTGGCTATTCTTCCTGTCAAGTCTCCTTATTGCAGCAAGGACTTCAAGGGGTGTTCAGTTAGCACCACAATTTTATGGGCCTGGAAGTAATGGTTCAGCTTCTTTAAAGCCATTACTAAAGCCAGTGCCAATTTCTCTAAGGGTAGATACCTTGTTTCTGCATCAGCCAGGGTTTTGCTTGCATAGTTAACAGCCTTTTGCTCTCCTTTTTCTTCTCGGATTACCACTGCGCTTACTGCGTGTTCTGAAACTGCTAAGTACAGGAACAGTTCCTTCCTAAGTTCTGGATTTGAGAGGATTGGAGCTGTGGTCAGATACTTCTTTAGGTCGGCCAAAGCAGCTTTGCACTCCTCGGTCCATAGGAAGTCCGTGGCTTTCTTTACTAAGTTGAAGAAAGGTTTGCACTTGTCTGAGCTTCTGCTGATGAACCTGTTCAAGGCTGCGGCTCTTCCCATTAGCATTTGCACTTGTTTTGCCGACGTCGGGCTCTTCAAATCCAGGATGGCCTTGATTTGATCTGGGTTGGCTTCAATGCCCCTTCTGGTCACCAGGTATCCCAAGAACTTACCAGATCCAACTCCAAATGCGCACTTAGATGCATTGAGTCGGAGCCGATATGCTTTAAGGATTTCAAAGACTGCTCTAAAGTCGGCCAGATGACCTTCAGGTTCCTTGGTTTTCATGACCATATCGTTGATGTAAACTTCCACCGTTCGGCCAATCAGGTGTTTGAACATCTTGGTTACCAACCTTTGGTAAGTTGCTCCTGCATTTTTCAACCCAAAAGGCATCACCTTGTAGCAGTACAGTCCTTTTGGGGTGATAAACGCAGTCTTCTCTTCATCCGCGGGGTACATGGCTATCTAGTGATACCCCTTGTAGGCATCCAGGAAGCTCATCCTTCCATGCCTTGACGTGGCGTCCACTAGCTGGTCAATCTTTAGTAGAGGGAAGCTGTCTTTGGGATAGGCCTTGTTTAGGTTGGTAAAGTCCACGCAGACCCTCTATTTACCATTCTTCTTCTTCACCATTACTGTGTTCGATAGCCATGTCAGGTAATTTACCTCACGAATGGCCCTGGCTTCTAGTAGTCTGTCTACTTCCTCCTCCACTGCTTCGACGTGCATCAACGTCGATCTTCTTGCTCGTTGGATTACAGGTTTGGCCGACCTGTCAACGTTCAGTTTATGGCAAGTGACCTCGGGGTCAATGCCAGGCATTTCGTAAGGCGTCCAAGCGAATACCTCAATATTTGCTCTTAAGAAAGCTTCCAGCTCTTTTTCCTCTTCTTCGGCTAAGCCCGAGCCGAGAAGAAAGAAGCGTTCTTCATCCTCCTCCCAGACAAGGATTTTCTTCAGTGCTTCTTCACTCTTCTCGGCTGGCTCCTTGCCGACATCCTCTAGGACCTCCATGTCCTCGTCTTCGATCTCTACCTTCTCTGGTTCTCGAATGCTGCATGTGGATTTCATTGCTGCCATGGAGCAATGCTTTGCCTGCAGTTGATCTCCTTTAACCTCTTCAATCCCATGCTCTGTTGGGAACCGCAATAGTTGATGCAATGTTGAGGGAACTGCCTCCATTGCATGCAACCATGGCCTTCCCAAGATGATGTTGTAAGGGGAGGGTGTGTCAATTATGGTGAACTCTGTTGTTATCTTCCTGGTGCCTGCCTGCACCTCCAAGCTGGTTGTTCCCAGTGGCCATGTCGGCGTTCCATTGAACCCGACCATTGGGCTATTGGATTGCTCCATATCGTCTGGGTGAAGGCCAAGCTCCTTGTAACATCTGACGTATATGTTGTCACAAGAGCTGCCTTGGTCAATTAAGATGCGCTTCACTTGGCATTCCCCAACCTGGAGGGATACTACCAAGGCATCGTTATGTGGAAGCTGTACCATCTCAAGGTTGGCTTCAGTAAAGGACATTACTGGTCTTTGGTACTCCTCTGCTCGTTGTCTTTTATCCCCGACTTGGTAGACATGCTGTAGGTGTTTTACCTTCTGGGTCTCCCCTCGAATCTCGTTTTCGTTGACCTTTGAGTGAATTGCATTAACTACCCGAGGTCCTCCTGCCTGAGGTTGTTGTGCTGGGGAAGGCGGAGCTGCTGGCGCCTGAGGCAGTCTTGCCTGTTCTTCCCTTGTCCTGGCCTCATCGACAAGATCCCTTAGATGGCCTTGCCTCACCAGGTCTTCCAAGTGTGTTTTCAGGGCTTTGCAGCCTTGAGTCATATGCCTGTCTTCATTGTGGTAAGCACAATGCCTGCCAAGGTTTCTTCTCATAAATTCCCCTGGTGCCCTTACTGATGTTCTGAAATAGGATTGATTTCGAATTTGATCCAGGACTTTGTGAATTGGGATTCGGAACACAGTTGTCACTGCCTGTGTAACCCTCAGTTTGGTCTCTTGCTTGCTCGATCCATTGTTACCTCGGCCTCGCTTCGGCGAGCCATTTCCTTTCTCTTGCTTTGTCTCCTTAGTTCCCGACGTGTCTTCCTCAGCTCTGGCATATTTCTCGATTCTCGCCATGAGCTCTTCCATGCTTTTTGGCAATGTTTTTGCCAAAGACTTTCGTAGTGGACAGTTGTCTTTTAGGCCGTTTTTGAAAGATACGACCGCCACTTCTTGATTACACTCTGGTATTCGGTTGAACACCTCATAGTATCTTTTTGCATAGGCCCTAAGGTTTTCATCCTTACTGATCTTCAGAGCCATCAATGCGTCCACCCTCAATGGCTGCAGCTTGTTTGTCACGAACTTGGCCACAAACATCTCGGCCAGGCCTTCCTAAGTCTTCACGCTTCCCTTTGGTAGTTTGTAGAACCAATCTGATGCAATCTCCCCGAAGGATGAGGGGAACACTTTGCAGAGCAATGGCTCGTTCCCACCATACAATGCCATTGAGTTTAAGTATAATCCAACGTGGAAGTTGGGGTCTGACTTACCATCGTATATTTGGAATCTCGGCATACTAAATCTCTTCGGCGCCTCAAACTTGTCCAACTCCACCGAGAATGGTGTCCTCGGCTTATCTGGGGAGGTTACATCGGCGTCGGCATTCTGTTGCTTCCTCATGAGGTAATCTCTTAAGTCCTCCTTTGTCCGCCCAGGAGCTCGGCTATCTCCTGCTTTCAATCTTTTTGGTGCACTACTTTCAGCTTTGTGGTGGGTCCTCTTCGACTTTTCTCCATTAGTTGTGTCGAAGCACAGCGCTTGCCCCTGAACATGCCAATGTTCTTTGGGGTCTGCCTCCTTTGTGCGATGCGTCCTCCGTGATTCTTCCCTTCTTGACTTTCCTCGTCCGACCTCCCTGGAAGGTCGGTAAGAGTGTCTTTTGCTCCTGGTGTGCTGAGGGGCTACGGGGATTGTTTTCTGCCCTCCATTCTGGGCATTGGCCGTTGGGATCGGCATGTCTTGCAGCGGGAATGGTGGCTGCATTACGTTGTTTTGCATCATGAAGTTGACGATCGATTGCAGGTCCGCCAACTTATTCGCCATCTCTTTGACCTCTTCGTCCCTTTGTAGGCATCTGTCTTTCCATACCTGGAGGTTATCTTCGTTGTAGTACCTGCTTTGGTCTATTTGCTTTGATATGTCGCCTTCCTGGCCGACATCCTTCACTCCGTAATTCTGGTCTTCGTTGCAATTGTCCTTTTCGACGTCAACGTCATCAGGTCTTCCACTCCTGTTAGGAGTGTCATCCCCAACCTTCTCCTTCTGTCTGTCATTGGCTATCTATTCTTCTTTCTTTCCCACAGACGGCGCCAAATTGTGTGAGTGATTTTCTAACCACACTGCCAACTCAGTAATCAGTTGGAGAGCACTGGCAGAATAGATGACACCTGGCTGACTTGCAACAGAAAGAGAAGATTCCGGTGGTAGTTCGTCCACCCGGGGGCACTCCGACGATCAAGTCAGTATATCTCTCGAAAATAATCAATAGTACCAAACTCACTGTTCAGAATATAAATTGCGTACCTTAGACCCATCGGGGGTGCCTTTCTTTTATAGTTAACTCAATCTTTGTCCCAACAGAAGCCTAGCTTTAATGGATTTTAGCTCAGTACTTATCCAGGACTCTTTAATAGATAGAGATAAACTCCCTAAGAGCTTTATTCTTATCCGGGCCGAGTCCCCTCATCATTCTAAGACTTTTGTGCCCTATCCACTTATCTCAGATTCTGATATCTTCGAAGATAACCTCGGCGTCATGACCAGGACACGTGGCACCTCGGCTGACACGTCAGCGTCACCTTGGCCACGTGTTGGTACTCAGAAAATATATCCCCACAGATGGTTATCAACGTTCGGGTCATGTTTGCCAATTGATTAAAATAGTACAAAAATCAATATAAAAAATTAAACGAAAAATTAGCAATAAATGTATATTTTTAAAAATAATTTTAAATCAGTAGTAAACTGTACTAACTTTATTATTAAAGCTATAAACGAGTCAACTCCAAGTAACAAAAAAGCCGACCCAAAACTACCGAGAGACTAGATAATTGCCAAACAATGAGATCTTCTTTGTGATAGGACAATTGTAGGTATATGATCAGATCACTTATTAAAATATAAATAAAAAATATAATTTTAAAAATAGAACACTTATTATTTAAAAAACAAATATAAATGTTTCTATCTTAAAATAATCAATATAATTTTTGTATGAAAAAATTATATCATTGAAATGAGTCCACCCACAAAATCTCAACAGGTGGGTTTAGTTGGCTAGTGCAACTGGAGACAACCCTATTTCTTACCTCCTTCCATTGTAGCAAAATGACAAATCAATTGCTTACTTGATTTGGAATTATAATGTAGATACTTATACATAATTTATTTAAATGATCATAATTAATTATAATGTAAATGCAAATACAAGTAGTATTTATACACATACACACATAGGCAAAAACCAATCAACTGTTTACTTGATTTGGAATTATAATTTAGATAGTTATACATAATTTATTTAAATAAAAATGTTAGAGATCCTAAAAATTGTACCAAAATTCTACTAAATGTCTCACATGTGGGTCTCACACCCATGTGAGACATTCGATAAAAATTTTAATAGAACTTTTAAGATTTCTAACATTTTTTTTTTTTGATCAGCAAAGAAAAGGAACTTTATTGATGAAACAGAAAACTATTACATCAATAAAAGAAAGAGGAGGATGAGTGCAAAAAGTATCATAGGTAACCTAATCAATCCCAACTAGGTTGGTACCAATAAGAGTGCCCAATCATATGCTAACACATCATCACGAATTGGTGAGAAACCAACCACGAACACTAAAAACAACCTCACCCAATAAAAAGCTAACCAAACCTGATACAGACCAAGCAACTCAAAACTACCAAACAGCAATAAAATAATGAAATAAACAGACCAAAACTAGTTGATAGATCAAAACAACATTCCATATATATAGTAGCAGAGTCCATCACAGAGTAAGAACTCCTTTTATCAGTAGCCCATCTTCACCAATAAACAGACCAAACTACCACACAGCTCACCAGTATTCCAAATGTAGCAGTAGCAACCACCACAGGGCAATTACTCCTTTTATCAGCAGCAAGAGCAGACTTTTCAACATCAATTCAACACAACATATTAGTTCAGCACAACAAGACAGACACCACCACAGTTTAGTACTCCACACTACAACAGTTCAGGCTAACATAACAGTTCATCCACCTCTCTGTGCTAACAACCACCTATACTTTGCAGCCAATATTAAGTCAGATTTCTGCTTCTATCCTTAATAGCAACTGGTTTGTGGAATTGCTGCATCCTGTCTATTCACAACCTCAATGAGCTTGTTGGCTATTGCACTAGCATACACTGATGATCCTTTACATATCACAGACACCAAAACAAATACACAAAGCAAGAGACCAATATAACAACAAAAGATAACAGCTGTAAAATCCATATTGCCCACACAGATCAACAGCAGCCAACTGAAGTGAACACCCAATAGCAACATCAAACTAGCATAAGCTCTGAAATAAGAAAACCATCATACATCAGTAGCATACAGTAGTAGCATGCACTGATATCCTTGAGACTCCAACTTGCACCAACTCAGTAAACTAATCATTGAGATTCACTCAGCAGCCAACTCAAAATGAACATCCAGCAACAGCAAAAATAAAATTAGGCTCGCTAACCTAGAATCAACTCAATAGATAACAACATCAATCACTCTTATAGCATCAACAAGGCACATTCCATCCAATTGGCTAGCTTCACCAAACTTTGAAGGCAGATCACAAACACAACATATCACAGAGAAACAAAATGGAACCTAAACCATAGCAGTCCACAGGTGAGCAAAGCAGTCCAATAGAGTAAGATGAAACAGAATCTAAAGCAGATCAGCAGCAATTCCACTACAAGGCCCTACCAAACACACTACAAATATCTTCTAATTTGATAAATATTAAACACATACTCATTCACTGTGTACCCTTGCCCAACTGAATGAGTTTTCAGCCAAAGGGCCACTTTAACTTTAATAAGCACACAGAGATCTTCACAGATAAGTTGCAGCCCATTGAATAGATAATTATTCCTACATTTCCAGAGGGACCAGAAACCAACAATCAGGATTGATCTCCAAATTTGCTTTTCCTTTTTTCTAAACTTCTAGCCCAACCACTATTGCATTAGCATGACCATTGAGCTAGGGGAAACCCAGTGCAAACCCCACCACTTAATTAGATTAGAACAAACTTTACAAGCAAATGGGCACATCAACAAAACATGATTGAGTGATTCAATCTCAGTTTGATAGAACACACAGTCAGAGCTAACTGCTGCACTAATAATGCCAAGTCTATGTAAGTAGTTAGAAGACGTTATCCTCTCTTTCCAAGCCAACCAAGAGAAGAATTGGGCTTTAGGAGGGGAGGGGTTGTGCCAGATCAATTCAGGAATTTCCAGATTAGGACCATTCAAAGATTCACACCATTTAACAGCACTTTTGACACTAAACATACCTGTAAGATTAGATTTCCACCATAACATATCTATTAATTCCAATCTCAATGCAGGGCCCTCACCTAAAACATCCTTAATCTTCATAGTTCTCCTTCCTCCCATGCTAATAAGGGCGTTTGAAGCTGAATTCCTAGTTGTTGTGCTGTCTAGCTCTAGTCAACTGCAATTTCAAGGTGATGCCTCTATCCTCTGATAAATAGTAAAGTCTAGGAAATTGGGTCTTCAAGCACCTGGTTCCCATCCAATTATCAACCTAGAAACTGATTCTTTCCCCATTCCCAATCTTGGTTTCAACATTTTCCAAATAATAATTGAACAAGCTGCTATTAGAATCACTAACAAGAATAATGTCACTCCATACTCTTGAGATATTATTCGCCCCCACATGACATGGAAACCATCTACCCCCTTTAGACTTATATTTGCTACATATGACCTGTTTCCATAATGAATTGTCTTCCTTTCCAAACCTCCACCACCACTTAGCAAGTAGGCTATTATTCAATATTCTTAGGTTTCTTATTCCCAACCCACCTTACTTCTTATCCATGGTTAAATCCTTCCATTTTACAAAATGAACTTTCCTTCTGTGGGGAAGTAATTCTGGAAATACTCTTCCGATCCTGGGAGACGCTCTTGATCCTCAGCTAGTCACCTGCAAAGACAAACACTCCGGTCGGGGGTGCCGAGGTTAGCACTCCGACGGGCAAGTCAGTTCTTATACTCAAGAAAGCTTGTTTACTAAGTTTAGTGAAGTCATTCTTACCACTCATTCCAAGAACGCTGCTTCTTTATTTATATCTGTGCCTTCTGAGGTCTCGGGGCCTGGGCCTACTTTTCAATCATTACCCGCTCCTCTATTCGGCCTCAAAGATCCTTTCTTAATCGGCTTACGTATTGTATTCGGCTCATCCTAGTCTTGCAGGATGCATCCGGTTAATGTCAATCTACTAAAATATGCCCCTTCCGATTTAGCCATATATTCGGCTCCCACAATTGCCCCCCGAACTCCCTATTGACGGTAGTTAATCGGCGTGTTTGGTCTAGAATTCAAAAAGCTTAGCATAGATCAGGCGGCTTCGTGTTCCCCAAGACGTTAGAGGATGTCAGAAGGCGCACACCTTTTCATTTATCATTACACTTTCCCACGCCATTCATGTGTCTCTCGCATTTATTGCGATTTGAAACTTCAGTCCTTTTGGGTGCACATTTCGTCGATCATCTGATACGTTTGGACCGCCAGCGCGCATCTTTCCTCTCACTCACATTTTTTGCAACTTTCGTCCGTCTGTCTTTGCCTCATCTGCTCTTCGTAAGTCTTCTTCCCTTTTCTTTGTAATCCTATTCTCTGTTTATCGTTTTTACTTTCGGTGAGTCCTTGGGTCCCCGTTGGAATGGCTAAACACTTGAAAGACCTCCTTTCTGAGAGTCGCATTTCCGGATTCCGGCGACATTTTTTTATTCCCGATGACGTCCATTTGTCTCTCGTAACGGACAACACTCTAGATATGGAGGGAGAGGATCAGAATATGATCGTATTCCCCCTCCTGTCCATTGCGGAGGGCGGAGTTCGTTTCCCCTTACATCCATTGCTTAGGGCCGTTCTTCGCTATTGGAGTCTGATTCCTTCTCAACTCAATGTTGTAGACACCCCATTTTTGACCGTCCTCAAGACTTGGACGTCATCGTTTGAACACTCGGTGATTATCCATGTTTGTGTTCGTTTGGAGTTCCCGGAGGTCTCGGCTACGCGCCCTGCCTCAGGATCTCCGAACTCGACCGTTTTGTGTTTGGTTTTGCACCAAACACCTGTGTTTTGCCTTGGAGGGGCAGGGAATGGCTTGTGAGGCATCTCCACACACCACCGGCAGTGGATAGAGGCCACCGGCTGGTTTTTGTTGCCACCGGCAATTTATGTTGCCGGTCGGCACTCTTTGTTGCCGATCGGCAGTCAATTTTGTCAAAATGACATTTTTGGCCGGCCGACTACTGTTCAGCTGCTTTTGGAGATATTTTGAAACAGCTGGATGGCATTTGTTTCCCCTCCATACACGTGTATGGAGGGATGCCCCTCTTGTTAGCTTACATTGTAAGTTTACAAGATTGGCTCCTCTATAAGAGGAGCCCTCCTCTCCTTTGCTCAAGGGTTAGAGAAATTAGAGCTTTTTGCTTAGAAAACACAGAGGAAGCTCTGGTTTTAGGGTTGGGGTTCAATACATATCCTATCTCTATATTATTCTTGTGTGTGTTTTAGTCCATACTATTGCACACAAGCACCTAGTGCTCCACCTTCCTTTGGCTACTGAGGTTCTAAGGGCTTGTTCTTGCCATTTTTGACTGGATTGAAGCTCAAGGAGGCAGCTGGTCCTCCCTTTGTGAAGGTGGTCTTCAAGGGTAAGAAACTTCCCTTTTATTCCCCATTTTTGCATCCTATTTCTATCTATCTTAGAGCTGCTTTTGTGTTTGGTGTATAACATAAAAAAGTTCTGTTTTTAGGCCCTCTTGATAGTTCATTAAGAGTGTTTTGTGCTTTGGGGAAGTTTGACCCCTCTTAGGCCTTGAAAGGCCTCATTTTGTGCTATTTTGTGCAAGTTTTGAGACTTTGGTGTTTGGGCCTCTTCACCACTGAAATCCCTTTCAGTGGTGGAGATGGTGCCTTGAAGTCTCTAAAAGGGGAGGGCCACCCCCTCTCCTTGTTGTCCTTGAAAGGAACCATTTTTGGCCTCTTGAGGGAGCCTATGTTAGAGTGTGTGTTGATCATGTCTAGGCTGCATTTCATGCTTATTATGCCATAATATAATCATGTTGTGTGTTGGTTTTGGTACACCATGCATGCTTAGCATACCTACCATGTAATGCCTTGTAATTACCTTAATATGCCTTAGGTTGTTAGCCTTTGTTCGAGCATGTTTTAGGTTTAGTCTTGTGAATGTTTTGTGCTTATTTTGCCATGCTTTAGGTCTGTCCATAGTTGTTTGGGTCGATTTTGGCATGCTTAGTATAGCTCCTTTGCATTTGTGGCTTGTCGGGCTTGTATGCCTCAAGTATGTGAATGTGTAGCATGTGTTGATTGCCTCATTTTGGTGGTTTGGAACCATCCAACATGTAATTTCAGTCCCTTTGGCATGCTCATATGCTTGCCTTAGTTGCCTCTTTGTTGCTTTGAGGGCATGTGTCGCATGCCCTATGTTTTGACCATTGTGCATGCCTTTGAATTTGAGCCGCTTAGATGCCATCTAAGTAGTCCTTTGGCCTTGTTTTAACATGCTAAAAATCTGTTTTTAGTTGTTTAATGCATGCCATGTGTGATTGTACTAAGTGTGCTTCAAGGCTTCATGACTTGCCTCAAGTACTTGGACCATGCTTGCACACTTATGCTTGTCTCATTTGAGTTGGTTTGGCACCACATTCTAGCATGATTTTCAGAGTTAATGTTGCATGCTAATTGTCCATGATAGCCTCTTTTAAATGTGTTTTAAAGTCGCTAGTTTAATGCTTAAAGCTTGGACCATCATATGTGCACATGTGCGTGTGTGTTTAGCCTCCTTTTTTGAGCACTTTGGCCACTGATTTTAGGCCTATTTGGAGTTGCCTAAGTCATGTTTAAGTCCCTCTTTTATTTGGTTTGCATGCTTGCCTTGCATGCTTGCTTGTATGTTTGTATAAGTGCCTTGCATTGTCCATATTGCATGCTAGCCAACATGTCTAGGATTGCATTGCATTGTGCATGCTTGGCCTCTTGAAGTGAGTGTGATAGAGGTTTGGCTTCCTTGTGCGATTATATGGTTTGCATGCATTTGAAATTGAAAGTGCACACTTGATTCTTTGGGCCATCATGCATGGAAATGCGTGATTGGTGGTCCGAGAATCGAGGCACATCCTCCCTTGAGTCGCAAACATGATAGGGGGCATGATTGGTGCATACATGGTTTGAATTGTGTTGCCATGCAAGTTTTGCCCTCTGCTGCTGTGAGTTGCAGGTTCTGCAGGTATTTTCTGCCGACCGGCAACATTTTCTGCCGGCCGGCAGTAAATCAACAGCCGATGGATGAATTTTGTGCCGGTGACCACAATTCACTGCCGGTGGTGATTCTATTCAGCCGGTGGGATCCCCCAGTATCCTGAGAGGCATTCCTGAGACTTTGGTAGTTTTCAGAGGAACAAAGCAGGGAAAACAGAGGTAGACTAGGCATGGCAGTGCAATTCCGAACGGAATCCGAGCGCGCATGCATTGAACCCGCTTCCCGAGGGCTTTATTGTTTTAATTAGATTAATTAATTTGTTAATTTAATTGACCTGTAATATTTAATTAGCTTGCGTAGTTAATTAATTTGTATTATTTATTTGGTCCCTCCGGGCGAGGGCAAATCTGTAATAAGTGTGGGTGAGTGGTGTGCATGCCTTCCAACCCCCATTTCTTTCTTCCCTTTTATTTACCTACTTACGATGGTAGATTAGGGCACGTTTATTTTAGCATACCTTATGCAATGCATGCGTGCATCCATACATTTGTCTTACATGCACCGGGCTCGGTACATCATACAAACCGCATTGTATCTTCAAATCTAACTTGAATACGTGCACCCAATGATTGCATTTCACATGCCATTTTAGGGTTAGCCGAGCCTATCCTAAACTGCATCTCTGTATGTGATGCATTAGTCACTCTAACATGAACTAGGACATGCATGCTTGCTAACTAGTTTCTTGTTTTGGCACGGAGTACGATGTAAGTATTTACGCTTTAGCATATCGCATGCGTGTGAATGTTGCCATGACAGTATGCTTACCATGTGGCTAAGTGCTTGTATGAGATAAACTGTTTGAATGCCTGTGGGTGAAGGTTGGATTGTTTGAGTTGGAAAAACTCGTTGAAATCCGTGTTTTAGCCTACTTGCGAGTAGCAAATCCCAAAACGCTTTTCAAAACAAACGGATATGCAATGCTTATTTCCAAATTAGACAATCTAGTCTATACTTGTTTGCTGTACGCATAACATAGTAATTCTAGGCTAATAACTGGAACAAGAGCACATAAAGTTTTCAAAATCGGATATCATGGTTAGTAGAGGCCGGTCTTCGGACCGGGCGAAAGGGGGTGCTCATAGCTGACCTTCCCCGATCGTACCCAAGCTCCCGAGCCAAGACAACTTTGGTGATGACGGACACGTGGCCTTCGGCACCGAGTCAAGGTTTCCTAAATTTCCCATTTTAAAAAAATATTTAGGTGGCGACTCTGTATCTGGCAAAGCAGTCCATGTTTGGCACTTCTTTTCAAAATCTGTTTTTCTCAAAACGATTTGCCAGAGTTGGACTCTTTGGTTCAGATTAAGAACCGCAACAAACAAAAAGGGGAGTCCGAACTGTAGCATCGAGGTCCCCCGAGGGCGTCGTCTACAGTTTCTGGCGACTCTGCTGGGGAGTTTAGAGAGCTTGACTCGAACTCGTGATGTCCTGTTTTGATTTCATTTATGTGTTTCTTTGCATTGCATGTGCATTGGTGCGCCTAGGATATCGTGTTGGCCATCTGCTATTCCTGAACGGTTTGCTGGAGGCTTGTCTTGTCAAGGCATGACCATAAGGCTGACCGGTTACGGGCTCTGCCAGTATGGGAACACAAACCTCGGTTTTACCGGGGCACCCTTTTTGACCATTCGACCTAGTGCATATTCGGATCCATAGTGACCATTCCAAACTAGGACAGGTTGCTTACCCGATATAGGTTGTTTGAAGCCGCTGCGTGCGTAGTGAAACCCTAGCTCCTGACAAAATAGGACAGGGAAACCCTACCCCAACATAGGGGTGTATTGGCTCTTATTTACCTGCTATGTGCTTTTAGAGTGTATCTCTACAAGAACACACATATCAGTTTGCAAGATTGGGTATTCGACCCGAGGGCACCAGTATCAGTGTTATTGAGAATCAGTTATATCTGCGGGTATCAGTTCAGTTTCGAACAGTGATTCTGGGGAACAGTGATCAGTAGTAGAGTGCAGTTGATCAGCTACACCCGTGTTTGATCTGTTTGGGGCTGAAATACTGCTTGTTTTCCATTTCAGTTCAGAGATTCAGAAAATTGATCCAGAACAGCTAGTATCTTCTCCTTGCCGCGGCAGGACTTAGTATGACGCAGAATCCAGAAAAGATCACGGTCATGACGGCCGCGTTGGATCAAGGAATCACCCTACACAGTGAGACTACTGTTGATATGCCACATCCACCCAGATCGCCGGTTGCACACCCAGTCTGGGCCCCTCAGCTATATCAGGCTCGTGAGCCTACTACATTTGAACTAATGGGAATGATAGGTGATCTTCAAAGATCCGTGGCGGATCTCGCCTACGGGATGTCTGCCTTGCCACCAACCGCACCATATGCCGGAGGCTTTGTATCCTAGGAGCCCCCGCTATTGGGACGGATTGTAATTGAACTCAACCAACCGGAGACGACCTCCAGCTATGGCAACGACGCATCAAACCAAATTCTAGATTAGGCTGAGGCCAGAGACAAAGGCAAGATGAAGGCAGATGCCGACCCTATCGAACAACTGCTGTGGGCAGTAGAGGCTTTGAAAGCCGGGGGAATGAACAAGCAACAGATATCCGCAGTTGTGACAAAAGCTGTGGAGGATGCTTTCCCCACTCCGCCTGAGGGCAGTTCCAGTCAATCAGAGAATCGGGATAGGCCCCGTCATGCCAAAACAGTCCTTCCCGCTCCCAACCTTGCATCCGGAAAGGATCAGAAATCCAAGGCCGCACCCACCGATCCGTTCGCTAGTGTATTTGGCAAGAGTACTCAGGCTCCAAAGTACCTGCCCCGAGGGCGCAGGGTCTTCCATCCTCTCTACATGCCTTTGTCTAGGGCACTTTTGATTTTGGCTAAAAAGGGGCACCTTACACCCCTGGAGCCTCGGCCTCTCCCGAAAAATCTCCCTGCTACTCATGACCCTACTCAGTACTGTGCGTACCACTAACAAACAGGCCATGCTACCGATAATTGTTTCCGCCTCCGTCATGAGGTGCAAGATTTGATTGACAACGAGGTTATCCTCCCCCCCCATCTCAGCCAAGTCAGTCACTATAGAGTTCTTGGATTTTGAGGACACAGATACTGCGAGTATGTAATCAGAAGGTGAACCGCCTGTGGGCAGTGCCTGGCGCATTTTTGGATGTGGCGTTTGGCACGCATTCTTGGGCATTCGTTAATGTTAGTTTTGTAAATTCTGGCTCGGGTGTCGAGTTATTGTTTTGTTTTGTCTTGAGTCTGTCTCTCTGTATTGAGTCAGTCTTTTTGCTTACAGGGTCTGTCTTGTTGTAATGAGTTAGTCCCTCTTGTATAGTATACCAGGTGATTTCGGGGTTGTTGCCTCAAACACCGTTTTGTCTTGTAATTAGTTGTTTTTGCTTTTTGAGTCTGTCCCGGCCGAGGAGCCAGTCACAATCAGGGAATCTGAATGAAACAGCCGCGGCTATCACATTTCCATACTTGTTGTTGTTTCAGCTGTGCCAGAGGATGTGAATGGAACGACAGTACATTTCGCCTACTCTCTTGTGCTTTAAGCATCGTCGTAATGACCTAAGCTTTTCATAAAAACCCTTTTTGAACACTGCGGTGATAAAAACGAAGAGGGAGTAATTCCTCGGGCTTTGCAAAATTTTGACCATTTTGAGGGAAAGAGAGGCATGCTAAGCTTTTAATGAATAAAATCATGCTTGTCGGCGTGAGTACTGAGAAGGATCCTGGCTTGATCCAGGCCGGTCCCACACTATCTTTAGCGCGAGCGATGTGTCGTTTTCTTAAAAATTTTCAAAAACAAAACGTTTTGCGCGGTCCTGTGAAGACTTGTGTGGAATCGCTCTTGAGATTGTGCAGCCTAGGATCGCTCTCAGCCTCAACTTTCAACCCGTTCGTTTTGAACCTCGAACTTATTCAGAACGTTCAACGGTCAATTATCAGAAGAGGCCTGTGTGGCCAGATTTGAAGCAGCCCTCGAGCAAGAGGCATCAAGGTCAGATCAAGGAGATCAGATCTCACCGGAAGAGGCTCATGAAACAACCGTGATGGACTTTTCTGCAAATCAACACAACCGTCACTCTCCTGGATACAGAGAGGCTTCAATCTCAAAACCATTTGGCATGGGCTTGCTACACTTTTTACCCTTTGAGAGGCTCGCTGGGCCGAAAACCCGGAAGGGCGACCCAGGCAAAAGTTAGAGCAAAAGAAAAATGCAAAATGCAAAAAAAAAAGAAAGGAAAAAGAGATAAAAAGAAAAAAAAAACAACGAAAAAAGGAAAAGAGCAAAAAAATAGCAAAAAAAGAAGAAGAAAAGAAAAGAAAAAGAAAAAGAAAAACATAGCTCGCAAGGTCGAAAACCCGCATTGGGCACCTTGGCAAAAGTTAGAGCCTAAACAGTGAAGGTTAAAATACCCGAGTGTACCTTGACCGGAACTACGTAAGGCTTGATTCCCATGTTTGGGATACGTAGGCAACTTCATCCTGAAGTCCAGCCCCCAACGCTTCCATAGTGTCTCAGTCCACGTCATGGTTTTGATTACTTTTGCCTCCTTCGAATCCAAGGTCTCGGTTGCAGCAACCCTGGAATTACGTGATTAACTTCCTCTTGAAGTCCAAACCACCAACACCTTCCAGGTGACTGTGTCCATATATTGATTCAAACCGTCTTCGTCTCCTCCGCGTCCGAGGATCCGATCGTCGTCAACGAGGACTGGCTTACAAAATGCCGCGGCATCATCCAAACAAGGGGCAACTTTCCGTTGCCATACAGTGCCACAAGTTGCCCTGAGTTGCTGTCCAAACCAGGGGCAACTTTCCGTTGCCTTATCCCCCCCTTTAAGCCAGGGGAAATTTTCCATCATCCCCGATCCGAGGTTGCATATCTCGAGGGTAAGTTCCGCGCTCGTTGAGCGTTGATTGTTCGCAAAAATAGTTTTTGAAAATTTTTACTGAAGTTGACTATTTTCTCGAAAACTATTTCATTTTCCAAAATTGGACCATGTTCGGACCCAAAAAGGAAAATTTTCAGTACTCACAGCCTGATTTGCATGATTTTCAAGTCAAAAATCGAATAAGTGTGTTAATCCAACTCTCGTTTTGATCAAAACTGTTTTAGGAAGAAAACAAAAAATGGTCAAAGTGACGAACTAGGGGCACAATTGAGTCAGGTTTTCTGTCTTTCCCCCGTCAACTTACTTGCCAGAAAGGCACCCTATCTACCAGAAGAAGTGGCTGCAAGCTAGCTGTATCGGGCATGAGCCCACAACCTCTTGTTT